>JAFMSR010000006.1:33870333-34246670 GCA_022818135.1 Saxidomus purpurata | reverse complement strand
TGGCGGGAATACACCGAAATACACGTTGTGTCACCACAGGGCACAGACAGCAGGATTCTTCGTCAACGCAAGCAGGATATAGAGGTTGATGAATTCGATTGGACGTTCATGTCCGTACATTACTGGGGAGAAAATCCATCTGGAAACTGGAGTATTAGAATGGACGACTTTCTACACTGCGATAACAGTAAGTAGGCAGGAAGAAAAAGAAGTATCAATAAAAACAAGGCGTCAACGTCAAAAAACTTATCAGCCACCCATAACTAAATCTAAATACAAGTTACAAATGAATATTCTAACTATGGCACAAATCACCAGACACGGTACTCGCGGCAGTTTTTAAAAGCAACAGTTGTCGCCAAATACAAAAGGTAAAGAAAATACATAATCATAATACTAGTAACACAATACCAACCAAAGTACAAAATGTAACAGATTGGCCTTGAAGTGGTCAGTTACCAAAATTATTAGTAATATGAGTTTTAAACCAGTTTGAAGCATACTTATCTCTCTCTCTGTTTAGCAAGAACTCGATCATCATACTGCACATTTTACGAATACTGAATGCTTAAAAAGGGCGCTGTCTCGTCTTTGATATGACGTGGCAACGGACCGAATACATGGCCTTCCGGCTCTCGAAACATACGCCAATGCAATATGTAGGCCTAGATTCTGTTTTCAGTTTGTCATAACTCCTGTCTGGTGTAAAAATTATACTTCCGAATTTTATAATGCATAAGCCAAATACATTCCAAAGTCCCTGTAAATAACCGATCTAACAGTCGCCTGCATTTTGTCAAACACATATTACAAATGTAATTGAAATATAACGGTAATCAGGTTTGTTTTCAATTTCGATACTAATCTAAGAGCTTTAACGCTCTCTTGTTTGTTGTTTTAGGGAGATTTGTTTTTTTATTTTTAGGAATGACTTTATCCCAATGGACCCTCACAGTGTATGGTACAGTTACTAACCCTTTAGAAGGAACACCAAGTAGTAAGTAACATATGATTATATAGAAAAAATGACACTCTTGTATATAATTAGAACGAATAAAATTTACTACATTGTAGTAAATAACAATATTTGTATCATTAAGCTTTTTCGAGTTCTTTGCATCAGCTATTACTGCTTAGTCCTCGTTCAAGTAAGGAAGATATGTTTGAGTGTTTTTTGTTCATGTAGTGGTTGTTTTGCAAGGATCTAGTAGAAAGCTCGACGTATACTTAAAAACTCTCTTCTCTATTTAAAAACCCTCCCCAATCAAAGTATTGGACGGGAGGAGATTATTTTTATTTAATACAAAGATAATATAAATCATTTTGTAATAGTCCATCACGTTAGAACATGTTAATATTCTAATTGAGTTATAATCAATATTTATATACAAGTTGATATTTACATGTTTATAGCTTTCAATCCTATTTTACTCATTTCCGCATCAAACTCCATTTGACTGGATGAGCTCCGCTGAGAATCAAATATCTTCACTGTTAGGGGATTGCCAACTTGATTTAGCGCGAACCTGGAAAATATGGATTACATGTTGTGTATTTGTAATGGGCTATATCTCCACTCACGTCACAAACTCAAACAAAATAATGGAGAACTTCGTTCCTCGCTGATAATGACGCAAACAAAAAATAAAGTCGACTAAAACTTAATGTATTGAAAAAAAAATATATTTTCAGTAATTGTAAGAATAAAGATAACATTATACATGCATCAATATTTTATTACTCTATTTGAATTTCTAGAGCTGAAGTAGATTTTATTGTAACAAACCTTCATGCATGTGTTATATATAGTTGCTTTATTACGTGTTACAGATGGAACGCTAGGAGGTTACTGCGACAATGTAACATTGTGCACAGATGGTACTGACTGTCTCCTAGACTCAAACATTTGTGTTGATTGTACCGTGGCTGGGCACAGAGTGGTGGATAGCTTCTGTGTTAAAGGTGGTCATTATAATGTATAAAACTACGAACATTGTAATGCTCAAGAAACATTTCTCTATCGTTTGCAAATTTATCGTCAGATGGCACCTACCCATTGCCATTAGACAAAATAATGTATCCCTGTCGTGTTATATTATAAAATAAGTCCGTTATTTATTACTTTTTTTCAAGAATGGATAACTTTATGAAATTTTGAACAGAAATCTTAAAATTGACTGAGAAACTAGTTGGTGTTTTTAAACTGTAAGTGCGGACTTATTGTAAGGCTCATGTTTATCTGAATGATTGAAGTCTCTTAATTACATAAATGTTTTCTTCAGACGGATATGGGTATTGCGATGCAAACATAACATGTAATGTGAACAATGCGTGGTGCAATGCTGACAATGTTTGTGAAACCTGTCCATCAGATTACCTCGAAATAAATGGAATCTGTATACAAGGTAACACCCTGTGCTCGGTTTTAAATAGATATATTACTTATTTGTAATATTAATGCAACCCTGACAATCATACAACTAAATAGTTTGGTCAATCTACAAGCGTATTTTAAATTGACTGCAAATGTACACATGTGTTAGTTTCATTGAACAGTTTTAAGTATGCATCTATTCTTCTGCAAGCAGGATATAAAGTGTTAGTTTAATTATTTACATGTATTCACATATGACATAATTGTTTCCGACAGAAACAGAATAAGCTGTCTAACCGTTTAGTGTGAATTTTAGATGGTACGCTTGGAGGCTACTGTGATGCTATAACAGTTTGTGTAGATGCTGACATAGCATGTGACTCAGATACCAGTCTCTGTGTTAACTGTACTGATGGGTACCACATAGTTAATGACTTTTGCAAACAAGGTAAGATTTTGTATCAAATACTAGTATTTTCTTAGACAGTTATTTTCAATTTTAATGTCAAATTGTGATGTGTAACTACAATTATGTAAGATCTGATGAATTTATATCCATTTTGAATATATTGAGACCTAACACATTGAACTAAGCTCCGCTGAACATTTAAAACATATGTAATAAACTATGATAATTAAGTAGTGTCATGCCCTGTTAAATAAAAAAAACGTGTTAATAGTTGATTGCATATTGTTTTTTGTAAAAAATACATCAAAGACAAAATTTCTTAATCGCATACGTGTCCGCTTGTATTACTTAAGACATGTAGAAATGGTTTGCATATATCAGTGAGTTCTCAGACAGCAGATGTTGAGTTACTTAATACAGTTAAAGTAATGACAACCAATAGCTACATGTACGTTAGATATATTAGTTTCCACACAATCACCTAAATGTGTTATTGTAGACGGCGTACTTAATGGTTACTGCGATACCCAGATACCTTGTTTGACCACAGTCCCTGGTGCATCTTGTGATCCGAGCACTAACACATGTGTAAACTGCCTCTATATAACCAATCATCGCGACTTAGATGGATTCTGCATTGAAGGTATATACTAACATACAAATGTATTACATCGAATATTCGTTATGACCATCACTTGGACTTGGCATTGCTCGGGACGTTTTGAATGCAGAATATACAAGTGACCCCATTTTAGCCATTTAAAGGTCTGAAATAAATTATTTATCTGAAATATAAGTAAAGCTTTATTGAGTATTCAACAAGAAACCAACCAGTAAATAAGTCTATACACAACTACGCCTATATTAGTGCACATAAAAAATCATTTGTCTCTTATGACATTACAGACGTGGCACTACTGCATACCAGAAATTTCTTTTCAAAACAAATAATTTATTCATAGCTATTGCAGTTCTGAGGCAGTTTTGTTTTAAAGTTTATCACTATGGAAATGCAAATGCAGCCATGGAATGTCGTTTCTTTCTCAAAAGTTTGAAAAACGAATATCATTAAGGTTTGTACATCCTTTTTACAAAGTATTTCATTCAGTTTGTTTGAAAGGATTTTAATCTTCATATCCAGATGGAACGATTGGAGGATTTTGTAGCATTGATACGACATGTGACGTCACCGGAAATGGCTGTAACGCAGAAACTGATACTTGTATTGATTGTACAATGACGGGATATCGTACTGTGGAGGGTTATTGCATGCAAGGTGAAAACCATATTCTGTATATATTTATTTAAGCATCGTTTTCACGTTCACTTGTTTTCATCTGCAATGCATTACAGTAAATTTGAGTATTTTGGCGTCGCGAAAATTTGCCGTTTGATAGCAGACAGACTTTACGTGAAATTGATATTTGCGTAAAGAAAAATATCTGATTAAAAATACAAATGTATGTGAAACGAATCCTTTGCGAACTGTTTTAAAACAAAAGGTGTAGTGAATTTGCGAAAAATAACTAAACTCAAATCATCGCAAATATTACTTACAGATGGTAAGATTAGAGGACACTGTGATACGAATGTGTCATGTAGTGATGGGACAGGCTGTGATAGTGATTCCAATGTCTGTGTGAACTGCTCTTCTTCCGGACACCGTGTGTTACCTGATGGCTTCTGTAGACAAGGTAAGTCGTAAGAACACGTGCAACATCAAATGCTAGATGTCTTTTCAATATAAATTTTGCATATTATTTTCGTAGTCTAGACAGGTTAAGACCTGCAGATCATCTTTTATGTTTTCAGTGTTGTAGATGCGGTAAGTTTTACCGTCACGTGATGGAGTATGGATCTACAGCGTATATGTCATGTAAAAAGTATAGTCAAACAAAAACTACTGCCTATTGATAATAGGACAATATTTTTACTAATAAATGTAAAACCAGAAGCACTTTAAAACTTATTTGTTCCACAGCATAACAATTTGAATATTCATGTGTAAAAGCCAGATTCTGAATATTCTGATTTTGAATATTCAGACATTCCTCATCAATATGATCAGATTTTGTACATTTAACCGACATAAATGTCAATGCAATTATGACATTAAGACACCTCATTTGAAATCCTTGCATGTGACGATAGTTTGCATGTTTCAGATGCTATGGTCGGTGGGTATTGTGATGCAGAGGTACCTTGTATAGCTTTTGCTGCTGGTTGTTTACCGGGCTTGAATATTTGCGCTATCTGTTACGCTGGGAATACAGAAGTTGATGGCTATTGCATTGAAGGTTAGTTTTATAAGTAATGTAACAGTTATGGAGTTGTAATTTTTTAATTCCCTTTGACCCAGTTTGCCTGCCTTCTGACGTGTCCATGTCCCATTTACCCGCAATCCATTTTGACGTACGGTCTGTAATCATATGCTATGCAACCTTTCCCTTCCTGTTAGCATTTCCCATTAAATAAAATATCTCTACCAGTAACCATGTCCAATTAGTATTTCCCTTCCTGTGATCATATTTAATAAGCTTTTTACTTTCCATAACCATGTCCCATTAAAGCATTTCCCTACCTATAATTCTAACCCATTAAAGCTACCCCTTTCATATAAGCATGTTACAATTAAGAAATTCTCTTCCTGTACGCATTACCATAATCATCTCTCTTCCTGTAGTCATACCTAAAGCACTTCCCTACCTGTATCCGTGTCCCATTAATCATCTCCGTTCCTGTAACCTGTTATTTGGATATACTGCTTTTTGTTAATACATAAACTACTAAATGTGCCACTCTGTTAACAAAAATAATATCCATCCTCAAATAGAAACATAGTAAACATATAACTATTTTTACCCTCTATATACTCAAATGGAATAAGGTTTATAAAAGATATAATTTATGATAATGGAAAGCTTGTAGATTTTAAGTAATAAGAAGAACCACTGGGGGGACAGAGATGATGTCTTTCAATTTTGTCGAGCGGCTCCACATAGTTGCTATTTTGGCAGTTCGGTGATACTCGGTGTGGACGGACACGGATGAGCTTGTCGAAGCTGTAAATTCAAGGTTAAATTGACTTGGCAGGTGTGTGGCGCGCATGACCCGGGTCAATGGCTGAAAGTTCAAGGTCACAGTTGGAGATACAAAATGAACATATGAGACCTTATCCGGGCTGTAACTTCCTTATGCATTAAAGGGTTTTATATGACATGGTACAATTGTGCACCACAATGAGCGGCGTGTCTTGCGCAAACTCAGATTACACTTAGAATTTTAAGATAAAATGCAGACACATTCGACCTATTCCGGGCTGTAGCTTTCTCATTCATTGAAGAATTTTGAGCTGACATGGCATAATTTCTCACAACAATGGGAGGCGTGTCGTGCGCAAGACCTAGATCAGCTCAAAGTTCAAGGTCACATTATAGATTAAAACATCAGACCGTTTCCGGACATATTTCAGATATTTAGTCAATATGAGTATTAAATCTAGCATTTGTAATTAACTGAAAGCATTAGGAGGTTAGTATAGGTTATAGGTATCAAATAAATAAGCAAATTTATTTTAAGAGGGGTCAGCGAACCACAGCAATAAATTTGTATATTCCTGTAATAGGGACCTATAATTAACATGCCCACACTGTGTCCCATTTTGCATAGCAATCTATACTGATCCGGGGAAAAGTTTACTAGTATGCATGTGCAATCACAGTCCTACTTACTAGAATAATCAGTGAAAGGATTATTTTCATCTAAAAAATAGTATGACAATATGTAAATTTAATCTTGTATTTCTTGATGAAAAGGAGGCATTCGACTACATTAGAAAGTAGGGCAAACTGTAAATAACCTTAGAAGTATTATCTTTCAGATGAGGTGTCAGAACCAGGGACAGCTGAATCAGACACGAATGCTGACTCGAATGCTGGCAAAATTGCTGGAATAGTTATAGGTGGGATTGCAGCTGGAGTGATGTTAAACGGCATAATATTCATCGTCATGCTCCAGAATGCTCACATGGCCAAAACGGGATATGCACCTCAAAATTTAAAAGATAGATTTCTGTATATTTTCAAATTTCGGAATGGCATTGCTAAATAAATATTATTTCAAAAATTCTTCAAACGTGACGCATGGATTAAAACTTTAAATTTAGTCACTTTTATATACCTTACCCTCATTTCAGTTAGAGAAGTTTACAATGATACGGTGGAAGAATCGATTTTTATTGTGTTATTAGAGCCCTGGCCCTGTGCACGGGCCAGGATAATTTTATGGAATAAACTCTTTCATGTACTGAATTTAATGCAATACTGTAGTTGTAAAGTTTCGTGTATTTGAGTAGTTCTTAAGTCACGATCACATTATCCTACACTAATTGTAGTAGATTATGTCAGAACACTGAAGAATATTGCCACGTGACATATACGTGACTATGTTGAATGGGTCTATATTCATTTTTGTACAGTGAGCTTATGATACTTTAACAGCGATCCAGAAGAAGAATCGCTATTCCCTTACAACACACCGTTGTTTCAACGTTAAAACAACATCTTGTTTGCACGCTGTACCACTTTGTGCAAATTTTGTAATAATTTGTGGATACATACAATTGTTACGATACTGTCATAGTATCCTGATTTTCCAGCACCTCATGTTTTGTTTATAGAAAATATTAACATAATCTTCTAATCTCTTATACTTGTAATTTATGAGACAATGACTGCAAACCGCTCTCAGCTATGTGTTGATTGTTATTCCGTTATATGTAATTTTGAATTAATAGTATTTACACTAGGTTTAGTTGTCTGTGTTGTATTTTGTGCCAGTATGGTTTGAAATAAAAAGTTTGATGACTAACAATTTATATTAAAACATTATAATTGCATGATGGTCTTTTATATTATCGCACAACAACTTGTGTGTTACATGGGAAGCATACATGGACTGTGATATAGATCCTATTATATCCTGGCAACAAGCAAGCTTACCATTCTACACTAGTTGTAGTAGGTTATGTCAGAACACTGAAGAATATTGCCACGTGACATATACGTGACTATGTTTAATGGGTCTATCGTGTGTGTGTGCGTGTGTGTGTGTGTGTGTTGGTGGTGTGCACTTCTGGGTGCTGTAGGGTTCGTTTTGGGGAGGCTGCGTTTTTGGTACGTGGCATTCCCTGTTTGATATTATTTTTGTTTTTTTACTGTGAGGCGACACTGCATCCACTTGAAACGGTCGGGTTGCTAGGCGAATTGCTCTCTTGCTGCTGGACTTTTCCCATTATTTAGAGCTAGTCTTTAGATAAGGCAAAGCTGTTGCCCGATATAAAGACATGCAAAGCAGCTCAAAGCCAGAGCAAGTCCATAGCATAACCAAAATCGCACAATTAATTTTTCAGTGCAGCTGCATTGTACCTTTACCAACTAGCGCTTACTGGAACCTCAAAATATTGGGAGTTAGGCCAAGTTTCGTCGCTTTGTCTTTGCACTGTTCCATATGTTTTATATACAATGTATTTATATCTGGCAAATCACAACTAATTAAATTATACCTCCACAGCTTTTCTTTATGCAATTAAATAAGATAAGATGTAATGTACATTTTAAGTAATTAGCACATCTTGTTGATCAGTTTCTCCTGCACATGTGCAAGCGAAAGATCAGATTATGATATAAACGTTTAGTCGGGTATAGGTAAAAGGCAGCAGCCCCATGTTTCGAGCTAACGTCCTTGTTAACGAGGGCATGACCATATTCTTAAGTGGCAATGTCTCAAAAGTGTTCTCTTTATGTTTTATATCGGTCAATACATCCGTTCTACGATATAAACAGTATTCCAGACTTGTTTAGATCAGGAACGTAGAATCAATGTATATTCTACGTTCCTGTTTAGATGTATAACCCTTACATAGATTTTTAGGGAAATACGTAGTAGGATCTTATGAGTGAGGAATGTACGAGCCACATAAAGTAAAGTAAGGCCAATCTGAAACATCTTTTGTCCTAATATATCTACATGTAATAAATACAAGTATTGAAATATTTCATGTGTACATGTACATGATCTTCGTTCTCATCACTCAAAATTGGCAGTACAATACAAGTAAAGAAATAGCTAGTGTATTTAAATGTTTCATTGGCTGCAAGGATATGATATACATAAACAGGAAATCAAAAAGGCTTAAACCTTCAAACCTAAATTTTGACCTTGACCAAACATGATTGGAACATGTGTTCTGTATGTGATCTCAAGTAGATAAACTTTATGAAATTTCCTCAAAAGGTTTAGGATGTATGAAATGGCATGAAATTCAAGGCTAAAGTCTATGTTTTCAGCTGCGACCCTGGACTATTGTGAAATGAACTCTCCTTGCCGTGTCGATGGGATAAACATTGTACTAAAGTTTTCAGCAAATTTTGGAAGGTTTAGAAGTTCAGTAGATATGTAGCAGACTCAAGCCTCTGATTTTAAATTGTTCCCTTGGCCTCTGCACGTCATTTCAATGTGATGGACATTCAACACAGATTAAAATTCAATCATCAACGTCATTTTGCAGTCATGCTGTATTTATTTTAAGTAGATATCTCTTGAACTATCTTGGAAGAGGGTCACATTACATGTACAATAATTCCTTGGAAATTATTTGAAAATGTGACCAAAGGAAAAGATTGTAAAAGTAAAAAAATTACTACATAGATGTAAAGAGAAAACTAGTCTCATCTACCATTGGCCATGTAAGCCAACATGGCTTCAACAATATTGGTAGAGAGTCAACCAAGCATATTAACCCAGAGGCATGAACTTAGCAAATTTGATACAGGACCACTAGACTACTGCTTACCACATAGGTCCCGGTGATACTTTACTGCTAGTTCACGTGATGTGCTTTTGCTGGCTCATTTGACATTTATCTGATCACTACCACATAACAAATTGCTTTAGTCCTTGTTTACTTTTAGATAGGTCCTTATTTAAAAGAAACAAAAGTCTAATAAGACGTTGCCAAACCTGAACACCAAAATTTGTTGATTGTTCGGTGTATAAGATGATGTTAACTGTACATTCGAGTCAGAGTCATCGTAGCAAATATAATCAAGCAACTAATGCATCCCTACATAAACCATAGGACGATATTCCCTATACCACAATAAATAAATTTCATGGCCATTCAAAGGCACGTTTTTTCCAAGAAACGGGATTAATTTGATAAGCTGCACTGTATATATTTAGTTATTCTGATCATGTCTGATATGTTGAAATAAATTTCGAGAAAAGAAAATCGTTTTTGAATTCCCGACATTTTTGCATTATTTAGCTCCTGTTTGCATATCTTCTTTCAATTTGTCTAAAGTTTTGCCGACAAAAATTATATGTGGTGTATGTTTAAGAAACTGGGTGCGTATAATTCACCTCTTAATCCAACTACATCAGGTGGTTGGTAGGTTCTCCGAATATCCTGCAATGTGATCTGTAGTGACGTTTCATAAATAAAATAGTGAAGTAACACGTGTCATGGATGTACAAAAAAGGTGCAATTTTAAAAAATGCAAAGCGACATACAAAATGTACGTATAGCTCTTACCGTTTACGAGTTTGGTCTCCCGTTACAAAGATCTTATGGTACACGCAATATTGAAGCACTGTTTTGCTGCAGACTTGTCGCTAAGTGCGAAATGATTGCTGGTAACCTACCAAAACGATTTTATGGAGACTTCGAAGAGCTTATAGACTAAAAGGGCCAAAACTCCATCTTCATTATCAAATGCTACAATCCCCACTCAAGTACATGTATAAATAACTACAAATGATGCTTCAGAATATTTACACTTTCAATACAACGAATATCACGCCAATTTTACTATAACCCTGGAAACTATTATCTTATGATTTTCTTCAAATATCGCAGCAGTTGTAACGTTTTAAAACGTGCACCATTCTGTTTATTTTCGGTTTTAGAGGAAACCTATAAATCGGTCACAAATAGTTTGAGTCCGCAATTATTCTTAAATAACTAAATGCACAAAAGCGTTGTATTCATCTAAATTTCATTTTGTTTGACGTGCATAATTATTTCAAAATAAACGGTGACGTTTAACCCAAAATAGGTTAACTAGGTTTGGGATGCCGACATATTGACATCGATCCGCGAGATCCGCACGATCCGCACTTACAAATGCTCGAATTACATGAGCTTGGGAAGCAAGGAAGTTTTGCATATTTTTGAATTTTCTTGTGGTGTGCGAAAAAAATGAATGTGTGAACTACAACTCTGTTTACATAAGATCAGTGATTTTTAAGCGGCTTTTTAGTATTTACATGTAAATGAAGTGAAAGACAATTATGTTTCTGTAATGGCTGCCGACGACATAGGTCTCAGAACTGCTATCAAAAGCATTAGGTGATTATACTTAAATTGTAGCTACATATGAAACATCCCGATTCGTAATAATCCGGCAATTTACGGTATCGTTCGGAAATATCCTAACCATCTCATCATAACGACGAAACTACCGCATATAATGACGAAACTACCGCATATAATGACGAAACTACCGCATATAATGCTGGAAGCACAGCATATAAAGAAATCGCATGTACAGCATATAATGTGATATCTACAGTGTATATTAACAAAAGTACGATATATAATGTGATTTGCACTGCATATAAGGACAAAAGCACCACACATAATGGGCACAGTGACTACCACATATATTTATATTTGCACATCATATAATGTAAAAAGCACCACATATAACGTTTTATCTACTACACACAATAACAAATCTACTGCATATATTGGTGTTTGTACCGCACACAAATTCAAATGCACTGCATATAAAGACAGTACCACCACATATAAGAAGAGTTGTACTACATTTAACAAAGAAAGTACAGCATATAAAGTAACTTGTACCACACATAATGAACTATCTACCACATATAATTTTATATCTACTGCATATAATAAAAGTTCTACTGCATATAATGAAATATGTACCGCATATAAGCAAACAAATCATGATCAGACGGTCATGGCGTTCCATACAAAGCAGTTGACAGCATTTGATGTTAAACTACATCTTGATGTTTAAGATGATTGCGCATGCCATATAATTTACTAATGCATATTGCATTATCAGAGTTGTTCAGTCAGTGAGGCGATGAAATGTGCGGCATATCTCATGTTACAGAAACGACACTAAAAGTCACTGGACTTGTAAAATTCTGGAGCAACTGCGTTTGAATAAGTATCTTTATACAGCCATTTTATCAAATAAATAGTTTAGCTATGAGTAATTCAAAATTTAAAAAAGTTAACAATCCAAAACAAACACGGGACAAGAGCTGTCACCCGAAAGTGATGAATGACCCCAAAGTGGTGTCTCAAAGTCTGTGACCTTGACCTTCAAGGTGTATAACCGGTTCTTGCGTACAACAGCTTATCTCTATGTGCTGAACATGTGTGCAAATTTATTTTAAAATCTTCAAGGCTCCATATAATAAAATGCACAACTTAATATATTACGTGGCCTAACACCAGCAGTCGAATACGCATCAAATTGTCAACAATTAACTCCTACTCAATACTCAAATTTATGACAAAATTCATGTCAATAGCGAAACTCATATGTTTTTAAACTTTTCTTTTGCTAAAATTGCTCACAGCCCAATGTTCAATAAACACGCAAGTAGGAACACAGAAGCCCATAGAATAAACAAGAAATATCTTTTAAAAAAGATAAACGGCATTGAGCCGAATAAGATACTCGAGAACCGGATATTACATTCCGCACCTGCATCCATTAATAGTCTTTTTCAAGAATATCGTATACAGCAAGGTATTCATTCATAAAACAGGCGGACTCTGTATAGACCTAAACCGTAAATGGCAGTCTATTTTAAGAAGAAGGTCGTATAGAAATTCCATTCACCGCGCTTCCATTCGTAACATTTGATTGGTAAAAAGTAGGTAAAAAGCCAGCTTATTTAGCTCCGTATTTGCATTCCCATATAGACTATATTTGTAAAAATTGGAATGTTGAAAAACGTTATATATTATCTATCGGATGTTAATGTTTTCCTATGGTTAAATTCTTCCTATATTTGAATATTGTTGTACCGTTTGGGGTAAAGGTAATACTACATATGTACAAACATGTATTATGTTGCAAGAAAGGATAGCAAAGATCATCTTAAATCGGTCTGCCAAATCTCATACTTCAGACTAACTTAAAGAATTGCATTGGTTTTCCTTTTCTGACGGGTGCAAATACCATGCTGCCCTGCTTTAAAAAAAAAAGATATTCAATAATATGGCCCCTAACTAGTTGTCATAAATAATACTTTTTTACCCAAATGACTCGTACCAGCTGCGTTCTATATCACGCAAGAATCTTGTTTTACAAAAGAAACCCAACACAAACGTTTTCATACTATATAGCATAAAAGTTTCGCTATCCAAATGGAATTTAGAACATTAGACATAAAATCTTTCAAACAACATTATAAAACATATCTCCACAGTCCACAAAAAAGCTTAGAAATTCATTTATTCATTTTAAAGATTAGCCTTTATACTTATTCTGTATTTGAGTGTCTGTGAATGAGAGTGTGTTTGTTCATTGTGAGTTTATAATCAACGTATACTGTTTATATTAAATAAGCTTGACTTTTATGGCATTTGAGTATATATATATGTATTCTGTTTTTTTTTCATTTTCTTTATATTTTGAAGGCCATTTGAAAATAAGTATTGTTACATTAGGACCCAGTTATTATCTTGGCGCTCATTCGATTAGACGTGCGAACATATTCTACAACTGTTATTACATCAAGTACAATCAAAGCAACCATGCACTGGCACCGGCCACGTAGAAACAAAACAATTTCGATTTAATAAAATGAACACAATCGCATTTGTCTGTGAACAATTATAGAAAACGGTAATTATGGTGTTAATGACAATGATAGCGCGTGTAGCGGATGGCCTGCCATTGGCCGCCTCCGTGCAGGAAGATGAACAGGTAAGTTCACAGTGAGTGACGGACGCTTCAAGATGCACAACATTTTTTTATTTATTTGAAAACAATTGTTGGTGTTTAAAAGTAGAACGAGTTTGCTTAAAGCTTGCCATTAGGTAAAAGCCAACTCTTATGTATGAAAAGGCGCCTGCTATTGATAAATGTTATATTAAAGTTAAAAGGAAGTGTCTAGAGAACCGGAACCGGTTCCCTAGACAGCGACCTTAGCGAACCGGAATTAATATGCGGACAAATTATTTGGCGTGTTGTTATCGGCACGTTAATTGATACAGCTATATAGACAATGTATAATTATGTTGATTATTATTGTTATCATTAAATATGTTTCGAATTATTTAATGGTTCTTCCTAAAATTATGACATGAAAAACGCAATACAGAATTAGTATTATGCCTTATTCCTATCGAATTCGTGTCTCCTATCGATTTCGTGGCTATAGAAATGACGCTCGTACCGAATCCGAAGTCGGTGCAAGTTTTCCGAAAGTATACACAAAGTTTGACAAACAAAGTTTAAGCGGAAAAAAATTGAAAAAAACAGGTAAAACCTTATTTTGTAATAAAACCTTATTCAATGTTGAAAGATCACTCTTTGTTCCACGTCAGTGTTTTTTTTCAGTCTGAGGGGAAAGGTGGCGGGGCCCATCAGGAGGGGAATTTTTACGTCATTTTGCCAGAATAGGGGAATTTTTTAGAAAATGTATAAAATATACTGTTTAAAAATGTTGTATTATAAAGAACCAAACCTATCAAGTATGTAAATGACATTATTCTTTTGCCAAATATAAAGAGAGGACATAAGAATTTAACATAACAAAATTTTATATAAAAATCTGGTGTCGGGAACATAACTTAGCGGCATAGGTGTTAAAACACACGTGAATAATAAGTAATACTTCTATTTTCAATTGAAAACATTGTATTAGTATCTTTATTCATCTTTGGAACACTGTTTTCGTTGAAAAATTAACAAAAATCGGGGTCGCGAAAATAGGTGACAAACGAAAAATCGGCGATTTTCGCCTGACTATTTCTCATGTAACGTGTCAAGATAGTTGCAAGAAATTATTCTGGTGCTTTAATTTATGAAATCTTATGTTTTTATAACAAGTTTGGCCAACTATTGATTAAATTAATCAAAGATTTTTTCAACATTTTGAGGGGAATTTTTTGTCAAAAATGGGGAAAAATATATATTAATTTTGGAGGGGAATGGGGCCGAATTTCGGCCCCAAAAAGGCCCCCAAAAAAACACTGCACGTAAATGAAAATTGTCTATGCTTTTAGAATATATTTTCAACATTTGCCGACTTTTTTGGAGAGAAAACTTATTATGCGTCCATCTTGTTACGTCACTCAAATATCGCTTAATTTTTTCATTCGCTGGAAACCCAGTGTGCTATTTATAGACTTATCAATCCAAGCCACGAAATCGATAGGAAAGCATCCACGTGATTATGATGGTGAAGGTCACAATGTAAAACGTAACTCATTTAAAAAATAACAGTGTTTATTGTTCATTTTAGTTGTTTCAGAACTAAAGTTGTTTTCATTTTACATTCTTACCGAAAACATTTTTTGATTGCATAAAAACGCAATGCGCATGCGCAATTTTAGAAGTTAAGAGCCACGAAATCGTAGGAACAGGGCATACAGATAACAGAATGACATAGGAGAGCATTTAGTTATGACAGAATGAATAGCATTGATATAGAAAGCACAATTTTCATTATGTCACATCCAGGCCACACCACGGGGAGGCGCTCTTATCATGGCCCGTCGACCCCGTTAAGGGACTGTTTTCAGCGCCTCTGGTTCAGGTAGAGGAAGGCATGACTGATGCTGTCGGCGAACTTATATTCAACATCTCTTCTAAGGTGCACACCATCACGACTGTCTATAACGTCATCATTGTTCATTAATTCTGGGCCATGTGACCAGATTTTGTAGAGGTGGAGTTTCAACAAGATCTTGTTAAGACGTCTGCATAACTTGTTGTATCGACGTTGATGACGATGGAAGAGGCTCCCAAATACGACGTGCTGAACACCACAGCTGCGGAATTCATTTATTATATCAAGAAGGGCGTGGAGTAGCTGATGATTGTTAAATTTTTCCATATCATTTTCACCAATCTGTATGAAGACTATGTCAAACTTCGCCAGCTTCCGCCTGCATAACTTCTGCAACAGCCCGACGACTCACAATCCTCATGTCCCGTGTGCTTCACCATTAAATGGTAGATCATTTTGCAGACTACCATTTCGCCAGCGTACACATAGACGCCGGACGAAACTATGACCAAATATGCCACAGTAAGGTCCGTATTCGTTGTCCCAATAGTGTCATTATTTGGACTGACTTTTCGGCCCAAACGGCACTATTTTATACAGAAGATGAGCATTTATGAACAAAGCACTTAATTATAATTTGACATATGACACTAATCAATTTGTGATACAACAAACCTTTATAACAAATATGCTGTACAGCGTTGTAGTACTCAAAGCCGTGAAAACAACACGACATAGGCAATTCATTCATTAAAGAATGTACCTTGTTACAAATAATAAGACCTGTGTTTGCGTCTGTTATTAAACTATCTCAGCGAAATGCAGTTTTAAACTATACATTGTATATCATAAAAAAAATTTCGTACCCGAATATTCATTCATATCAATGGATAAAAATATTTTAGTATCATATTTGCAAAGTTTAAAACGCATTAACAGAAAAACACGTGTTTTATATTTTCCGTTAAGATTCATTCTGTCATAACTGAACGCTCTTCTACCAACTCTATTGCTTTTTTACGATAACTCATTTATGTGATGTTATTCTAACATCAGTTTAACACTGTAACATTTCCCTTTTGAAAAACTAAACTAATTACATTGTCTCTATAATTGTATTGTATCGATGCCTGCACGGTAAGCCGATAACGACATGCTTATTCATTCGTCCGCATCATATTACAGCCGGAAGTGCGGAAGGCGAAGGAGATCATTACGACAATCTTCGAATTGAAAACAAATGCAAATAAACTGATAATCCCGCATTTAATTGCCGTTTAAATGAAAGTTTTTGATTAAGAAATATTAAATAATCCATTTTCTTATCTCAATAACCTGTAATATATGCAGGAAAACAATTCCGGTTCGCTAGTGTATAGACGGATATAGACTAGAGAACCGATTCCGGTTCGCTAAGGTCGCTGTCTAGGGAACCGGTTCCGGTTCTCTAGACACTGCCTAAAGTTAAATTGAAATAATTCTTTCGGCAGGAAACCTCATTTCAAGTATACTGCACGATTTTGGACAATTTAAAATGTTGGACATTATTCCTATCAAATACCCTTTACAACTACTTTACAGCCTGTTTTAGTGCTTTATATCATGAGTGAAACAAATATATAATGCCAATGAGACAACCCATCAAATGATGAGTAATTCTCAGCTTTGCCGTGATGTCATACTGATTAGTTAACCATTCAGACTCGGGGCGTTCAGTTCTCCAAAGTTTTGACCCAAGAAAATCTTAAAATACCTGTTAGAACTATCTGTCATGCGTCGATTTCGTAGCATACTTGTGAATTAACTTGTTAAATTCCGAACACATAGGCCGCATCAAGCATTGACGCGCAGAAGGTGAGAAACAAAGGCAGAGATTTATTTTAATCTAATCGCTTTCAGTCAATCAGCGAGGATCACGCACGTGCCCATTTTCTAGGATGATTGGATTTAATTGACAAACAATAAACATATGTTTGGCATCAGGATATGTTTAAAAGGTGCTGGTATGGTAGCATATACATGATATATATGATGCAATCAAAAGAATGTGCGCATCGCTTAATTAGATTATGGTGACTCTCGAATAGATAATTAGTGGATGTTTGTGTGGCGGCCTAGACGAGTAATATGATGTTAAAACTCAAGTGTGTGAATCGTTGTGAGTTTATATAAGAGCAAGTAATAAGAGAGGGTTATGCATTGCTTTTTGGCGTATTTTTATCAGTAAGGGGTGTAACTTGTTTAAGTTATTTTGAATAACTTCTACAAGTTGTAAATTTATATCTTTTACTCGTCACTCACTAAAATAACTTCTTTAAATTATTTTTCAGTCATTAAAACTCATTCAAGTTATTTTCATTTAAATGGTACAAAGATTTAACATTTTTCCACAAGAATACGAATTTTCTGGGGAGTTATACAATTTTTTTCTGTTTCTTTGATCATTGAACTTAAAGATCATGAAATAAAATCTGTTACGCCATGACAAAACCTTCTTATGCCAGGGCTTTGAAGAAGGACATTCTTCAGGTCATCTCTAAGACAATTTTGGGAATAAATCCATTATGTCTAATTGAAAAGTCATTAACTGTCAGCTATAATGAAAGAACCTGCATTTCTTTCTCTTATCTAAAGGTTTTTGCAGAGATAATCTGCTAGTAATGAAGAAATTCAAGAAAAGCTGAAATGATGAATTGTAACCTGTATAAGTTATAAATTCCCATTATTTTGGTCACCACAACTTTCAAGGGAGTAAAATTTTTCAGCAAAGGGAAGTAATTTATTAACAAACTATTTCAAATAGTACTTACTGAAGTTTTTTTCAAAATACATTGTAACTTAAACAAGTTACACCCCTGACTGTATATTGACTAACGTGTTGAAAGTTTAACTTCTTAGATCCTTCATTTTCGTTTCAGCATAAAAAAACATACGGAAAGATAAAACAATATAATTATCATCCTAAACTTGTGTCAAATACCCTTCAGTATTTGTTAATGCCAATCATTATTTGAACATACTTTTGGACATTTTTTTGTATTCAAACAGTTAAAATTGCGAAAAAAAGGACAGAATTAACGGAAATGCTAGGTCACAAAATTATGTGACAAACAGGAAACAGCATACTTTTGAGTCTGGGAAAGGGATCAGCAGCTAGATCTAGCTAATTTAAGAATTTTTCGAAAAAACAATAGCAAAGTTTCAGTACACAAACTAAAAAATATAATGTGCAAACATAAAGTACAAGACTGGAAACCCAATGACACATGGTTCAACCCTTAAAAATCTCACCTTGACTTTTAAAAAAATTAATTTTGACCCTTAAAAAATTTAGGCTGAAGAGTCAATGACCCTTGAGTTTCTAAGCCTACCGGACGCCGTGAGACTGTTAGGTCCATTTCATCTCTTTATTCTGTAAAAGATGAAAACTCGGTATTGTACATGTACAAGTTAATATATTGATCATGTGAACTGATCAACAAATGCCCACCTTGGGAAATTATCTTGACACGTTAATTCGGGATACCTATGAGGTGCGAATACACAGACAATTGTCAATATGACTAACATCTTGTCTTTCTGTGAGGTTTTATAAAATTGAAAGAAAATCTTTGGACGGAATTTAAAAAAAAAATTTGTCACAGGAATCGGTCTGACAAGTTAGAAGACCGGCAAATTTACAGTTTCCCTGAGCCCTGAGGTTGAGGATGTAAAAGATGGCAGTTTATCTTAGTGGATTAGTGTAAAATGGGAATTGTGTAATTTGTGACAGTGATCAGGTGATAGAGGATTTGTGAAATTTAAGAAAGAAAATGTATAGTAAATACTATTCATTAACAAACACTGTTTTTAGCAAAAAAATTATTGTAAAATATTCAAAACTATTATAAATATGTGTCAATAAGACTATAAGGGAAGAATAATCAATAAGACTATATTAAGGGAACTGGAAACAACGACAACCAAATTAACAGTGATATTAGGGAAAACAAACCAAATGGGCCTGAAGAAACATTTATGTTTATATGGCAAAAGCCATATTTGGCCTCAAATACAATGTGAACTATAGAAAAATGTCTCATTTCTGCACGAAATAATAATGTACCTTTATAGTAAATCACTATCCGCCCAAAAATAAACAAAATGCAAAAAGAAGGCTTCACAACACTACAACCATGACAATCGTCTTATTTAATTAATTTTACCAATTATTGTTCCTTTTTTTGGCCAAGTATTTTTAGGTTTTGTGAAGATTCTTTCCACCAACATAGTTATTTCAAAAGACACACAGCTTTACTGAATTAGGGAATGCCTCTTTAAAGGTATATACCCTACATCTAGCAGATAATATTCTCGAAACATACTAGATAATGTGTTAAATGAAAAAATAAAATTTTGAAGAACAGCATGTGGCGAAAAATGCCTCATTTGACCACAATTAATCAAAATAGAAGCCCTCTGTAATAATTCACTATCCACGGTTGTTTCATAGGTTAACAGTGCAATAAAAACCCATGACTCAAATAAAACATTGTTTGTATGAAAGTGAACAAAGATTATCCTCTGCTCAAATAAAAAAATAAAACTGATAATTGAAGATAAAAAAATGTTAGCATGACATCATAGCATGTGTCGTGGCTATTTATAGATTTGCCTACAACTTAAAGCATATTTATAAAGTATACACTCTGATATTGTTGAAATGAGGCTATTTTTATGCCCCCACAAAGTGGGGTGCATATAGCGTTGCACTTGTCCGTCCGTCCGTCAGTCCGTCCGTCCGTCCGTACGTCCCGAAATCTTGTGAACGCAACTCCTCTTAAACCGGATGGCAGATTTTGCTTAAACTTCCAGGGATGAACAACCTTAATGTGTAGATGGTAGTAAAGGAAGGAATTTTCGCGGCGACCAAATTTAACAGAATTATGGCCCTTTGTTGATTTTTTCACTATATACCATATAGAAATTTTGTGAAAGCAACTCCTCTTAAACCGGATGGCAGATTTTGCTTAAACTTCCAGTGATGAACAACCTTAATGTGTAGATGGAAGTAAAGGAAGGAATTTTTGCGGCGACCAAATTTAACAGAATTATGGCCCTTTGTTGATTTTTTCACTATATACCATATAGAAATTTTGTGAAAGCAACTCCTCTTAAACCGGATGGCAGATTTTGCTTAAACTTCCAGTGATGAACAACCTTAATGTGTAGATGGAAGTAAAGGAAGGAATTTTTGCGGCGACCAAATTTAACAGAATTATTGCCCTTTGTTGATTTTTTCACTATATACCATATAAATAATTGAACATATGAATTTTACATTTTTATGCCCCCACAAAGTGGGAGCATATAGCGTTGCACTTGTCCGTCCGTCCGTCCATCCGTCCGTCCGTACGTCTGTCTGTACGTCCCGAAATCTTGTGAACGCAACTCCTCTTAAACCAGATGGCAGATTTTGCTTAAACTTCCAGGGATGAACAACCTTAATGTGTAGATGGCAGTAAAGGAAGGAATTTTTGCTGCGGCCAAATTTAACAGAATTATGGCCCTTTGTTGATTTTTTCACTATATACCATGTAGAAATTTTGTGAACGCAACTCCTCTTAAACTGGTTGGCAGATTTTGCTTAAACTTCCAGGGATGAACAACCTTAATGTGTAGATGGTAGTAAAGGAAGGAATTTTTGTTGCGACCAAATTTAACAGAATTATGGCCCTTTGTTAAGTTTTTCACTATATACCATATAGAAATATTGTGAACGCAACTCCTCTTAAACCAGATGGCAGATTTTGCTTAAACTTCCAGGGATGAACAGCTTTAATGTGTAGATGGTAGTAAAGGAAGAAATTTTTGTTGCGACCAAATTTAACAGAATTATGGCCCTTTGTTGATTTTTTCACTATATACCATATAAATTTGTTGCGACCAAATTTAACAGAATTATGGCCCTTTGTTGATTTTTTCACTATATACCATATAAATAATTGAACATATAAATTTTACATTTGTAATTTAATTTAACATGTACATAAGGTTACCTGTAGATCATTTTAGGTATATGTACAGAAATGAAACAGTGGAATGAAAAAGTTCCACATAAAAATCTTACATACAGATATGCTTGCTCTTGTTTATGAGCACATCTGCACAGTGGGGGCATCCGTGTCCTTTGGACACAATTCTAGTTTTTTTGTTAATTTCCAAATATATATGGGAGAAAGTTTTTATGCCCCCACAATGTGGGAGCATATAGCGTTGCACTTGTCCGTCCGTCCGTCCGTCAATCCGTCAGTCCGTCCGTCCGTCCGTACGTCCCGAAATCTTGTGAACGCAACTCCTCTTAAACCGGATGGCAGATTTTGCTTAAACTTACAGGGATGAACAACCTTAATGTGTAGATGGTAGTAAAGGAAGGAATTTTTGCTGCGACCAAATTTAAGAGAATTATGGCCCTTTGTTGATTTTTTCACTAGATACTATGTAGAAATTTTGTGAACGCAACTCCTCTTAAACCGGATGGCAGATTTTGCTTAAACTTATAGGGATGAACAACCTTAATGTGTAGATGGTAGTAAAGGAAGGAATTTTTGCTGTGACCAAATTTAACAGAATTATGGCCCTTTGTTGATTTTTATGCCCCCACAATGTGGGAGCATATAGCGTTGCACTTGTCCGTCCGTCCGTCAGTCCGTCCGTCCGTCCGTCCGTACGTCCCGAAATCTTGTGAACGCAACTCCTCTTAAACCGGATGGCAGATTTTGCTTAAACTTACAGGGATGAACAACCTTAATGTGTAGATGGTAGTAAAGGAAGGAATTTTTGCTGCGACCAAATTTAAGAGAATTATGGCCCTTTGTTGATTTTTTCACTAGATACTATGTAGAAATTTTGTGAACGCAACTCCTCTTAAACCGGATGGCAGATTTTGCTTAAACTTATAGGGATGAACAACCTTAATGTGTAGATGGTAGTAAAGGAAGGAATTTTTGCTGTGACCAAATTTAACAGAATTATGGCCCTTTGTTGATTTTTTCACTATATACTATGTAGAAATTTTGTGGACGCAACTCCTCTTAAACCGGATGGCAGATTTTGCTTAAACTTACAGGGATGAACAACGTTAATGTGTAGATGGTAGTAAAGGAAAGAATTTCGCTGCGACCAAATTTTACAGAATTATGGCCCTTTGTTGATTTTTTCACTATATACTATGTAGAAATTTTGTGGACGCAACTCCTCTTAAACCGGATGGCAGATTTTGCTTAAACTTACAGGGATGAACAACGTTAAGGTGTAGATGGTAGTAAAGGAAAGAATTTCGCTGCGACCAAATTTTACAGAATTATGGCCCTTTGTTGATTTTTTCACTATATACTATGTAGAAATTTTGTGAATGCAACTCCTCTTAAACCGGATGGCAGATTTTGCTTAAACTTCCAGGGATGAACAACCTTAATGTGTAGATGGCAGTAAAGGAAGGAATTTTTGCTGCGACCAAATTTAACAGAATTATGGCCCTTTGTTGATTTTTTCATTATATACTATGTAGAAATTTTGTGAATGCAACTCCTCTTAAACCGGATGGCAGATTTTGCTTAAACTTCCAGGGAAGAACAACCTTAATGTGTAGATGGTAGTAAAGGAAGGAATTTTTGCTGCGACCAAATTTAACAGAATTATGGCCCTTTGTTGATTTTTAGTTTTCAACTTGTGGCACATGTAGTCCAAAAAATATTTGACCTAGAGTCATGAGATTGACAGAACAGTGGCGTGTGGGGGCATCCGTGTCCTATGGACACATTTCTAGTTTTATCAAGGAGCGATTAAATGTTATGTAATATCAGTTTGATTGAGACAAACATGGGGCCGAAAGTAAGCAATTTCTGGTGCAGTATTAAACTTCTTCACACCTTACATTTGAGCATGCAAACTTCTGCAGGCAGCTTTTGCCTCACATACAATAAGAGGAAAGGGAGGATACTCATTTCTCAAAACTGTAATTTTGACATCATTTAAAAATGGAAATAATAAACATGATAAAAAGAATGCACATCGGTTGTGAATAATACAGATGCGCTGAAATAAGTAATGTGTTAATTCAACAGAAAGATCACTCTGTTTCAGGCGGGAAGAAATATGATGGAGTTTCAAAATCAGGCAAAACAGTTGTTCCGGAAAATTTCAGCGGATCCACAACCCCCAACTCGATGTAGTCTTGAATCGGGACCATACATATTCCAGTAAGTCTTATGTGCCAGTAAAAGAGATCTATAGATGCATGCATTTACTCATGCATAGAATTGGCAAATTCACAAGGTCACAAATCTTTTGATAGAAAATCTTGTGTGGGCTTCATTTCGTAAACCCCTTGCTGGAGTATGATCAGACTTGACAGGAAGCATCAGTATGAAATTCAGTTGGGCATATCCCACGCATGGTCTGGTTGATTAATTTTTGGCAGGGTTATTGTTATTTGAACTATTAAATAATGTCCAAACAGAACTTGTCTGGTCTGGTCTTCAGCTCTTAAACCACTTGCCGCACTTTGGTCATTGTAACTTCACAAATGTTTCATTAATATTAAGCTTAGTGGTGCATATCATTGTCACATGACAGTCAGTTTTTCACACCGTTATTGTACAAGAGAGGGGAGATATCGAGAATAACCTTTTGATTTTCGTTTAAATCAAGCTTTAAAATGATCAATTCTTAATCACTAATTTTAAAAAAGATTGTTGATAGCTGATTGAGGGGTTTTTATCTGCAAACTCCTGGGAAAAAGCCTTGTGAGGGAATAAATCCACACTGTAAAGGGTTTTTGAGTGAATTAGCAGGAATAAAAGTAAAATATATTGCTGTATCTAAATTTGTATATGACATGACTTGTATGAAGAGTCTTAAATGAATTGTCTTTTGTACTTTCTTTCAGTTATTACATGGAAAGAGGAGTGTGTTACTTAGTGCTATGTGATAAAACATTCTCAAAGAGACTTGCATACTCATTTCTAGAGGATCTTCAAACTGAATTTGCATCAAATTATGGTTCCAAGGTTGAAACAGTTTCACGGCCATACAGCTTTATAGAATTTGGTAAGATTTTGTTGAAACTTGTTTCTTCCTATCCTGTTAACTTTTCTTGCCTAGCTAAAGTTATAGCTGAAGACGGTGCACCAGTAGAGGTGGTTTTATTGTGTCGATTGTCCATTAAACCATTTTAGTGCTTTCATATATTTACATTAAAAACATACATGTATGCTTTTATCATGCATAGATGTAAGACTGCACAGACTGAAACATTGCATAGTGAGCTAAATTTCCATTTGATCATTTTTTCATTTCCAAGATTTTCGGACTTAACTTAAAGAGAGAGCATTACATATGGAATTCACTGTACCAAAGAGTTCAGAATCTATTGTGGCTTTGGTATGCCATCGGGCAATAATGAAACATTACAGGTGATATATGGTGTACATTGCATACTTTTCGTTTCAGATACCTATATCCAGAAAGTTCGTAAGAACTACATGGACTCGAGAGCAAGGAAAAATTTAACGTCTATAAACACAGAATTACAAGATGTACAGAGAATTATGGTGCAGAACATAGACGATGTGTTACAGCGAGGTGATTCTCTATCAGGTATGAATTAGTTTACACATAGAGGCATTTGCTTCAGCCCTTAAAAGTTCAAAACTTGTGCAAAACTGTTCATTGAGATAAAAAGTAATAAAATTGAAAGATTAAAAAATAAGTGCAGCCCAGAAATTTGATGAAAGTGGGTCAGTTTCTAATATTCAAGCATTTCTTTAGTATTCAGTTTAATATTTAATGTAAACTAGTGTCAGGCAATATTTCAGACTTAAAGTCCCAGGAGCACTACATGTAAATACTCCTGGCGATTGGCATTGCTTTCTTTAATATTTTGGGGGCTTCTTCACTTGAAAACATCATCAGAAAGCTTTTCTTATTTTTTGCAGTATAGTCATTAAAAAGATACTGCTCTATAGACATAGCATGTTCTTGTGATTTAAAAATATTTGGTATGTTTTTTGTACAAATAACGGTCAATTTAAAGGTCCAATACTAACGAAAGCAAAAATTCAAATATACTTTAAAAAACACAAAAATAAGTTATTTTTAATATAAAATGAAAGTTGGTATGTAGAAACAGTACATGTACAATTATTTTTCGATGCATTATGGGGAAAGTTAAAAAGACCTGGGTAGTCATTTTGTCAAATCACTGAGATTTAAACATAATACACATACTTTTCTTCGTGTTCAGCAGTGACAGAAAATATCAAGAAAACGGAGAGAGCGCAATAGCTCAATATTCTAGAAGAATTTTATGGAAACGGTAGCTTTTTAAAAAGTGTTACTTACCAGTTTGGTAGATAAATATATTGTCTGTTAAACACGACCGCTGTTGATCTTCAAGTGCTTGCCTGAATAGTACAAAAAGAGCGGGGACCGGACCCCCTGTGGAAAAGGTTCAACACCATGTGAATTATATAGAACAGTGTATACGGGGGTTTGTCAGAAAATGACTTTTTACCATTTTTTTTTTCATGATAGAGTGTTATTTAGGTATATTTTTTGGTATTTTTTGTTAAAATTACAGGGCAGTCTAGTACTCTGGTGCCAGTGGATCCTCCATTGATTTCAGAGACCAGTGGGCGATTTTTTCACATTGCAATATGTACTATCAGTTACAAATTGATGATTTTACACCATGTTGTCTTTCAGTATTGGACACCAAGGCCAGCAACTTGTCAACATTGTCATCAAAGTACAAGAAGGATGCCAAATATTTAAATTTACGTTCATCATATGCTAAAATAGCTGCAATAGTCGCTGTGGTTGTTGTGTTCTTACTATTTATTAGATACTGGATCTTATGAGTGAAGTATGGAATGAAAACTATGGAAAAGGAACTTGAACATACAAATGTAAAATTACATGAAACAAAAGTAGTGGTGAAAGTTGTACATAGAACTACGTTTATTACAATTTAAATTGCAAGTGTATTTAATTGTGAAGAATTTCTGCTTCAAGGCAAAATATTTCTATGAATACTGTATTGGTTTGATGGAGAACCTTTTACTGCCAGTGGCTATGTTAAGTCTGTTTTATTTTGATGTTTTCTGGGTGTCATGTTATATTCTGGAATGCTAGTTTTGCATAGCAAATGAAGCAGATTATACCGATGTAATGCATGACAAAAAGACAGTGCAAGTGTTCATTATGTATAAGTTTAAGAAAAAACATGTTGTTTGAAATAGAATTTTACTTGGTAGAATGTATATAGGAAATTTACATGAAAATATGTGCCTCAGTCATTTCCTGATTCTTGTTTAGGAGGATCTCTTGATAAGAAGAACTTAGGATATTGTTTAAATAGCATCCTAATCTATATTGATCAGTGGTAATTAACAGCTAAAATATTTAAAGTGCAGATATGTCTTGAATCTAGAAGTATGAAATCAAATCGTTTTTGCTAGTCAGCTTTAATTGTGTGTAAGTTTTAATGGCATACAGTTGCCAATTTAAGTATACATAGAATGTTAATACATGTACAATATGAGCTATAATAAGATGCCAGTCTAGAGATACAAGATACAAATGTAAGTGACAGTTTATATCAGGTGATTGGTTAACAAAGGTGTGGTTACTTAAAAATTGGTAGCTTGAAATGTGACAGAAGTGGTTGGTATTTTAGTTTATAGTAATTTATTTATTCTCGATTGCGAAACAAGTTCTTACAACTTATATTAATCGCTCTCAAGACTCATTCCAGGTGGAATCAACCTCGAAGGGAGGCAATGTGGAATTAATTGTGTCTTGCCTAAGGACACTGCCAACATGGCGATGGTAGGGATCGAACCTGGGGCCCTTCGATCCTGAGGCGAACGCGCTACCACTGCGCCATGGCGGCTCCAAGTGGTTGGTATATGCCTTTATGTGGTCAAATACACAGGTTCAGTTTTACTAAATTATTTACTTCTCATGGGATTGAAAATATTACACAGTTTTCCATTATGTTGTTCATGATGTTTATGTTAAAGTTGCCACTTGTTTGTTAGTGTTCAATAGCCATATTACTGGAAGTGCTACAGAGAAACTTACTAGAATTTTAAACACTGCCTTGCATTGTTGTGTGTACATGTACCAGTGTCAGGAGTGGAATATTGATACTGGTCATCTGATTGTGACGTATGTAAATTATAAAAATTGCTTGTATACAGTGTATTTGTGTCATGTTTAAAGTACTGTTGAGAATACACTTTGAGATTGAAAGTTGTTTTCCATTGTTTAATGTCCAAAATTCCTATTGTAGAAATATTTGAGGCAAGTCTAAATTGTTTTCCGTCGAATTAAATTTTAAAACTGGTAGAGTTCAGATTCTATATTGATTGGAAAGCATACACAAGAATATGTCAGTTAAGTTTCTAACTGCATTGAGTAACATTCTAAACTGTTTATCAGAAACAAGCAAGGCATTTTGATGGCAGTTCTCTATTATGTATTATATGTGTGTCATGTACATGCATGTATTTATTTGAAAATAAATGAGATCAAAATGTTAACGCCAGTAGTTTTTTATTCTGTTTCTGTGACCATCATGAATGCACTGTCTTCTAGTGAAATATCAAAATGCTTCCAGTAGCATGCTTTTAGCTCACCTGGCACAAAGTGCCAGAGTGAGCTATTAGGATCGCATTCCGTCCGTCGTCCGTCTGTCCGTGCTCACATTCTGGTACTTGGGTGGCTATACAGACAATAGGTAACAGTACATTTACTTTGATGTCATTCATTCCGTAATGCTGTTATGTGGCTATTTTCTGTTAAGTGGCTAAAAAGAACAATGGGGAGAACAAAAGGCTAGCCACCTAAGTATCAAAATGTGAGTATGTCCGTAGGGGCGTCTGTATGTCTGTCCGTCCGTTCACCATTTTCTTCAAACGACATCTCTTCTGAAACCACTGGGCCAGTGTTGATGAAACTGTGCAGTGATGTTCCCTGCATGAACCTCTGTCAAAGTTATTCAAAAAATTCCATTCCATGCAGAACTGGTTGCTATGGCAACAAATAGGAAAAACTTTGAAAATCTTCTTCTCTGAACCACAAGTCCTAAAGCTTAGATATTTGGCATGTAGCTTTATCTAGTGGACCTCTACCAAGATTGTTCAAATTATGACCCCCGGGTCAAAATTGACCCCGCACGGGCGGTCACTTATATAGGAAAAACTATAAAAATCTTCTTCTCTGAAACCAAAAGGCCTAGAGCTAAGATATGTGGCATGTAGCATTGGCTAGTGGACCTCTACCAAGATTGTTCAAATTATGCCCCTTGATCAAAATTGACCCCGCACAGGAGGTCACTTAGTTTTACAGAGGCTAATATAGGAAAAACTTTAAAAATCTTCTCTGGAACCACAAGGCCTAGAGCTTAGATATTTAGCATGTAGCATTGTCTAGTGGACCTCTACCAAGATTGTTCAAATTATGCCCCTGGGATCAAAATTGACCTTGCCCGGGGGATCACTTAGTTTTACATAGGCTTATATAGGAAAAACTTTTTAAAATCTTCTCTAAAACCGCAAGGCCGAGAGCTTATATATTTAGCAAGTGGCATTGTCTAGTGGACCTCTACCAAGATTGTTCAAATTTGACCTTGCCCAGGGGTCACTTGGTTTAACATAGGCTTATATAGGAAAAAGTTAAAAAATCCTCTTCTCTGAAACCACAAGACCTAGAGATAAGATATTTGGCATGTAGAAATGCCTAGTGGACCTCTACTAAGATTGTTCAAATTATGACCCCTAGGTCAAAATTGACCCCGCCAGGGGGTCACTTGATTTTACATAAGCTTATACAAGAAAAGCTTTAAACATCTTCTCTGAAACCACAGGGCCTATAGCTTAGATATTTGCCATGTAGCATTACTTAGTAGACGTCTTTAAAGTTTATTCAAATCATGACCCCTGGGGTCAATATTAGCCCTGCCAAGGAGGTCACTTGTTTTACAAAGATGTATATAGGAAAACCTATTTGGTATGTAACACTGTCTTGTGGTCTTCTGCCTACTTTGTTCAAATCATGCCTCTTGGGTCAAAATTGACCACACCCATTAGGCAAGTGGACTGGTATTCAGGTGAGCGATATAGGGCCATCATGGCCCTCTTGTTTAATCTCCAACCAGTCATGGCCTCGCTTGTCAACTAAAGGATTGCTTTGCTCTATCGTGTCTATCCATCTACCTGCCTGTAACTTTTGTGACAGTCTGTTCACAATTCGTCTTCGCAGTTAATTACACAATTCAAATTGCACAGTCGTTGCCCATATCATAGTGGTGTGTCATGCACCATAGTCAGGAGGCAGGCTTCAAGGTCACCCTTAAGAGCTGTAAACCTTTCATAGGGCTTTAAAGCAGTATTTTGAGACCAAGCCGTGCCTTCTCATGCATGAACAAGGTCACAAATTACTTCACACAGTTGTTACCTGTAACAAGGGTGTGTCATCTGCTCCGGTAGGTACAGTGTATCTCAAAGGTCAGTTGGGCCGAAAAACGTTTAGTAACATTGACTGTGCAAATTATCTTTACACCAGCTTGCAGACTGTGTGTCATCCCTGACATCTATATCACTAATGACAAGTTCACAGTACAAAATTACCCACTCTATTTCTCATTTTTGTAAAGCATTTCTTGCGATAGTTTATCAAGCTGCAAATTTAAAGAAATGGAAGAATCTGTCAATTTTTACTCATTTTTGATATAGAGCGAGTGGAAAGTACATTTGATTTTTCATTTTCAACTTTTTTTCAAGTTTTCATTGTTTTTTTGTTAAGTTACATATTGAACTTATTGTACCATCGCTAAACCGCGAGCTGATACAGCACCGGTTTAAAACAAAATCGATGATCCAAATACTGTCTGCATTGATCGTGGCTGATCGGAAGTTTCAGTATTTTGATAAGTCATAAATCACTTAATCAGCAAAAATCGATACTGTATGCTAGCGCTAAAGTGGGACTGTTACATTTACCGAGAAATGATATCGAGCTGACATACTAAAGTATTTAATAAAGACATAGCAATAATGCCATTTACATGATATTTTGTCAAAAACACTTTCTATAACACAAATATTGTGTAAGCAGATCTGTCTTCCTTCAATGAAATTTATAGATCTATGAGGTGCTTTATATATCTTAGAATAACCAAGGTTGACTTAACGCTCTGCAGAATAAAAATTTGATTATTTAAAGAAGTGAGATCCAACATTTAAAGCAGCACCGCGAGTCTAACCGGAGAGATCCTCCTTTTTTCAAAATTCGAGTGGTGGGTGAAAAAGAAAGTTAATTATATAAAAGTACAGCCGAGTACTTGATCCGTAATTTAATAAAGCATTCGTTAACTTATTATATTACGGGTGGCCGCTTTATGAACTTGCTTGTTTTCAATCATGAAATTTATATCTTAAAAGGAAAATATCTTTTAATAAAGTTTGATAATACGTAAAGCAGATCAAATAAACTTATACGCCAAAATGTGGCTATTATGTTGACTAACAGCCGATTGTCCCCTCTCCCTTACTTGTCTGACCATACTTGTTGTTCGACCATACCCTGTCATTCACATTTTCATTTATTCTTTTTTCATAAATCTCTTACATTCCCTCTTGTTTATTCACATTCTATCACTCTCTTTTTGTACTTTTTGTGTATATTTTCTCATATATATCTGTATCTTATACACACGTTATTCCTTTTACTCTATCTTTGGTATTTTTGTAGTTTTTGGCCTGGGGACTGAAAGTCCCCAAGGCCTAAGTTAGTATACCACATTTCAAACCCTGCAAGAATTTTAGCCGTGCTATGTGCGAATAACAACTGTAAACATGCGCTATGCGAAAGTAGTGCAAGACAGACCAGATCAATCTTCTGTTTGAATGCCGCATATGATAAGAACATGTTACAAATAAAAATAGTACATAAAACTTCAAACGACTGCAGGAAGGTATATAGCTTACGGGCTGCATACACATTTTTTTCTGTTTTAGAAATTAATGCGCTGTTAGCTGATTACGGAAGATAATCATATGCATATCACGGAAAAGTACGGATATTTACGGAAATTTACGAAAACGTACGAAGCTCGATATAAGAGTTTGTAGTTTGATTTTCAAATTTCCGATGTTATTTCATTGACAACTTTGTTATTTACGAACGATTACATATATATTTACCTAAAAATAAATGTCTCTAAAAAAAGATATAATTTACGTACATTCCCGAGAAGGAACTAACGTGATCAAATTCACCCGCCATTCATCGAGGACGCTGCATGTCGAGGCCCAGTGAACGGTTTCACTCATTACAACTAAAAGGTAACCTAGAATCATTTTTGGTTTTCTCTGTTATACACATTGTACAGTACTGTATTTATATTTCATTGCTGGTATTGCTTTGTTTATTTCTGTTTCAAGGTCTTGTCATTGGTACACAATAATTTTCGATCCACATCATCAGATCATATCGCTTGAAGTTGTACAAAGCGCAGATCGAATTATTTGTACTGGCTTAAACATTTTATAATGTTGACTATGTGATTATTTTTCATTTAACGTACATTTCATAATAAAACAAACTTCCCTGTCACCCATATATTTGTGAATCATTCATTCTGTGTCATATATTGAATTTCGTCCTCTGCACATTTCGACCCGCGCTTTAGGTAAGATTCAACGCAGAACACGTAGGTGAAAAGTTGTTTTTCGGGGAGTTAACCTATAGCCCCCAGGCCTTCAGCGCTCACAGCGCTTTGATTGTTAATCGTGATCTTGATATAGATAAAGTATTATGAATTTCTGTTCTCTGTTTATTACTAGCACGATTTGTTATAAATAAATAGAATGTACATTTCAATTTCTTTTAGTGTTGCGTAAATAGTATAATATAGTTTGCCATCTAAATTAACGCATGTTAGTCTAGAAAAAAGAAAAAATGAAAGTCCAAGATTAAATGTGTTTATTTACACATGACTGTTGTTTTGTAATTGTTCATAATTTAAAAAACGAAGCAGATATGGTCAAAACGTGGTAATAAATTATCGAACATAGTGGGGTTTATTGCCCCCCTAATAATCAACATCCGGATTAAACCAATTTATGGCGTAATAAAAACATTGTGGCTACATGTATATTGATGATAATCATTTATAGATTCTTAATATTTTAGAATAAAAAAGCAAAAGGGAATTGTGTCAAATTGAAAACATGTGTATATTGGTCCGTGATATGATGGAGCGTAAAATTTAATAAGAAATATAAATCAATACGTGCTGCATTGAAAGCCAATTTTGCACTGAATTTATCTCAAATTTAAAGTAAAACATGCAAATATATTTTTGAGTGACATGTACATATCTCACACTTTCTCTCCGTCTCTCTTTCCTACAAATATGTCAATTGTATTTCCAATGAGGTCTTGTGTAAAAAAGAATTATAGAAAAGTATCACGACTTTAATAACCAGAAAGGTATTGGACTATTGTGTCACACTTGGTGCAATTTACACACATATTCACACCTTTTTGACTAGTGGAGAGTACATTTGATAGCAGTCAAACTTGAAAAAAAACCCGCACAGGTGACACGTCCCACCTTTGGACCTTTAAGATGTCAAAATACAAATACATCTCTAAAGATGGCAGTTTAATATATACATTCAACTGTGACAGTTGAAAAATAAAACTACCAAAATACACAATAAGTGGATAAAAGGTGGCACTTCTACCATATTTATTATTTATTTATAATTATACTGAAACAAACAATTGAACAATCTATATAAGTGGCCCCTAAGTTAATCAATACTTAACAGCCTAGCTTTAATATGATTTCCGTATGCTATTCGATAACTTCCGTGAAAACCACGGGGGCACCCGATCCGTCAGACTTTACATGTTAACAGTTTATAAATCATTCAATGGGTACTAGGTGAAATCGGAAACTATGTAATAAAATGTTTGCACCATTTTATTCCTTAGATATTTCACTTGCCGATGCAACAAATGCATAAGCGATCCTTTAAATGGTTTTCTCTATATAAGACGAAATGTTTCAACAAATCACTAAAAAAATGAAGCGATTTTATCCTTCTTTGTTTAATGTGAAAAATGTACCGATACATCGATTATTGGAAAAATTGAAAGTTCCATATGAAGAAAATTTGATTTTGCGGGGAGCTACTAAGTGATCCTTTGTTGTACTGAAATTTTTCTTGCCTTGTTTTTTGTTAAAGTGAAATATGAGCTCCAAACAAAACGTTTTGTTGCGTGATGACTTTCCAGAAAAGCCTTAACAATCTAGTTCGAAGACGATGGACTAAAAAAAGAGTGATTCTCACAAGAAAACAAAGACGTCTGTTGGCAATTCCCACGCGGAAACTTAGTCTCTCAAAATGATCACTGTCTGGTGTTGATGATAATCTCAATCATTTCGAATTCAGGCTTATGTTGACGATGGGAAGATTCAGACTTCCCTTCTTTACGTCAAGTGTCTAGAGAAACTTGGCCTAATGTTGAAGTCTCAGTCAATGCTGATTTTATTTCTCATGAAGAATATTTTCCTGATGAACTGTTTACAGCTCGTAAACTTGACATGGGCAATGCATTGTTTGATAAAGAAGAATCCAATGATGATGAGTGGGATCTTCCCAAACTTAAGACCCGAGAAAGAGGGAAAGTTATTGCTTTGTCGTTAGCAGAATTTGGCAATGAAGCGTGAACATCATAGTGCGAGAATGGCGACAATGCATGTGGTCCTCACATGACATAATCTAATACACATATTATTGTTTGGTGTTGTGTAGCTTGTGTATGCTATTCCATCCTTTCACATTTTAATTTCTTCCAGGATTTCCCAATGTCATTGGTGCAATTGACTGCACACACATTCCTATACAGGCGCCTTCAAACAACGAACCAGACTTTGTCAATAGGAAAGGCTATCATTCAATTAATGTACAGGTACACTTTTAAAGGTGGATAAATTTATTAATTGCTGTATTAATAATGATTGAGTATAGCCTATGTAAGTAAAATGTGTAAGTTAAATATTGCATACATTTACTGATGTTCACTAATGTTGCCTAGCTATTAGCAGAAATAGCTAGAAGGTCCCAAGCCCTTGTAAAAGCAGAGGGAAGAAATATCAGAATTTCTTTTATAAATGTCTTCAGTGATCTGTTTATTATATTTGATTCTAAAAGACTTTCCATGGTGATTTTTTTTACATAACTTTATTATTTTTCTTAAATGTAACAGTGATATTTAGTAGTTAAAGGGATTTGTATATTTAGATAATATATATGTATATTTAACATAACACAAAGTTGTTGTTGTCCTCTAGTGCTGCCTGGCAATTAGCAGCAATAGCTAGAAGTTCCCAAGCTTTTGTTAAAACAGGGAGAATAAATATCAGTTAGCTCTTTCACTTTCTAAATACTGTTTATGTGCATGTAGGTTTCTATAAACTGAATAAAATGTAAATACCAATTTATCTGCATAGATACACCAGTATGAAATTATTTTTAAGAAACTGGTACATGTATAATTAGACTTAAATAATAACAACCAAGTCAAATCATGTTTTATATGCATGTTTAATACATGTGGTAAATCACATGTCAGTCTGAGTGTATTTTGCTGCCATTGATACATGTACACAAATTCACTTTTTAAAAGTAAGAAAGTTTTTTATATATGAAATATCTCTCATCTCAAACTGATACATCTAGTGTAACTTAAGCTCCCGTTTTATAAATGTGTAAGAACTAAATAGCGGGTTTTTTTATGTTATAAAATCCCAGAAGCACTTAGCATCAACTACTAAAAAAATCGTATTTAAATCTGGAATAATGATAAATATGTTTTGTATCAATGTCGACATGTGCCTTTCTTTCGTTTTCAAGCTTTTTCTTCATGAAAAAAAAATTAAAATAATACGCTATGTTTGTAACATGTACTAATTTATAGTTAGAATGTGTCTGGTTCAATGATAAAATTCAATTTCAACAGTAAGATATATTTCTTGTTGAAATAAAAAATTGTATTGTACCATCACAAGTGCTCCTGGGACTTTAAGTACAATGTAATTGATATTTGCATGTGTGCATTTTGAACATTCAAACAAGAGATCCATGATGGCCCAGTATCGCTCACCCGAATAAAAGTCCACTTGCCTGATGGGTGAGGTCAATTTAGATCCAAGAGGCATGATTTGAACAAAGTAGGTGGAAGACCACTAGACAATGTTACATACCAAATAGGTTTTCCTATATAAGTCTTTGTAAAACAAGTGACCCCTGGGCGGGGCTAATATTGACTCAAGGGGTATGATTTGAACAAACTTTGAAGACGTCTACTAGACAATATAAGCTCTAACCTGTGGTTTCAGAGAATATTTTTGAAGTTTTTCCTATTTGTTGCCATAACAACCAGATCTACATGGAATGCAAGTAACACCCCTGCACAGTTTCATCAACATTGGCGGAGTAGTTTCAGAGGAGATGTTGTCTGAAGGAAATGGTGGACGGATGGACGGACACCGGACGAAATGCGATCCTAATAGCCCACTCAGGTACTTTGTGCCAGGTGAGCTTAAAAGTTTACCATACTTTATAAAACATCTAAATTCAATGGTAACAGTATGAAATTAACATTATAAGTACATTTAAATAATTTGTTAAAAACCGTCACTCTTGCCTGTTGCTGAAGAGAAATATGGTAAATTTAAGTCAGCAATACAAAGAAACAGTTAAACATAAGCTCTGAAGAGCTTTTAAAACCAACATATAATAACGAGTGTATAAACATTATAAATACAGTTTAATAATTTGTCAAAAACCGTCACTCTTGTCTGTTGTTGAAGTGAATGATGGTAAATTTAAGTCAGCAATACAAAAAAACAGTTAAACATAAGCTCTGAAGAGCTTTTAAAGTACAGAAACAGTGAGTTTAATTCTCACAATAGAGGTACAATCACATTTAAGCTAATACACACACTTAAATTTATAAAATCTTGTAGTCAATGAAATTTAGTTCAATACAAATAGTTCATTTCATTGAAGTAATGTACATAAATGATAATATGAGGTGAACACAATGAATCATTTGTAAATGTATAAATCTGCGCATTTGAAACATTTATACACTATGTTAAAAAACAACAATTTAATATGAAAACAGTTTAAGAAGATTATGGGATAGTAACACCATTATTGATTTTGACTATGTTAACTGAAAAGATGACTATGATTTAATTTTCTAAAAAAACATTAACATTATAAACATTTTAAAGTAAATTTACATTTGTATTTCGAAAATCAACTTCTTACAGGGCCTCAAGAAAACACCATAAGCTTAATATTACAGGATACTAGATGACAAAAAACAATAGTTGGCAAAACTGCTAACAGTATACAAACATTTTAATATTGGACAATCGTCTAACTTCAGTTACAAATAAAACAGGTGCAATATGTTGAATGGCTTCATGCATAAGTGTTGCAGGCAAAACAACATCAGAAAAAAAGAAAAGCATGATTATAATCTAGGCGCTTTAAAGTCCCACGATCCCATTGCATTTTACTGGTTTAGAAAAATGGTAGAACTATGTTCTAATCACCCACATATGTTTACATCATTATGTCTTTCTCTCCAATTTAAGTCTTTTTCTGTGAGATAGTTGCCAGAAAGCAATTCTGAAATATCATAGGAAAAAAATAGAAGTTTCAGTATGTAAGTACTGCTTTTGGTACAAATAAAGATCTACCGATAAGCCATCTTTCTTGGTGAAGTAAGAGATTACTGTAATTGTCATCCTGGGCTGAATAATTGGTTAAACAAAAGGAAGAAAAGAAAGCCCAATATCAGTTTATGAAGGGAATAGTACAGAATAAAAGTTAATAAAAATCTAGACAGTCATCTATCTGACAAAGTAGCTTACCCTTTATGATTTTATGCTCTGGGTAATTTAACATTATTGTTTAAACATTTCTTAATTCAGCATATAAGTTCTATTCTCTATTTAGATGGTTTGTGATGCAGAGTATAGATTCACAAATTGTGTAGATGAGTGGCCTGGCTCTGTTCATGACTCAAGGATATTAAGGAATTCCCAACTAAAAAGAACCATGGAAAATGGTATGTCTTTTCCCAGTTTGGGAAAAATTCACATCAAATAGACCTTACACAAAAATGCTTATAAATTTTACATATTCATATTTGTCTTCTCTGTTCAGTATTATATATATCAAATATTAACCTGCATATTTAAAAAAGTCTCACATAGTATAGTGATGCTAAAAGTTAAAGTATTACCTGGCACAAGTGTAAATATTGTCTCAAAATGGTCAAACTTATTTTAAATGCATGAGAAAATAATCTTGTAATTATGATATATATTAACATATCACAGTACCCAAAGGTATTAATTAATTTCAGGGCAATAAGATGGTTTACTAGTAGGGGATAGCGGCTACCCATGTAGGCCTTTCTTGATGACGCCATTCCAGACACCACAAAATGACAAAGAGAGGAACTTCAATAGAGCATTATGTAGAGCAAGAGTGACAATTGAACAATCTTTTGGAATTTTGAAAAGAAGGTTTGCGTGCCTGCATAATGGTTTAAGGATGGTTCCAGAGAGGGCTGAACTTGTTACAGTTGCTTGTGTTATATTGCATAATATCGCCATGGCCTTCAATGAGCCACTAGATGAAAATATTTAGGTACCTGATGTAGGCAATAAAGCGGCAATGTTAATTTACCGTGTGGACATGATGGTGCCACTATTCGGCGTCACTTGTGTGACAGTCACTTTTAACTTTCTCTCTCTCTCTCTCTCTCTCTCTCTCTCGTTTGTTTGTTTGATATTTTCAAGTTTTAATTATCACAACAGTGTTTAGTCAAAGAAAATAAAAAGTATCTAAATTGTCATAATACCCATGTATATTTGCATGTTAATTTTTACATTGTAATTTTCATGTATTGATTCAGTAATGAAAATACATTTTTTTTTCACTTTAACCATAACATGGGAAATTGATTGAACCATAACATGGGAAATTGAGTTCTAATGAAGAATAAAATAACTTCACTTGCCTGATTTGCAATATATATATATAAAAAACAATGCAGTACAAATGATGGCACTAGACCACATTGTTATGAGTAAGTTGTTTGAAATGTGTTTCAATATTCTAGAATAATGGAACATTAAACAAACATCCTGTTGTGACCAGGAAAATGGGTCCAGATGAGTAAAATATTTAATTTTTACAGTGTCAAGTACATAGACTATGAATTGTGAATTCCAGTGGTTCTACCATTTACCTTTACAGTTATGAAACCCAATGGCATTTTTAATAGTAATGTTTGATATGTCAATACAGCAATTTCAATGTTGTTGTATTTGACGTTGTAGATCTGCTAGATCACCATGTTACATATTCATATGAAGGTATTTTTTCTTGAAATTTCCACCTGATAATGATTATACAACTATATACAATGGTCTAGCACAATGAGAGGAAGTACAGTGTACAAAAACCATAACTCTATCTTGAGTAATTACAGAGTTATTGCCCTTTGTTACTTTTCCATGTCCAGAGCATAACTTATTAACTACTGGTTGGAATTCAAAACAATTTCATACACTGGTCAATAACATTCAAAAGTGCAGTGTGTACAAGAACCATAACTGTATCTTGAGTAATTACAGAATTATTGCCCTTTGTTACTTTTCCATGTCCAGAGCATAACTTATTAACTACTGGTTGGAATTCAATACAAATTCATTCAATGGTCAAGCACATTGAGAGGAAGTGCAGTGTACAAGAACCATAACTATATCTTGACAAATTACAGAGTTATTGCCAAGAACAATATCTCTAGTTGAGTTTTTTTTGTAAGGTATACTGTTACTACAAACTTTCTCAATTTATAAAGCAGTCATTTGGTGGTATCAATCACATTAGGTCTTTCTTTGATTGACTGTGCCCTATAAACTTCATAGAATGTTTACATCTATGTTTATTTCTATTACTACATTTGCACAAAAATATTTAATGCTCATCTGGACCCATTTGCACAGTCACATATCAGGTAAACTAATTCAGATATCTACATATCTCTTAAAAAGTATTTAAAAGTCAAGCACATTCAAAGAATCTAATGTCTCCTTTGACAGTCTGATCTGTAGAAGTTGTTTTTTGAATTCCAGGCATTCTATTTCCTTCTCCAATTTTTTTTGTTTCTTTTTCGATTCTTAGTGTATCTACTTGTATCCTTTTGTTGTCCAATTTTAGATTCTGTAGCTCTAGTTTAAATGCTGTTTCCTTTTTTTTAGGAATTGTTTTTACTTTCTTCAGTTTGTCTGTCAAAGAAATTGTATGAATATGATACATGATACAGATTCAAACAATAGTACTGAGTAACACAATTTTCAGAGATGCAAGGAATATTAAACACAGGGTACTGTGAAGAAGTGAAAGGTAAATAGATGTCTTGTATATTTTTCAGTTACCTTCATTAGGAACACAATTTTAATGGATTTTATGGGTGAAGAAATCCACAAATACATGATCTCTACTAATAGCTTTTTTTGCTATTTCTCTTGTTACCTTGTTATTATAACAAATGATTATTTTGCTTACACAATTAACAATTAGATACTACAGGTAAGCAATTATGACACTACAGCTTGCTTTGATTTTAAAACTTATCTAAAATGTATACATCCTCCTCCTCAACATCATCACAGTACTCTTGTTGATTACCTGATACTACAGTATGTTTTGCAAAAGATAGATAACAATAAATAAATATTTAAATTTCCTGTTTGAAAAAATCACAGAAGTAGGATATCTTTTCTACGTATTTTTTAGTGAAAATATTATTCAAATAGAATCTAGTAAGTGTTATGAAGTGCATTATTTTTGGCAACATTGTCATTTATTTGTAAGTGTGAAATTCATTTTACAATGTACAAGTGTGTTCATAATATTATTAAAAAAGTAGAAGTTTATTATATCATACCAGTTTTCTCCTTACTCCCACTTGCTTGATGTTGGGCTTTTTGGTATGAGACAGTTAACAACAATTGAACAGGAATATAAGATATTCACCACAGGGGTCCAGCCAAACATGCTTTTTTCACAGCAAGGATCAATTGAAGACACTTGAACAGGAATGTGGTATGTGCACCACAGGGGTCCTAATCAAATTTTATTATGAACAAAACTTGCAGTTATTATATAAAAATAATTTTCTAATAAGGCAGAAACATAACCTTTTTTTTACTTTTAAATTACTGCAGAATAGCTGGTTTCAAAGTTAGATTGAGTAATGTTTATAATTCTCAAGTCTATACTCTTACAGCAAACCAGTTAGCCATTTTTAAATGGGCACTCCTACATCTAGCATATTATATTCTTGAAACATGGATTATGTGTTCAATGAACGTAAAATGATAAATAAATATAATTTCAAACAAGAACCTAAGACGAAATATTCCTCATTTTACCACAATTAATCAATATAGGAATAACTTTTTTGTAATTTTGATATTTGCGACTGTATATACCATTTTTAATGGTCGCAAATATTTTTAATGGCGACAGCGTTAGCCGGAGCTGTTAAAACTGTTTGCGACCATTAAAACCGTATATACGGTCGCAAATATCAAAATCATTAAATAGTTATCCCTTTTCTAGCGCACAATGTGTCTAAATGCGAAAATTAAAACGCCGTTTGAATTTTGCGACTACATATACATTATTTTATAGTCGCAAATTTAAACGACGCCACCAATCAGAAACGACGTTACATCGGTACTGCGTCAGAATATAGAATACATAGCTGAAATTGTTAGGTTAGAATAAAATATTTCCAAAGATTCTATTATTTTTGGAGCTTATTTAGATTGGCATCAGTTATAGGGTATGTCCCTTTTAACCAGATTCGGGGATTGCTACTTTTCCACATGTATGTACAATCTATTTTGGAACACACTTTCACCTGCTGTAACATATTGATATTGAATTTGGTCAACAATAGCTGAAAAAACTTAACTGTACCTTTATCTTTACATGGAATGGCTCCACATGTCATTGAGTCTTTTTCCAATAATTGATATTCGGCTTTTTGTCCATTCATACTCGTCTGCCTATATGAAGATAAATATGACTGCCTAAGTGCCTTTATATATTTTTGTCATTAAACACTAAAAATTTTAATAGAGATTAATTCAGTAACAAGAAAGGTAAACTATAACATTATAAAATTACAGTCCGGACAAGGAAGTCACTAATGCGCATATGTACAGGATCTGATAAACTTTAACATTTAGCCACGTATAAGAAAATTGTAGTCACATAACTGACTGAATGAATAGATTAGTTTATAGTTTATACTAATTTATCTCAGTGTGAAGAAATCTTGTAGCTTATCAAGTCACTCTAAAGTCCGCTTCCTGGAAAAAACCAGTACTGATGTCATGTGAGAAAGTACAGTGGTGACCTCAGTGGGACTCGAACCCGCAACCTCTGCGATGAGCGGTTTTAATCTCTACAAGGCCGTTCCCCTTCATTCACTGAATGAATAGATTTACAGTTACGTCCTTCTTTAGATCGCTGTTGCTTGTTTCTATTAATCTGGTCTTACATTTTCAGTCCTTTTATTTTCAGTGTCATCGATGTCATATGACATATATACATATGATTGCACCAAAATATATTATCACGTTTCATGAATATTGGGGTTTCTCCGTTGAATATAAGATCTAAATTCAGAATGACGTGATGTAATCATTTGGCTCGTTCAATTCGTGCAATTTTCAATATACATGTACATGTAATGCCTCAAACATGATTTGCCACGATCAAACATAGTTGACTTTCAAGTGAACAGTTAGTGAGTACAGAGTATTTTGTAACTGTATTCAGTGAATAACTTTTTTCAGTTGAAATTTAATGATGTTTTGCAAAATTATTCTACTCAAATGTCTAATAAAGACCCATGAATTTTTTTTTCAAAAAATTCTGAGACATTATTTTGTTGTTTAAAGTAAAATATAATAAAACATTTATGGAATTGTTAGGCGTTGAATATGATGTGAATATTCACCAGATGGAAGTAATATTTACCTCGGCTTACGCCTCGAGTAGTAAGGGAATGAGAGGGCTAGCAGGGTTTGACTTCCACTTCCTCTTAAGGTGTTATGTAAACATTGACTTTCACACCTAGGTGTAAACAAACAATGCATAGAAATGTGTTGAATGGGTGTATTGTGTCCAGATATTTAGTATTGACGCGCAAAATGTTTCGTGCGCTTAAGATTAAATGGAGAACAATGGTGGGTGTTACTAATTGCTCTAAGTAGGCTTAAGTAATTATAGTGTATTGTCTCTCAACTATTTGGTATTGATGCGCGAAATGTCTTTGGTGCTTTAGATTGAGCGGAGGTGTCGTTGTTCCAAGTAGACGGCTTTAACTAATAACTATAGTGTATTGTTGGGGAAAAGAAACTGACTCGGGTGAAACTTTCAACTATTTAGTGATGCTCGAAATGTTTTTGATGCTTTAGTTTGAATTTGGGTGTTGTCACTCTGAAATCGCGCTACGTAGGTTAGAAATATTTGTAGTTAAATGTTAAGGAAAAGAAACTGAATGTCCCGTTGCTAAGGTGTAACCGTTTTGTTTTTTTAAATGTCAGAGACTCGTGAACTGGGTTCCCAGAATGGCAATACTCAACCAGCCCACATATGGCTGAAGGAGAAAAATCACACAGCAGATGCAGAAAGCATAAGTACAGTCCCATCATACGGACAGTGCTGATGCCCACCGAAAGAACAAAATTGACTCAACGATTTTGTCATCTTCGTCTGCGGACGAGTGGTTTGAGACAGAATCGCTAATAAAGTTTATAGCGTCTTGTAGTATAATGTGTTTAATAGGTAAAATACATGCAGTTATGATGATATGTATTTTTTAAAATGACGTATTATTTTTCACAATAAATGATATTTGAAATATAAATTTATGTACATGTATTAACGTTTATACATACATAAACTGTACTTGCGAAAATCGCGTACTTTTATTTGTTGAAACTATTTTCTGTTTTCTATAAAAAACTTCTTTTATCGAAAAAATGCTTTTGCAACGAAACGGTCTATTTACTTTACCGCTGTCAAAGATCGTATACTGTTACAGCGTTTATCAGGAAAAGTTCTCGAGCATGGCCCAAAGTATCATCGTTTTATCACGGACTATCTGATCAAGATTTCGGTAAATCGCTCAACTTAGACACGAAACCTTGATCAACTAACCGTTAGTTTATGCTGAGAACAAAACTGTTTGATTGGTCACTACCTTGTAATCGAGCTGACTACCGCCGATCAGATATTGACGCTCGCTGAAATTTCCTACAACAGAAAGAAACGGGGTGTATAAAGTATCTGATGCGGATTATAGCATACTGTCCAGGTATAAACATACGCTGAAAGAAACTTGCGTCTCGCCACGCCATGGTACAAGACTATTTAATATATTTGAAGATATATTGGTATAAATAAAAGAACCAGCAAGTTAGCAAGTGTGAATTAAATGTAAAGCGCAAGAATCGTCATTAGTTATTAAGATGCGTCTTTAATTATAAGCTTATTTTTCAGGTCGTACCGTGTATACATTGAACAAGAACGGCGGACCATAAGCGCATATACAAACAAAATAAGCGTGTTTCCCGTCTCCATTCCAATCGGTCTCAATGGTGTAGTGGTTGAGTCGTCTGCGCTGTACTTTTCCGAGTGGAGTTCAAATCCCATCCAATCCTTTTTAAAAACTTTTTTCTTGTTGTACTTATCTTTTTAACCGTTCTGAAATCTTTAACGGCAATAATCATACAAATCTTCATTAATGTTAAACTAATAAGGATAATGGCAATGAAAAATTATTATAACTATTGGCGTTATAAAATACGGTAATGGCTGATTTAAGATCCAGTTATTTGAAAATCTAGACGGTAAAAATTCATTATTCATTGCCGTTATATTAAAAAGAATAGTATAAAGACAAAATTTATCAGAGTGAAACCACTTTACCGTTTTTATTATTTTTTCAACTCTGAAGTCATATACAGCATTATCATCTGGCCCCGATTTCACGAAAATAATTAAGTAACATGCTCAACTTATTTCAACACTTATAAGCCCCGTGCATGTTTATTCATTTAAAGAATTAAGTTTTTCAGAATCGTATTTACCCATTTATGACAATTATTATGCACTTGTCATTATTTTTGCAGGAAGTAATTTATTTAAGCAAATTCTTAAAATTCTTTAATGTTTTTATTTTTTATTTCAGTCACATAATTGTACATTACATAGATAATATCACATTGCATATAACATCATTTACAAAGTATCGCAGTATTTAACATTATCACATGTACAATGCCACTCATATTTGAGTTATAAGAGACTATGAGAAAAATAGTCACTATACATTTCAAAATCAAATCATTATTCTATTTTACATGTGTACAGCTAAAAACCTAAACTTGTATTCAAATGCATTTTTCACTGTATCTGACTTGCATTTAGTATTATTCAACATTTTTTTCTTTCAACGTGTTAATTCTATTTGAAAATAGACTATCGTTAAAAATGACAACAACAAATATCCTTATTTTATGTGAGAATAAGAATTTAAAATAACAGGCTTAGCTGAGCAATTACTTAAGTATTTTCGTGATATTGGGACCGGGGCAGGATCACAAGTGAATGTATTGTTACTGTATTTCTACAGTGTATACTGAACACTTATTACCAAAGTTATGTTAAATTGTTATATGATGGTACTGTATATTGACAAATGATTCTTTCTGGTATACCGTTCAGTTAGATTTACGGCTCAGATAATACTGACGTACGGAAAAGTAGCCGTGTCGGTTTCGCAGATAATTTCTGATTCCGCCGACAAGAACCTGTGGCTAGTTCTGCTGAGCACATGTATTGGTTACGTGCTGCCTTCGCCGAGGTTAAAGTATCTGAAAGCCGGCGGCCACGGACGTTCCGGCAAGCAGCTTCAGTCCCCCATCGGTTTTGACACCTTGACAGGCATTGACGAAGCGGACTGTTCCTCGCAGACTAAACGCTCTAACACGCTCTAACGGCACACGACCTTTTCTTTATACAATAACGCAGAATGATGCGAAATACAGGCTATTGTAAAATTTTAGAAGCTAGTTTCAATCTGTATTTCCCTGTTACACTTCCAAATTAAAAAGAAAATTTGATTTGATATTAATACGTTGTGTAATGGACCTTTAAGGCTGTTTGCGAATTAATAATCATTATATCACATCATCTACGAATCACGAGTATAGTGACGAGTCATAATATTTTCACGAATGCCCGATTTTCTAAAACAACTGCAACGAATCTCCACTACATTATTTTACTTCAGTTAAGAAACAGGTTGCAAATATCTGTACTGGGTAGTCAATCGATGTGTCACAAAGCGAAAGCGAAACATTTCGTAAAGGTATATGGTATGGCCTTGGGATCTACTTAAACGAATTTCGGTAAATCGCTCAACATAGAGTCCTAGATCAACTAACCGTCAGTTTATGATGAGAACAAAACTGTTTGATTGTTCAGTACCTTATAATAAATTAAGCTGAAATGCAAACAAATGGCTCTGTAAGCATTTAAAGGTATCGAACTAAATCGGTATATACAATATTCGCGGACAGGTGTTTAACATAATGGACAGAGTAACAGGACACTTGCACTGGCTGCAATATCTAGCGTACCTGGATAACTGCAAACTGCAAAACAATATACTCGAGGTCACTACCGCCGATCAGATATTGGCACTCGCTGAGAACGGACGATTGTATAAAGTATCTGATGCGGAATTTAGCATACTGTCCGCTGAGAAAACTTGCGTCTCGCCACGCCACGGTACAAGACTGTTCTGTTCTGTTGCGTATCGTATCGTTCACTATCCTCCCTAACAAGCCAAATAACGCATTCTCTGGTCAAATTAATTGGCCGAGCGTGCCATTATTAGTATTGTAAATATATTTGAAGATATATTGGTATAAATAAAAGAACCAGCAAGGAAGCAAGTGAGAATAAAATGTTTGTAAAATATGAACTATTTGATAATTTATTACAGTATTTGTATAGATATGATCTAAGATTGACTCACATGCTTTGCCAAGGGAATGTGTTGTTACTGTATTTTGACAGTGTATACTGAATACTTTATTACCAAAATGTTACTGCATAAATTGTATTGCCACATTATTCTTTCTGGTATACCGTTCAGTTAGTTATTTAAAAGATGGGATATAAATATCCATATATCTTTTTAATTAGACGGTACATTTCTTTTAACGTTTGAGTAATGAATCATTTAAAGGATATAGTTAATGAAAATAATAATTAGAAAATTGATCGTTACGGCCTGAATACCTTATGTTTGCCTTTCAACATGCTATACTTGATATCAGATCTACTCCCTCCGTATAGGTATTATACGTTATAAGTTAAGCAGTTGATTGTAAATGCAGATAGGCAAGATAATGGTGATGCGTTTTTCTACGAACTCTAAAGAAATTGTGCTTGGCGAACTTGAGTCGCCTTCTTGAAAGTCAGTCAATAGATGTGGTGTTGTATCAGTTTCTGCTTGTTCAACCAGAACTGGTCTCCTTGAATTCTTTTGGGGCTATGCCAAATGTATTCGAAAATGTTTACATGTCAGTTTTGTTTTGGGCCCGCTGCGGGGACGAGCTATATATATTAGCAAAGTTTATCGAAAGATAAACAATAAAACTAAAAACAACATTTATTTATTTATTTCTATGTAAACTTCGCGATATATGGTTTAGTTTAAACATATTTTATTGCAAAATATACATTCATAAGATAGAACAAATTTACAAAGTTTGCAAAAGGATTGGACCACAAGTTCTACCAACATTATAAATTGGACCTCCCGCGATATATGGTCAGGTTTAACAACTGATTAAATGTTTGTGGTTGAATAAAATGTATCAAATTGCATATAATAAGAAAGCTAAGATCGTAAGCTTTTCAATGATGCATACAATGTGAAAATATTACAAGAAACCATGTCGACAGACAGATTACAAATAGCTTATTTTCTATTGCTTATAAGCTTAATACAGTCAGTTTACCCGAAATTCAGGGGAGATAGCTCTTCTGAAACTGTTATTCAAAAAGTCTTCTTACAACGGTCCGATCTGTGTATGTTTACTTGCTATGTTTTTACAAAACTTTGATTCAGCTGGGTCATTTTCAAGAAAACCGAAGCAGAAAATACAAACAAAACTATTTTAGTTGTTAGTGTAATACTTATGGATATATATTTCTTTTAAATATTACGCAACTGTATTTTACGAAAATTGAAATGAATCACGACTTGAAGTGGTCATATTTTGATGGGTGATATATATTCTTTATTACAATCTATATAACATGTTAATGCTCAAACACAATTAAACAGTATTATTATAAATATTATAAAAACATTCTACATTTCCTTTGCTCTTGTTAAGTTCTTTAGCAGCGACCTTTGATGCTTTGCATCAATGGTTTTCTTGTACAAAAATCTGAATGAACTTCTGCTGAAGTAAATGATCGCTCCACAATTAGTTTAGGCTTTACTAGCTTCTAAAAATCAAAGTACTACCATAAAAATGTTGAACTATAAATTCAGGATTGTATTCATTTTAAATATGCATTGTTGTGTACAATACTGAATACTAGTAGACGAAACTATATCGCTAACCGAGCCCAATACAAGTTTCAGCTCTTATTTAATTTGATATCCTTTTTAACAATTTATGATGACTTAAGTGATGCTGGTATAAACTGTGAACTTTTGTTTTGGAAGAATGGGAAGGGTCAACCCTTAGTCCCATTCTTGTTCAGGACAAGGTCAAGTTTAGGAAATCAAATTAACAATTAATTTTGTTAACAGAAATTTGCTATAAACGGTATCCTTAAGTTTAATATTGAATACATTTATATTTATATTAAATAGTTATATTAAGTTTATCTTCTCAAATAATTGAAAATAGTTAAAACAAAGAAATCAATTCCCCTTCGCAAAAGAAAAAGAAACTAATAGTAGTAACTAAAGGTAATGAAACTAGAGTTTGTACACTGCACCTCCTATCATTATTCTCTATCTAAACGTCTTAAGTTATGCTCTGTGCAAGACGAAATGGAGCTAGATAAATGATTCTTGTGCTAAGCACATCCTCTACTGCCCTGTGTCCATCTATGGTTTCTAGAGTGAAGTAAACTCAAACATAGCAGGCCACATTTCTGATCTGACTGAGCCTATAAGCAAACTTTGCTTAATTATCTTGCCCATGCACATTGCTTGTAGTCATGCATTTTGAAGAAATCTGGCATCAGTAGTCTATACAAGCTGAAATATAGCAAGTTTGCCCCATATTGGGTCTTATGGGGCTCACTCTGTCGGCTGACACATCATGTCTATTAATTCATGCACTTTACAACTGGTGCCATTATGCAATATTTTTATCAGTTTTCTTCTTAATCTCACAGAGCACAGAGTGCAAGGCTGAGCTATTAAGATCACTCACCGTCCACGGTCCGTCGAACATCGTCTGTCGTCCATTTGTCACTTGGTTTTTCATTGGATTCTAAAGGAAAAACTTAAGAAATCTTCTTCTCTGAAAATGCAAGGCGTAAAGATAAGATATTTGGCATGTAGCAATGCCTAACGGACCTCTACCAAGATTGTTCAAGTTTTGACCCCCAGGTCAAAATTGACATTTTTCAATGGGATAATATAATTTTACATTGGCTTATACAGGAAAAACTTTAAAATTCTTCTTTTCTGAAACCAAAAGGCCCAGAGCTGAGATATTCAGCATGTATTATTGCCTTGTAGACCTTTACCAAAATTGTTCAAATCATGACCCCCGGGTCAAAATTAACCCTTTCTGGGACGGGTTGGATCACTTGATTTCACATAGGCTTATATGGGAACCACAAGGCCAACAGGCAGATATTTGGAATGTTACTAAGCATGGTGTTGTGGACCTCTACGAATTATGTTAAAATCATGACCCTTGTATTATAGCCAATGGTGGTCAGGTCAGCGATATAAGGCCATCTTGGCCCTCTTGTTTAAGACAACTTAGTCTTATTTACGTGTGTTCAGACCTTTTGCGAAACCAACAACATATATTCCAAGAAACCTTCAAACCTGCTATTGCGTGCCCATCTTACTTGTCAGGTCACAAGCAGTCAAACTATGAGCAGCTAGTAAAACTATACATAATTTATTTTCAGCAATGGAATATACGTTGTTGAAACACCAACTCCAACACGATTGCAAAAAGCTTTCCCCTATCACAAAGAACATTGATACTAAAGTTGAATTATATTTTATGTGTGATCAGATATTCTATTATTGATCGCAGCATCACTAAGCAATGATGTGAATAAACACAAGTTATACAAGAAGTACATGTATACCAAATTTAAGGGATTACGTACTGCCATAAATGTGAAACCTGTATCAGACCCGGCTAGCGGGTTTCATAACTGTTTTCTCCTATAACTGAATTCAGTTTTTGTAATTTACAACTTTTAATAACCCCATATTGTCCCGACCAAAATAACTGTGATAGCGTTCTGTTTAAAAAATCATACAGTAGTGTTTTGAATTTTACTAAAACAGATTATGGAACCACTTTTAAAATTTTGTGAACAGAACATCATTTAAATTATATACATGATGTGTCTGAAATTAGTAGCTATTATTCTAAGACCGGCGACAAGAGAAAAGGGACCTTTTCACTCGCTTTCTTGCATATTTCTAACAATTAGTATTTAAATATCAACATACGTACAGTTATTACAAATACGCACAGATAAGGCGTCACTGTTTCCTCTAAACTTTATGTCTCACAGTATAAATCCACGTCTGAGTCGCTTCTTTTAGCATGGGATTTTTGTTCATTGTGTTAATAATTTCTCAACAGTATCATTTATTTATTGTGGTAAAAATATGTATTCTTCCGAAATCTCACATCTGGTTTTTGGTACGTGGCGTTCCCTGTTTGATATTATTTTTGTTTTAATACTTCATGTCCTTTAACCATGGTAAGCTCTTTTTATTAAGGTTTCGCCAAAATAATTTGAGCAAAACAGAATTATAATGAATCGCTGTTGTCATGGCAATTGTCCTTTAAAATTCGAAACAGAAAACTGCATCTGTGCAGAAAATAGTAGCTTTCAGTTTTTAACAGTGGTGTTGCATTTGATGAGAATGAAAAAGATACAAATTTTATGCTAAATTTAATCAATGATTGTCAAACAATGTAACAAATGTCCGAAGGCCCGTTCTCCCATCATGCCGGTCATAAAGTTTGAGTTCGTATGAAAGTTTCAATCGAATTAAGTAATGAAAGAAGTATCAAATGTTTGGTATTACATGTACATATATATATATATATATATATATTATAGAATTTAACTGTCTTTCATATATGCTTTGGCGAAATGATTACACAAACAACATGATATAGATGAGACAATGATAGAGTTTCATAGCGTTTTTGATTTTTTGTTAAAAATGTATGATATCTTTGTCACAGGGTGAGAAAAATGTGCAGCCAGACCGGGGCTCGAACCCGGGGCCTTTCGCTTACAGGGCGAATGCTCTACCGACTGAGCTACCGGGCCGCTTACACATATTCTCCCCAATTGTGAACTAAGTCCGAACTGTGACATACTCCCCCACCATATTGAAATTCGTCCTCGAATTTCCTACGGGTTAAGAGAACAAGGTAAACATGATCTCGAAGTATATATACAGTCACAGTCCCCCGTTGGGCGCCAAATGTCACAGTTCGGACTTAGTTCACAATTGGGGAGAATATGTGTAAGCGGCCCGGTAGCTCAGTCGGTAGAGCATTCGCCCTGTAAGCGAAAGGCCCCGGGTTCGAGCCCCGGTCTGGCTGCACATTTTTCTCACCCTGTGACATTTGGCGCCCAACATGGGAAAAGAGGACACGAACATATACATACACATAAGAGACACAAACGACAACACTACACATAGACAATAACATACACTCTGGCACAGACATATTGTCCCTGTGACATACTTCCCCGCCAAGAGTAAAATGGCGTCCCGACATTTTCAATCAACCCAAAATTTTACTGCATTTAGGCATATAAAATTCAAACATCTTAAGAGGCAAAAGCTGGCTCCTATGTATGTACACCAAGTTACATAACTAAACTACACTAACTATGTAGCAATACAATACTACTAAAAGGCTCAGGACTCATGAAAGTACTCTTGCCCTAACATTGAGTACACTGGGAAAGTGCAACTATATGTTTAAAAATACTGCAAAGCATTTGTAAACAGGAAAATGGTACATACACTGTCATGTATGGTGAACGCGTTCATAAAGTAAGTAAAACATGTACCTTAAGTACGTTGTTTTTCGCACCACATAATGGAACTTGTGTAATGCCCTCGCATGACACAAATAACAAATACAACTGCTTTAAGCAAATATCTAATTTGTTGGATTTCTTGACAATTGAAATCTAACAAAAGGGAAGTGTAAACAACCCATACTGGCACAAAATCGAAACCCTGAATTTGTACTTACACGTTCTAATTCTTTAGAACCAGCGAAGTACATACTTGTACTGGTGAATAAAACATACGCACAAAAATACAATGAGCTGTGAGTTTATTTACAAATTACAGCACTGTTATATCAAAGAATTCTGAGTACATTAACAACTGTCTAAAAAAATAATATGTACATCTGTCACACTGTAATACCTGTAAAATACCAGTAAAATACCTGTACATCTGTGCTACCTTCTATCTAACTGCCAATCGGATGTCATCCAATGAGGCTTGGCTCTAGTCCTAGTAGTCTGTCTAGGAATGAAAGTTGAAGCTTCATGTCTAAGACTGCTGTTACTTGGGCGTCTGGCAGGAATGACATACTTGTCTGATCTCGAAGAGTCTCGTACTGGGACATCTGAAACTGGCGGGAGAACTGGGACATCTGAAACCACTGGAGGGATATCTTGGCTCGAAGAGTCTCCTACTGGGACATCTGAAACCATGTGAGGGATATCTTGGGAACTAGAATTCTGAGAATCAACCTGATGGCTACCGTCTGCGACAAGAGCATCTGAAGGAGCAGGAGGAACAAGGCTTCGCGGTTTTTGAAGGGGAAGACCCATGAAGGGGAGTAGCATGTTCCTATGCAGCAACTTGGGCATATCATCACTATACTCTGTTCTAACCTGAAAACTAGGTAAAAACAAAAATAATATCAAACAGGGAATGCCACGTACCAAAAACGCAGCCTCCCCAAAACGAACCCCACAGCATCCAGAAGTGCACACCACCAACACACACACACACACACACACACACACACACACACACACACACACACACACACACACACACACACACACACGACACACACACACAATCATGTACACACACACATATACACTACCAACACACACTAGCATACAAAGCAAAAACACGAGGACAAAACGAACAATTAAATCTGGGTTAGGCTGATCAACAACAACATGAATGTCTTTACTCCACCTATCAGCTAACTTACACTTACCTCTCTGACCAACATTTTTGACTAACACGCGGTCACCTGGTGCAATACGTACGTGTCGAACTCGGAGGTCATAACGTTTCTTATGGCGTTTAGCTTGACGGTTTGCCTCTTTGCTAGCAACCTTGTAGGCAAAGTGTAGGCGCTTCCTGAGTCCGTCAACATACTCTGTTTGTTTCTTAGTTCGTGTTGTGCTGTCTGGCTCTATACCAAGAAATGCATCTACCGCCAATCTAGGATGACGACCAAACATGAGGTAATGGGGTGTCAAACCAGTAGTCTCGTGGCGTGTAGAATTATAGGGATAACAAGTGCTGGAATATGAGACTTCCAATTGGCCTTCTGCTTGTCTTCCAAGGTGCCGAGCATGTTTAAAAGGGTCTGGTTAAACCTTTCTGCCATGCCATTACCCTGGGGATGGTAAGGCGTAGTCCTGGACTTGGAAATGTTTGCCAAGCGACATAGTTCCTTTATGACAGACCCGTCAAAGTTTCGACCTTGATCGCTGTGGAGACGGCTCGGGAACCCATAATGACATATGAAATTCTCGAAGAGAACTTTCGCGGTAGTTCGGGCCGTCTGGTTCTTAGTGGGCACAGCCTGTGCATAATGGGTAAAATGGTCAGTGATAACTAACACATTTTCATATCCACCAGCAGACATCTCCAATGTCAGGAAGTCCATACACACTAATTCTAGTGGGTAAGAAGAATGTATGGGTACAAGTCCAGCAGCAGTGGATACTGGTGTCTTGCGGCGTATGCAACGGGGACATTTCCTTACACGTGTCTCTACACAACTGTCTACCCCTGGCCAAAAGAATCGAGATTTGATAAGTGATCCAGTCCTGTCGATGCCCTGGTGACCTGCATTGTCATGGAGTCCCGTAAAAACTATGTCAAAAAAGCTTCTGGAAGGATAAGCTGATCCACTTCATGACTACAAACATAACCATGACGGTAAAGGATTCCATCCTTTAAAAAGAGATTCTGCCATTCTCTTAAATACCTGCGAACAGGTTCCGTCTCAAGAGAACATAATCTTCTGGTTGGCTTATGACCTGTAGAGAGAATTTGTATCGTCCTACAAATAGTTGGATCCTTGGACTGTTCCTGCTTCCAGTCTATGTCACTAAGGTAGTCAGAAGGGCCTTGAGTGCTCAGGTCTACCACCTTCTGGCTCATGGAAATACATTCAACAGCTGGAGAGCTAACAGTATGGAGACATCCTTGGAACACAGCTTTCACAGCTTCATTGAAAACAACAGTTTCTTGTTGATCAGGAACTCGAGAAAGGAAGTCGGCGTCTACATTCGGGCGTCCTGAACGATACTGCAGGCTAAAGTTGTATGTGGCTAATGCAGCAAGCCATCTATGAGAAGCCGCATCTAACTTCGCTGAAGACAGAACATAGGTCAGTGGGTTGTTGTCTGTACGGACCTTGAAAGAGTTACCATACAAGTAATCACTGAATTTGTCCACAACAGACCATTTCAATGCCAAAAATTCAAGTTTGTGTGCCGGGTAATTGCGTTCATTCTGGCGTAGGCCTCTGCTGGCAAACGCAATTACCCTCTCGTGACCATCCTGCTCTTGGTAAAGCACTGCACCCAAACCTGATTGACTTGCATCTATATTCGGGATGAAAGGCTTAGAAAAGTCAGCATATGCAAGGATTGGAGGTGTGGTCAACTTTTCAATAAGCTGGTCAAAAGCCTGTTGCTGGGCTAGACCTCAGGTCCAAGGTGCGGCACTCTTACTGCTCTTACCTTTGACATTAGTAGGGTGTCCTACAAGCAGATCATTCAAAGGTTTGGCGATACTAGCATAACCAGCCACAAATCTGCGATAATACCCCGCAAAGCTTAGGAAACTCCTCAGTTGCTTGATGCAAGTGGGTACAGGCCATTCCTTCAAGGCTTTTATCTTTTCAGGGTCCGTTTCGACACCCTTAGCGCTGACAACATGGCCTAGATAATTGACACTGGAGAGAAAGAACTCGCATTTACTACCCTTGAGCTTCAAACCAGCCTCCTGTAGGCGCCTCAAAACAGCATCAAGGCGTTCAAAGTGTTCATCTACGGTGCATGAATATACAATAACGTCGTCAAGGTAAATCAAGCACTCCTTGAGATGTAGCTCTCCCATGCACCTCTCCATTAAGCGCTGAAATGTAGCTGGGGCGTTAGTCAACCCGAAAGCCATCCGTTCACATTCATAGAACCCGAGTGGACCCACTGAAAAGGCGGTCTTTTCCTTATCAGACTCCTTCATAGCCACTTGCCAGTAACCTGATCGTAAGTCTAGCTTACTGAAGATTTTCGAACCTGCAAGGGAATCAATGGTCTCGTCTATCCTTGGAAGGGAATAGGCATCAGTAACTGTACGATTATTCAACTTCCGGAAGTCAATACAGACTCTGAGCGAATTGTCTTTCTTCCTTACAAGGACGATGTTGCTCGAGAATGGACTTTTGGACTCTCTAATGGCCCCGGCAGCAAGCATATCCTGCAAATGTTCCCTAACTTCTTCATACATTCCGGGTGGTATACGCCGGTAAGGATCCTTAAATGGTTTGGGATCTGTAAGGTTGATCTCGTGTTCAACAAGATTGGTGCAACCCAAGTCAGTGATACCAGCGGAGAATAGACCCTTCTACTTTTCAAGAAAGTTAACAGCATCTTCACGGCGATTTCCAAGTACAGAGTCCTGTGGTACTTTGATCCCTAATTCTTCTAGAGATTTGGTCTTAGCAGACTGGTCAGAAGAAGCACATTCAAGAGGGTCAACAGAGCGAACAACGTCAACCTCTTGCAAAGAACAAAGTAAAGACTTTGGCATGACACGGACAGGTTTTACAGTCATGTTGCAAATACGGACTGGAACTTTAGAAAAGGTCCGACCTGGCTGAACTTTAACAAGACGAGGACAAACATTGAAAGAATGAGTGTTTTCATCATCCTCGGTAACACCATGTGTCATGGTCTGAACACGACGAACAATACCTGGAACTGTGCAACACTGAAATGGCTGCAGAATCATTGGCTTATTCAGAAAAGCTTTCACTGGAACAGAATGAATGTCTGTCATGGAAGAAAAGACCTCACGCCATGGAGAAGGAACTTGCTGAGACTCCTCAACACATTTTCTGAAGTAATTGGTAACGTTGGTTCCAATAATAAGGGGGACTGTTTTTGAATAAGAAGTGTCCGGTACAATTAAGACTGGGACAGAAACTGACTGAGATGACAGACAATGAGCAGTGATATCAAGGACTGCGTATCCAACATATGGTACAGCGGAGTCATTCGCACCTTTAACACAAAAGTCAGAAATACTAAACAACTCTGGAAGAGGATCTAAAGACTGAAAGAAAGACTGGGAAAGAGTGGTAACCATAGATCCAGAGTCAAGAAGTGCAACGGCAGGGCACCCGTTAACAACAACATTAGTTTCATTGGAGTGTCCGACCAAAGGAACAACTGGTGGGCCTTCTTGTCTAGGCAATCCTCCTACTGGCCCTTCGTGGAAGGATCTTGCTTGTTTAAAGCTTTGGTGTCTTGAGAGGTGGATTCTGTCTTGGTTGTTCCTGTTTCATTACCCTTATCATGGTTCCTGTTTCCAGAGCCTCTGTTTCCCCAACCAGACCTTTTTCTACTCTTCTTGGCCTCTTCTAATTCCTTCTCAATGCTACTGCTATTGAGAGTTTTCATCTGTGCAGTCAGTTCCTGCATTTCTTTCAAAAGCCTGGAGTCATAGGCTGCACTATATTGCCTGGCATCTGGCACCTTAGACCTGCCGGAATCACCTCTTCCTGTATCAGGTACAACTCTACCTATATCAGCACTTACTTTCTGTACACCCTTCATGTCTTCTTCTACCTGCCTCAATTCCCTTCTCAACCTGGTGTAATCCTGCACAGACTCAAACTTATAGCGAGTCGCATTCTTCAAATCCTGGTTTCGTAAACCAGACCAAAGACGGTTACGCAACATATCTTCTCGAGTTTTCCTATCTAGATCCATCTGAGAATTGCAGAGGAGATGTTCTAATCTCAGGCTATAGTCTACAAGTGACTCACCCTCTCCTTGGCTAGCTGAATAGAACTGCTCCTTAAGTCTCTCAGTAGTTGCAACATTACCATAAGTGGCATCCATTTCCCTCATGATCTCAGGAACTGTTGCCCATTCACCCAAATGAAGCAATACAGACCTTGCTTTACCCTTCAGACTGTTTCTTACGGACTCAAGAATGCAGTATTCTGAGTAAATTCCACTTTTAAGGAGACAATTCACTTCATATTTCCAGACTACAAACTCTACATCCTCTTTCTTAAGTTCTCCAGAAAACTGTGGAAGTTTAGGAAGTCTATGTGGAGGTGCACCATAAGCAGGACTGGAAAATGTATGTGGTGAATAAACAGGGGCAGGTATAGTGTCAGAAGACCGAGTGCCCATTGGAATATCTGGACCACAAGACCGATATGGGATGTCACTGGTCTGCTTTGCTGGATGCTTAGAATAGGAGGGTGTATCCTGAAGTGCAGTACTAAAGGAAACACGCCTGCGACTTCGATCAATAGGTGGTGAATAGTTTGGTGTAGTGTCATACCCTGGTCTAAAAAAATCATGACTAACACGTCTATCAATATTTTGTGAAGGGCCACCTTCAAGGGAAGTGCGTGCATTGTAAGGGGACAATACAGGCGGAGGACGGTCAAACAGGCTACGGAGCTCTCTATCTGGAGTTGGTGTACCAAACCTACTGTCAGAATGCACTGGAGCCCTATCTGGAGTATTACGAGCGGTGTCAATTGTATACCCAGACATAAGTACACGCTGTATACAATAATCAAGATCTACTTCATCACGTCTCTCAACAGTTTGTGATGTTGCGTTATCTTGCTCCATACTAATATACACTGACATATCAAAAGCAAACTTGGCAAGTAAAAGTCACAACACAGCCCTATTACACAATGTATGTATGTGATCAATCTATTCCAGTGTGTAATGAACACTTATGAAAGACGGCACTTTCAGTATACCATACAACTGCGCTGTCAAAGGAAAACACTAGAATTTCTGAAAGATGGCACTTACAGTACACCATATAACTGTACTATCAAAGCACAATGTCGACTAAACAATATCACTTAAGACCACAGCTCAAAATAGTTGACTAAACAGTCTGTGCAATGAGCAATACTTAAATTCTATGAACTTGTGTTATGTCCACAAATGTACACCATAGAAATAGTCAGAAGAACTAAACAAACACACCCTAGTATAATAAACTAGTGATTGCAGCTTTTACGTGCAAAAATTCAAACAGAAAATTGCAAATTTAAGTAGTTCTTAATCTAGTTCTTAGTGATGGCATTTAATGCCCACCATACCTGAATGATGGAGTGAACAAAAATCACAAATATAATTTCCACTTGATATGCAAAGCTACCAGAAATGAAATCAGTAACTGCAAACTACACTGATATTTCTATTTCCTAGAAAAGACCTAGTGGCGACAAAAGCACACCATACTTTTCAATGAACTGCCTTACTGCTAGTCTCAGTATAACACAACAGCCGGTTGCCAACAACTCAATGCTCTGTGCAACGGTTGTTCTCAGACAAAGGAATTTCTCAACATCTGACAATTCTTTCTTGTATATAAGAGAACTTTTAATGCAACAGCCTCCAAAAAAAAAAAAAATACTTTTCACTGTAATTCTTACACTTAAAAATACCTGTTAACATCAGATTTCAGCTAAAATCTTGTTGATTACACCAGAAATCTTCTTCTGCCACACAAAATTCTTCAAAATGGCGCGTTTAAATGAACAGAGTACAGTTTACACTGAAATGTCACTGTAAATGTATTCTGTTATAATACAATCTTCTAATTGTACAACCACTTCTATCAGTTAGTCTATGCAGTATAGTCACACTGGTCTATGCATTTACATATAAATTATCAAAAGTATTTTCAAACACTAGTAATAATATGATACCACAATACCAGTAAAAAGTACACAATGTTAGGGCTCAAGTTGTTTACAAGTCTTACTACTTATAGCCTTTACTAACTACATGTATACTACACTTTTCAGAAACTGATTGCCAGCTTTCACACTCTAACAGCTCACAGATTCCCGGTAACTATTTATTTATATCTTTGATACCAAGAACTTCTCTTTCATTTTCCAAGAAGAGATAACCATTAAACCATTGACAGACACACAAAGACCTTCACAGACAGAGAGAGAGAGATTTATGATGACAATGAAAATGTTAGCTCACCAATCACCATACCAATTAGCGGTTAGACATGCAATGACTTGCTGATTCTTTGGTGTTACTGCAGATGATCTCTGTTACTGTGAAGTGCACTGTACAACTGGAACTCAAATTTCTCAAAACAACCTGTCACAACAAAAAATATAAACAGATGAAAATTGTCAAGGTAATAACAGAATTATGCAATAAATGAAAACTAAATTCGCTTCAAATAGAAAACTAAATTCACTACAAATTGAAGTATTTAACTGTAAATTGTCACTTATTTATATATTCACTAATATATCACATATATATTTGACATATGTCACTCAATGTTTATGCTCATTCCAGGGCACAACATGTATAAACAAACTGTCCGGTGCAGAAATCCAACGACGAACGAAGATAATCCTTATTGTTGGTGTTGGCATGCCACTAATTCATTCCAATATACTATTGTTTAAGAGTTTAAGGCCTTTAATTACTAAAGAAAGCTTTCATTTTGATAAGTTTTCAACAAAAGTGAAAATCATAATACGACACATGTGTACGGAAATCCTTGTTGACAGTACAATCTGTGACGTAAGCACAGGGTTTCCCAATTCTCATTGGTAGATTCGAAGAATCTTGTAGCAGGAGATAAATCCCGGAACGGCCCGCATTCGTCCTCAAGCTGACTCGTTCTTGTAGCCCCAAATGTTACACTGGCCACCAAATGTCACGGATACTCGTGAGTTCTCATTTAGGGAGAAGGAGAGTGAGGATGATACCTGTAAATACACGCAGGCACTAAAACAATGGCAATTCTCAGAGAGAAAAGAAAAACACGGCTCTCGCCTTTAGAATCTCTATTATCAGTGCGCATCAAAATAATGCAAAAACAATCCACACGAAGTGTATAATACGACATAGACATGAATGCAATGAAAATAAATGAGTTACTGACAACCATATTTTACCTGTAAATACACGCAGACACTAAAACAATGGTAATTCTCAGAGAGAAAAGAAAAACACGGCTCTCGCCTTTAGAATCTCTATTATCAGTGCGCAGGCGCATAGGTGCACGTGATTATCGTCAGATGAAAGTGAGTGAGGCCCGTCACCTTAGTTATGAGATGGAAAATGATATGACTAATGATATGAATAATGAGAAGAAAAAGAGGACACAAACATATACATACACATAAGAGACACAAACGACAACACTACACATAGACAATAACATACACTCTGGCACAGACATATTGTCCCTGTGACATCTTCATACAGTGTGATAAATGTTCAATATTACGCATGCATGTAAAACAAATGTGATCTCGTTTGTTATGCTCGGCACACGATAACGTGTTTCAGTTTCTGTAAAAGCTACAAGGATAGCATGCTGTCAACTTGCAAGTGTTAAAATGTGCTAACTGTGACAGTTTCTGAAAAAACTTTTCTGGAAGTTCTCTTTAAATTTCATGATTAAAATCAGAGCTAACTCATCCTTCAGTCTATTAACTCCGTATGTTAAAACAATATTCTTTAACATTATGGTGAAAATATAATTTGACTAAAACTTGCACTCTATAAACGAGAGCCTAAACATGATATCATTGAGCAACTAAACTTTATACAATTGATAGTGAACTTGTTTTCTTCTTTATTTGACATGGGACTGCTACATATATAGCATACTCTCGATATAAGAAACAAACATCGTCTAAAAGGGTACGTTACATACACATTTTTCATATCATTTAACTTTCAATGTTATCCAAGATGACCAACATCCGAATGCAATGTCACTTTTTCAATCATTTGTTTGGTGACTCAGCGTGACCAGTTTGTATTTTGTATTATTATACGAAAAGCAAACACTAACCCTTCTTGTTAAACAAAACACCCCTGAATAACAACAATAGCCAGTTTTCATATTTTCAAAGGCCGTTAACATAGCAACAATGACACTGGAACGATTAAAACAAAGAGAATGTATTTTTAAGAACTACATATTTACAAATTTCAGTGAAAATCAAGGCAAAAATAATAGAAATATCAAGTTCTCGGCAAAGAAACGCTTGAAAATGGATATAAGGCTGTCGTAATATAAATTCATTTAACCCATCCACTTCTAAGAACATGGCAATAAACTAATGGAGAGGTGCCCTATAACAATAAAAAGACACCAATGTAAAGAAAAAAGGTGACATTCATATCTGAAATAATAATATTGAATCGCTGACCCAAACTCTTAATAAGAGACATGAAAATTTACACCCCCTTTCATTTTTTACTCATTTTTCACACATTTTTTCAGGGATTGTTTTACATATTTTCAATATGTGTCAAAACAATATGGCACAAAACAACTTAATTCAATGGGAAAAAATGTATTTAACTGTTTATGTACATAAGGATTAAAAAATATTCAATTTTTTACATAATAGGGACTGAAAAGAGAAAATTAGTGGTTTATCAGAATTTTGACGGCCATCTTGGACGCCATCTTGGATTTCTTAAAACGTACCATCATGCATCAAGTGCACTCAAATTATTCTGACACTTCGGACATTTATATAAACATTGATATGAAAATTAGCCGGTACGCTTTTTTACACACGGGAGGTCCTCAGGGACTGGACTATATATGATGGTCGGGCAGTGTGCAACGTCAAACTCACGGACGATCTTAGCTATAAGCTTGTAACTTTAAGCAAGTTCATGTCCATTGGAATATATTTAGAGACTGAAATGGGACAAAGACCCGTATTTCCGCACAGAAGTACTGTAGCGTTAACCTTACACTTAAGGAAAGAACATTAATGCGGGAGAAAGATTGAAAGTTCTTCGGAAAATACTTGTGTAATTTAAAGATTGCAATTCCAGTGATAAATTTATCGTTTACTCTCTTTTTTCTTGTAACTGTATATATGTATGTATGTATATATTCTTCATAGACGTAGATGAACATAGAAATAAATAAATAAATGTTGTTTTTAGTTTTATTGTTTATCTTTCGATAAACTTTGCTAATATATATAGCTCGTCCCCGCAGAGGGCCCAAAACAAAACTGACATGTAAACATTTTCGAATACATTTGACATAGCCCCAAAAGAATTCAAGGAGACCAATTCTGGTTGAACAAGCAGAAACTGATACAACACCACATCTACTGACTGACTTTCAAGAAGGCGACTCAAGTTCGCCAAGCAAAATTTCTTTAGAGTTCGTAGAGAAACGCATCACCATTATCTTGCCTATCTGCATTTACAATCAACTGCTTAACTTATAACTTATAATACCTATACGGAGGGAGTAGATCTGATATCAAGTATAGCATGTTGAAAGGCAAACATAAGGTATCCAGGCCGTAACGATCAATTTTCTAATTATTATTTTCATTAACTACATGTATATCCTTTAAATGATTCATTACTCAAACGTTAAAAGAAATGTACCGTCTAATTAAAAAGATATATGGATATTTATATCCCATCTTTTAAATAACTAACTAAACGGTATACCAGAAAGAATAATGTGTCAATACAATGTATGCAGTAACATTTTGGTAATAAAGTATTCAGTATACACCGTCAAAATACAGTAACAACACATTCACTTGGCAAAACATGTGAGTCCATCTTAGATCATATCTATACAAATACTGTAATAAATTATCAAATAATTCAATTTTTAAAAAATTTATCTCACTTGCTAACTTGCTGGTTCTTTTATTTATACCAACATATCTTCAAATATATTTACAACACTAATAATGGCACGCTCGGCCAATTAATTTGACCAGAGAATGCGTTATTTGGCTTGTTAGGGAGGATAGTGAACGATACGATACGCAATAGAATAGAACAGTCTTGTACCGTGGCGTGGCGAGACGCAAGTTTTCTCAGTGCACAGCATGCAAAATTCAGCATCAGATACTTTATACACTCGTCCGTTCTCAGCGAGTGCCAATATCTGATCGGTGGTAGTGACCTCGAGTATATTGTTTTGCAGTTTGCAGTTATCCAGGTATGCTAGATATTGCAGCCAGTGCAAGTGTCCTGTTACTCTGTCCATTATGTTAAACACCTGTCCGTGAATATTGTATATACCGATTTAGTTCGATACCTTTAAATGCTTACAGAGCCATTTGTTTGCATTTCAGCTTAATTTATTATAGGGTACTGAACAATCAAACAATTTTGTTCTCAGCATAAACTGAAGGTTAGTTGATCTAGGACTCTATGTTGAGCGATTTACCGAAATTCGTTTAAGTAGATCCCAAGGCCATACCATATACCTTTACGAAATGTTTCGCTTTCGCTTTGTGACACATCGATTGACTACCCAGTACAGATATTTGCAACCTGTTTTTTAACTTAAGTAAACTAATGTAGTGGAGATTCGTTGCAGTTGTTTTAGAAAATCGGGCATTCGTGAAAATATTATGACTCGTCACTATACTCGTGATTCGTAGATGATGTGATATAATGATTATTAATTCGCAAACAGCCTTAAAGGTCCATTACACAACGTATTAATATCAAATCAAATTTTCTTTTTAATTTGGAAGTGTAACACGGAAATACAGTTTGAAACTGGCTTCTAAAAGCTTACAATAGCCCTGGAGTATTTCTCTGTTTGAAAATACTGCTGCAGAGAAACAAGTGAATGTTTGTGTATTTCCTCAGATTGACTCGGGTGGTCTTTTTGCCCTACTTTCGCTTTATTGAATGTTGTAAACAGCCAGAGATATACTTTGCACATCATTTGAAGTAATGTTCTTCAATTATAATTTAAAATAGACATGCGTATTTCTGTACAACCTATTTAAAGCCTCTCTCTGCGAGATTTCTTGAAAATTACAAAGACATTTGAAAACTGGAAAACCTACTTTCATTTTTTAAAAGGCAAAATATAATTGATCAGTGCTTTTGTTAAACTCAAATTTTCAACATAATATGTTCAAATCCAAATTCAGTGCAGTATGTCATATTTTTCCTTCTGAGAAGACGCCCGTTACAATTCCAGATTTAAAAGAAAATTCGATTTGGTGTTAGAAGTGGACCTTTCAATTCTAAATACATATCGTCATGATATTATTATCACCAAATGCTACTCTTCCCTTGCCCGCAGTTCAATTGTGTCCCGATCAGAACGATATACATTTGTATTGTCGGTAGTTTGGGCCATGCTCGAGAACTTTTCCCGATAAACGCTGTAACAGTGTACAACCTTAGACACCAGAAATGACAGCTATCATTATATGTTTGGCCAGTCTTGACATATCAGCTATAGGTCTGTATCGTACATATCTCATTAACCTCTCGTTATGACGCGACTATGACATATAAGCGGTTTCCTGGCCGTGCACGAGTTCTGTTTCCTAAGAAAATAGTCTACATCTTTTTTACTTATACTGCGAATGTTTCCACGCGAGTCTATCACTTGCTTCAATTTTGCCGGACCAGTAAAACTGGCTGGGTCGCTGGGATCGTTGTGCACCATTCTGCGTTATTGTATAAAGAAAAGGTCGTGTGCCGTTAGAGCGTGTTAGAGCGTTTAGTCTGCGAGGAACAGTCCGCTTCGTAAATGCCTGTCAATGTTTCAAAACCGATGGGGGACTGAAGCTGCTTGCCGGAACGTCCGTGGCCGCCGGCTTTCAGATACTTTAACCTCGGCGAAGGCAGCACGTAACCAATACATGTGTTCAGCAGAACTAGCCATAGGTCCTTGTTGGCGGAATCAGAAATTATCTGCGAAACCGACACGGCTACTTTTCCGTATGTCAATATTATAGAGCCGCAAATCTAACTGAACGGTATACCAGAAAGAACAAGATATCACTATTATTTGAGAAAATCGAAATCTATTTTAACCAGACAGGACACTTTGTTAACAAGACAAATTGTAATGTCTTAACATAAGACAGCTACGGCGTTCCATAGAAACAACTTGTTTGGTCATATTATGGTACAAACAGTGGTCTTTCAGTTTTTGACCGGGTCGATGCTTGACGCCACTCATTTAATTTGTTTACAATTCGCTGATCAGATTCAGAAAATTTAAATGCTTTCAACTATTTAAGAGGATTTGTGCATCAAAACAATGTGCATGCAATTTTTAAAACTTACATAAAAATATATCTACAAATTATTCAAGATTTAGACATAGATATTCTGTGGTATGTACGACTATCCATTTGTTTCACTCCAGCGGATTTGTTATACAATATGTCTCTCTGCATGCTACACGATCTGATATCGGATACCGCGTGTTTTTGTTTCCTTTTCTGTCTGTTTTTGTCATAGCTAATGCAATACAATGTACCGATTATGACTATGCGAAATTTAAAAACAGTCATGATACATGTACTCAACAGGTCGTAGTACGCATGTATCCCCTTTCTCCACAAATTGTAAACCTCAGAAAAATGTAGCCACTCTTTGGGTAAACAAACATAATATTATATAACATTTGAAAAACATATAAGAAGACATTTTAGTTTGAGCTAACAGTTACATTGCGCCAGGCCTCAATATATCGCAAGAAAAACTGTGATACTACGTATCACAGCGGGCCTAAAAACAAAGCTTTTAAGTAAATATTTTGAAATGGGAGATGCAAATAAACTTTACAGACTATAGCAGAGACAGAATAAATTTATATTCAATGTTCATGTAAAGCAAATACTTGACTATCTGGTTTGTGCATTTACAATTTAGTAACTCTTTCTCATTTCCAGTGAGTGTATCATTTATGATTTAAAAAGAAACAAAATCATATTCATGAAAAAACCTTAGTCTTTATGATCTTTCCGCTTTTTTTTCTCATTAGATTGTATATTCGAGCCCTATTTTTATTCAGCGTTCATTAAAACAAAGTGATCGCAGCAATATTATAATATGTGCTACGCTATGTTCCATTTAGGTGATTCTCAAAATATACAATACTATTCCTGCCTCTATCCTCACAAAATCGTTTGCAGTCAAAATGTTTGTAAACAAAGCAAGCAACAAATGAAGTGTGATTGTAAATTTTAAACAATAAAAATCAAGTCATAGTAACGTAATGGACCCACTTTACCCGATATCGGATGATACCGGCATGTTTGACCGATATCGGTTTTTATACTGGTCGAACAATAAAAACTTTTCACTACTTATTAGACGTTACATAAGCATATAAAATAATTTGACGTTTTACATGGATAAAAGATAGAAATATTAATTTTTTGACAATTTTAAAGCTACACAGTGAACAGTGGTTTAACCCATTCTTTATCGTAACTTCCTAGGCGATTTTCATAACATTTTGTTAAAAGAACTATACACTACTTCACCTAAATGTTACATTTTCCAACCAAGTATTAAATAGCAATAATTTGTCAATATACAGTATCATCATATAACAATTTAACATAACTTTGGTAATAAGTGTTCAGTATACACTGTAGAAATACAGTAACAATACATTCACTTGTGATCCTGCCCCGGTCCCAATATCACGAAAATACTTAAGTAATTGCTCAGCTAAGCCTGTTATTTTTAATTCTTATTCTCACATAAAATAAGGATATTTGTTGTTGTCATTTTTAACGATAGTCTATTTTTAAATAGAATTAACACGTTGAAAGAAAAAAATGTTAACTAATACTAAATGCAAGTCAGATACAGTGAAAAATTCATTTGAATACAAGTTTAGGTTTTTAGCTGTACACATGTAAAATAGAATAATGATTTGATTTTGAAGTGTATAGTGACTATTTTCTCATAGTCTCTTATAACTCAAATATGAGTGGCATTGTACATGTGATAATGTTAAATACTGCGATACTTTGTAAATGATGTTATATGCAATTTGATATTATCTATGTAATGTACAATTATGAGACTGAAATAAACAATAAAAACAGTTAAGAATTTTAAGAATTTGTTTAAATAAATTACTTCCTGCAAAAATAATGACAAGTGCATAATTGTAATAAATGGGTAAATACGATTCTGAAAAACTTATTTCTTTAAATGAATAAACATGCACGGGGCTTATAAGTGTTGAAATAAGTTGAGCATGTTACTAAGCCAGATAATAATGCTGTATATGACTTCAGAGTTGAAAAAATAATAAAAACGGTAAAGTGGTTTCACTCTGATAAATTTTGTCTTTATACTATTCTTTTTAATATAACGGCAAAGAATAATGAATTTTTACCGTCTAGATTTTCAAATAACTGGATCTTAAATCAGCCATTACCGTATTTTATAACGCCAATAGTTATAATTTTTCATTGCCATTATCCTTATTAGTTTCACATTAATGAAGATTTTTATGATTATTGCCGTAAAAGATTTAAGAACGGTTAAAAAGACAAGTAAAACAAGAAAAAAAGTTTCAAAAAAGGATTGGATGGGATTTGAACTCCACTCGGAAAAGTACAGCGCAGACGACTCAGCCACTACACCATTGAGACCGATTGGAATGGAGAAGGGAAATACGCTTATTTTGTTTGTATATGCGCATATGGTCCGCCGTTCTTGTTCAATGTATACACGGTACGACCTGAAAAATAAGCTTATAATCAGAGACGCATCTTAATAGCGAATGACGATTCTTGCGCTTTACATTTTATTCACACTTGCTAACTTGCTGGTTCTTTTATTTATACCAATATATCTTCAAATATATTTACAACACTAACACTGGCACGCTCTGCCAATTAATGTGACCAGAGAATGCGTTATTTGGCTTGTTAGGGAGGATAGTGAACGATACGATACGCAACAGAACAGAATAGTCTTGTACCGTGGCGTGTCGAGACGCAAGTTTCTTTCAGCGTATGTTTATACCTGGACAGTATGCCATAATCCGTTTCATTGCAAAAGCATTTTTTCGATAAAAGAAGTTTTTTATAGAAAACAGAAAATAGTTTCAACAAATAAAAGTACGCGATTTTCGCAAGTACAGTTTATGTATGTATAAACGTTAATACATGTACATAAATTTATATTTCAAATATCATTTATTGTGAAAAATAATACGTCATTTTAAAAATTACATATCATCATAACTGCATGTATTTTACCTATTAAACACATTATACTACAAGACGCTATAAACTTTATTAGCGATTCTGTCTCAAACCACTCGTCCGCAGACGAAGATGACAAAAGCGTTGAGTCAATTTTGTTATTTCGGTGGGCATCAGCACTGTCCGTATGATGGGACTGTACTTATGCTTTCTGCATCTGCTGTGTGATTTTTCTCCTTCAGCCATATGTGGGCTGGTTGAGTATTGCCATTCTGGGAACCCAGTTCACGAGTCTCTGACATTTAAAAAAACAAAACGGTTACACCTTAGCAACGGGACATTCAGTTTCTTTTCCTCAACATTTTACTACAAATATTTCTAACCTACGTAGCGCGATTTCAGAGTGACAACACCCAAATTCAAACTAAAGCATCAAAAACATTTCGCGCATCACTAAATAGTTGAAAGTTTCGACCGAGTCAATTTCTTTTCCCCAACAATACACTATAGTTATTAGTTAAAGCCGTCTACTTGGAACAACGACACCTCCGCTTAATCTAAAGCACCAATGACATTTCGCGCATCAATACCAAATAGTTGAGAGATAATACACTATAATTACTTAAGCCTACTTAGAGCAATTAGTAACACCCGCCATTGTTCTCCATTTAATCTTAAGCTCACGAAACATTTCGCGCGTCAATACTGAATATCTGGACACAATACACCCATTCAACACATTTCTATGCATTGTTTGTTTACACCTAGGTGTGAAAGTCAATGTTTACATAACACCTTAAGTGGAAGTGGAAGTCAAACCCTGCTAGCCCTCTCATTCCCTTACTACTGCCTCGGTCTTACCATGTTGTGAACATCACATCATATCGAATGCCTAACAAGTCAATAATTGTACAATTGTATCATTCTTATCACAGCCTTAACTTATGCATTGGCCACGTATTCGTACGACAAGAATAAACATTTCGGCGATACCGGTATCTGAAAATGTCTCATATTTAGCTAGAATCGTGAAAGATGTTGTACGCAGCCCTTATGTCGAACGTAACACTCCCTGGGCATCGTGTGGACATCGCAAGTTCCCCACCCGGTGTCCATAGTATCAAACACACATGTACGTTGACCGTGCGACTCCCCTGCGATAGTCGTGCGAGCACCGGAAGCACTTACGGGCCTCGCGGTGTTCCAAATCCGCAAGAACATTGTGCGACGCCCGTACGAGCTCTGCTGGCTAATGTGCGCGTACGGGACCCTTGCGAGCTGCTCCTAAATTTGAAAATTTCTACGAGTTCGACGAAAACTGGGGAGCTCGGTGAAACATTTTTACCGAGTTCTCGAGTCCTCGAGTCCTCGAGTTAAAAAATGTCCGCAAGAGTCAACGATATCCATACGGACTCTGTGCGATTTTGCAAAATGTCGACTGAATACCTACTGGTACGGAGCTCGTAGCGTTAATGTGACCCGGGTATTAAACACAAAAGACTTCACTTCAACTTTGTATTGTAAATACATGAACTTAAGTTAATATGTTAATAATGATGTTTACATCAGGTTGATAATTAAGAATTAATACTTCTTATTTAGTAATAATAATAACATTGTATAACAAGAATAAACATTGCATAACAAGAAATCTGATATATTAGCTTGATTTCGTGGAACAATATATTTTTAGCTGCTTTAGGGGTCATTTAACCATAGAGAATTCATTTGACCTTGTATATTTAATGTACAGTTCAAATACTCTATTCCTTTTGTTTTGACATATGTTTTTTATTTTTCTGATTTGATTAATTGTACATATACTTAAGTTTTATCTAATGAAGGGATATCGAGATATAAAGCACAGAATATTTTGCACCAGCATTACTTAAAGCTTTTAAACTGGTTAAAGAGACTGGAATCCCTGTAAAACTGCTGATAGACAGTATGGTGTGCTACATGCTACACTTTGAGATCGAGGGAGGACCGTTTCAATCCAGAAACACTGATTTCAAGACCAGGCTCATTGCTCACTCAACAAAAGGAGGTCAAACTGGTTGAACATACAATGTATTACATATATGACAGACCATGGGTATGTATTCGCCACCAGACAAAATGTTTCCAAAGTCAATGACTATGCATTCGTTCTGAAGAAACTTTCACGTGACAAACCTCTCTCTGTTAAGTGGTTAAATGACCTGAGCTTAGAGGATTCAGCTCTTCCTCAAGGTCAGCTACAATCACAATCATTTGTGAAAGTACCATTGGCACCTTAGTGCTTCCATTCCTTGTTTTTAAAGACTTCGAATGAATGAAGACTTGCTTTGATATGTCACTTCTGGTTCAGCTGGAACAATGTAAATAACTGGCTGCCCAAGTTAGTCATTTTCAACAGGTTTTTGGATAGTCGCTTTGTAACATACGTATAGAGACCGGATCCCAGTAAGCAAATATTCGTCTCATTTGATGGACACAAATCTTACATCAATGTTCTTGTACTAGAATTGGTTAAAAGAAACAATATAATTCTTTCAGTCATCGACCAAGAAAGCTTTCAGTGCAATAATGATGTTTTGGTCTGGAAATCACCGGGTCAGACATATCTGACAAAATTGCTTAATCCAAGCTTTTTGTTGAACCATTGACAATGGAATTAATGAATTATCTAAGAAATCAGTAAACAAACAATAACCATATAAACAGCCAAGCTGCTCCGACATCCCCCACAACATCTTTTCCTGGACCATCACACATCAAACTTCTTCCAAATACAGATTCTGACACTATAACTTGATGATTTATGTGATAATGACACATATTGCGTTTACAAATTGTTTCAGCGCGTACAACTTAACCAATTGTGTATCATTTGTGTGATTATCAAGGTTATGGACACTGGACATACTTGATCTACTGTTGCAAGAAGAGAGATATAAGAAGCAATGATACGTTAATCCGGTCTGCCATATCCAAATAAATACTGAAGAATAAAATAATATAATATACATAACTATAATTTACTGTTTAATGTTCGAAATGAATACTGTTTACATTCAAACTGTCTTGGATCAAACATTTTAAACTGCACTGTAATTTCAAAAAGGTTGAAAGCAGGTGCTCTATTTTTGGCCGCCATTTCAGTGAAGGGTTTTAGAGCGGTGGAGAACACCGGGTGATTTTTTGTGTTAAAGGACACGGCAAAATCTTTTTTTTTCAGGTGAGTAGAAAAGATTGTTTTACGTTTCTGATTTGTTATTTTCATATTTAACATTTACGGCAAACATGTGCAAGACCATGTCAAAGAGTAAAAGGCTAGAAAGATGTTGCTACTACGCTAAAATGTCTTGTGTATAAACGGATCAAATCTGGTACAATGTTTGCAAGTTGTTGAACGTGCTCGTACTCGATACACTTTTAAATCAGGTCTAAACGTTAGACGGACTAAACTGCAGGAAAATGGACGAATGTAGGTAAGTTCTGATTTTTTAAATAAAATTGTTCGTGTTTTGTACCAGAGCATGTATACATCACATTGCACATTTCTGCGTATGATTAATCAACTTAAACCACAAAAGAAAAGGGATGTCAACGTTATTGAACTCATTCACGAGTTCAAAATGACAACAGAATGAGGGGAGCGGTGGTATAGATGTTAAGGTGTCTGCCACTCATCTCGGGTTTGAGCCCAACTGAGGTCACGACCGTACCTCCTCATATGACACTAGTACTGGTTTTTCTAGGGAGCGGACTCGAGGATGACTCGATAAGGTTCAACCTTTCTTCACAATTGAGCTAAAATAAATTAGTATAAACTAAAATGACAACCTCTTCCATAATTTGCAAGTAGTTGTTCCTCTACTGAGAACACTTAGCATAGAAATTAGTTTTTCTGTTTATCATACACGCTTGAAACGTACATTGATATCCAAGCGTTCATAGTCTATATAACTTTCCATTGTCCTTGCCATGCGTATGGCTGTTCGTTAGATAAGATAACAGTACGCAAAACGTTTGGTTCCTGCACTTAACTGTATATGTGTGAGAAAATGTGATTGCTGGAATAAGTTTAAAAAATGATTTGTACCTAATTTCAACACACATATAGACAAGTAGATGCACTGTGTAACATTCAGTAAGACCTATATCATAGTTCCATATACCAGGTATTAACCGCGACATTATACTACATCCATGAGTTTTACTTACGTTCCATCTTGTTCTTTTAGCCTTACACTTATGCAGTAATGTTGAAAACGTAGAGTAGAAGGTTGAGTTTGATAGTTCACCGCTATATTTGGACAATAGGCTTCGGCCTTTATATTTTCGTAGATGTGGTCTATAGCGGCGAATATGACATTTTTTATTGTTTGTATTGGTAGTTAAAGTCAGCTTACGAGTATTGGGTATACCGGTACAAAAACTCGCATCCAAACAATTATACGATGCAATACAATGGGATCAATCTTTATCGTGAATGAAAAAACTGGAATATCAGTATAAAGTAATTTAATTACGCATTATTTTAGCGTGCCTGTGACAAAGAAATGACAAAGCATAAATAAACCCGGTTACTGTGTGCAATTTTGCTTTGTTTTGTAGACAAAAGATTATGGACACAATCATAATTTTGAATAATAGATCTTATCCTCTAAATACAAAATGTAATAACAATGTCGGTTTGTATCTACAAAAGTTTCAATATCAATACACGATTTCTACTTACCTCGTCTATGTTTCCTTCATGGGTGAATAAACAATACCAACGGATTTGCAACGGTGATTAAACATACCTTAATTGTCTTACAAGCGGCGCGACACGTTTTAAACGCATGTATATGCACCATATTCGGTGAATCGGCCGCGACTTATATACCGGAGCGGCTCATCCGTTCACGTTTATTCTCCGGCGATGGCGGCGGGATATTGTTTGGCATTGTCCGTCTGGTCTGTCCATCCTTCAGTCCGGAGCAAAAACTAAGGAACCAATCGGTAAAATTTCATAAAAATTTAAATGAGTATAAGACCACATAATGCTGCAACGCATGCGCAAATTTCTTCAGGATCGTCTTACATGTAGTAACTCTACATTTATAACCATTTAAATGTTTTCACGTGTATGTAACATAAACATTTTATAGTTATATTTATCTGAAACCGGTTATTAAAATGTAATTAGTTAAAATGATCAAATGATCACTGTAATATCCAACCCCTACACCACCTGAAAACGCCCCATGGAAACTCGCGAGCTACCTTAAATTCTGTTTCTCTGAAACTAGCGATCTGTAATTAAATTGTAATTGGCTAAGCAACGAGATGTAGTCCCTTTCTTAATCAAAGCGCTGTGAGCGCTGTGAGCGCTGAAGGCTTGGGAGCTATAGGTTAATCCCCGAAAAACAACTTTTGACCTACGTGTTTTGCGCTGAACCTTACCTAAAGCGCGGATCGAAATGTGCAGAGGACGAAATTCAATATATGACACAGAATGAATGATTCACAAATATATGGGTGGCAGGGAAGTTTGTTTTATTATAAAACGTACGTTAAATGAAAAATAATCACATAGTCAACATTATAAATTGTTTAAACCAACAAAAATAATTCGATCTCCGCTTTTTACGACTTCAAGCGATATGATTTGATGATGTGGATCGAAAATTATTGTGTATCAAGGACAAGACCTTGAAACAGAAATAAACAAAGCAATACCAGCAATGAATGTGCATGATGTTTATAAAATCGTATGAATATATGGATGCACCTAATAAAATGAGGTACTATCTAGTCCCCTGCATCATTAACTTCGTCATGGTTTTGCGGTTAAGACGCATGCGTGCAGGCGTGCGGGTTGCGATAACTGTCTTTCCGACCCTTATATATTTTCCGTTCTATGTCATATAAAAACATATGTCCTAAAATTTATATTAGAACCCTGCCATGCGAAAAACCAGTGTTCCGCAAATCTGTAACTATGGTTATCTTTACCAGACTGGGCGCAATTTCCAGTCGGCGTAAACAGTCAAGCTTAAATTAACTGATCGAACTTAACATAAACAGTAGACAAAAATTCAATTTTTATTATTCTTTTTTTCCTTGGAAAACTGTGCACCTTGATTTTTTCACATATGATTGATTTCTACCAAACAAAGGTGATACATGTAAAACAGTTTTTGGTTTTGGAAAACAGACCTTTTGTCAAAAAAAAAATCGGAAGAGGTGCCTACCGACAGCACAGCTCTTATTTTAGTAAAAGAAACGCAGTGTTAATATTAGGGGATAGTAGAGGCTTTTGCTTTTCAACGCTTGCCGTGCGTGACAGAGTAGATTACACGCTGGATTGATTTTAGGTCGATGAACGCGTGCACGGTGACCGAGGAAATGATTTTGAATATAAATGCCAGCCATGATCATTATAGATCAAGAAAACAAAAAGGTATATGTGTCTGAGATTATATCATATGGTCCTGTTATAAATCATATTTCCTGAAAAAAATTCAACCTGACATACCGTATAAGATGTGTTTCAGCGTGCTTTTACAGACACACGAGGAAAAAGCTTTTGCAACTTGATCTAGTTATGCACGTAGGGAAATCTAGATCTGTATGAATAGGTGTTTTGTTAAAATTTGTTACAAATAGTTTTTTTTATGAAAAGTCTTGACGTAAACAACGCTAAGACATGGAAGTAAAAAACATTATCTGGGTATTTATAGACTGTGGGTTGCTGTAACCCCCACTCCTCCCAACGGGGGAATTTTCTACAGTATGATATTCTTAAAGTATAATGAAAGACCTATCGAATCCATTTGTCTACACACTGGTCGTTGGGGCAAACGTCCGTAACGCGCTGTTTCCCTAAGTTACGTATATGCGATATAAATACATTTACATATAATACCCCTGACAGAAAACAATTGATGTTATTTGTAGGCATATTATTATGTACTTACGTTACTTGTAATGCTGTATTGTAATTCCTGAACATTAAAATAGTTTTTGTAGTTAGATAGTATTTGAGTGTCCAGATAATTTGTATAACTAAAAGGTATACTCAGTTACCAGTTAAAATTGTCTCTAAAATATTCATTTTGATATCTATTATGAAATACAGTATAACAATGGAAAGATAACATAAATATATCTTTATAATATTTAAATAATAATCTGGATTAAAAAACAAGGTCACAGGCTCAAAATAGTAGAAAACCTTTTGTTATTTGACCAGAAAACGTATTCACTTCTAAAAAATAATTCGAAAAGTAACCAATCAGCAACGTATAATTTGAATTTTACAAACAAAATATGAATGAAACAGACGATTTCATTCAAAAATAATTAGGAATGAGATACTAATGCATGGACATAGCAGAATGCAAACACAAAGTATGAACGCCATACACATATAAAGTTGAAAGGTGTGTCCCAAGACCACACGATTTCGAACGAAAGTTGTGTTAGAAAAAGACCAAGCGTCCAGGTGCAGAAAGTGGTAAAAATTTAGGTAGCAATTTAAGAAAATCTGTAAAAAATGTTGGTGAAATTGGTTTTGACGACAACGCTTTACTATGTCACAGGGTCGTTTTCACTCTCTGTGTTTTATATATACTTGTACATGTCATACATGTTAAATTGTCATGTCCTGTATTCCGAACCGTTCTTTATTTTCGTCCTGTTTGTGTTGTTAATGTTACATGTTTTATTATGTTTCATTCAGTTATATTCAGTCACAAGGCTTCTGCAATGACATGTATATTTCTACCTATTTACCGGTCGTCACTGTCACGCTTGCGCACACTTGGATACACCGTCTTGGTGCTTCTCATTTGTTTTATTATAAAATGTCATTTGATGTGCCTTCATAGGTAAATATTCGTATCTGGATTGTGCAAGTATCATTTGTCTATTGTTGAATTGCGTACACTTGAATACACCGTATAACAAGGCTCACACCGTATTGTTGCTTTTCATTTATTTGATTATAAATGCAATTTGTTGTGCCTTCACAGGCTAGTCCAAGGCCAGTTGTCACACGAAGTTGCAAAACTCACTAACCGTATAACAACGGTTACAACTATATTTTCATATTTGAATTTCAATTGGTAGAAGAAACGAAAGCACTTTTGCAATAGATAGTTATTCGATTTAAGCCGTTTAAGCAAGCAAGTTTGTTTTGGCCCAGGGGCTGTAAGTCCCAAAGGCCAATGTAAGCATGCTACATTTCAAGCACCATACAACAACAAAATGTAGAAAGTTTCACTGTAAAATGTGCTGATAACACATAACAAGGTTTCTTTTGCGTCAGTTTTTGGTATACCCGACGTAACCTCAGTACAATTGTGGATACCCTGTTTCGTTTTCAGGATCAAGTATTAAAGAAAGAATAGACAATATTTAGCTTCTTCTATGTTCTATTACGTCTCCTGACAAAGATAATCCGTGCCTACTATTTTAACAAATATTCACTTAATAATCAGTTTACTGTCTGTGTGTGTCCATAATCGCGGGAAATACATCTATAGCCGACAAACATAGACAAATGTGTATACGAAAGTTTTGTTCCCATATAAATTTATACATTGTAATAGTAGACTAGTAATAATCGTATACATGTATGTAGCTCAAAGCGTTTAACAATGCAATGGCATGTGTGCGTCTTTCGAAATACACAAACATGTAGCTCACGTTTTACAGTTTTGTTCGATTCTATACATATGTTTCAAGCAAAATGATAGTTAGTATATTGAAAACTTTCCTCTCGAAGTTTGAACTAGCTTCAAAAATTTTCTTAAGCATCTTGCTAAACTTCGACATAATCAAAGCAGATACATGTAGAACAACAATACACTATTCCATTTATATATCTGTTATTGTTGGATACCAAGTAAATATCAAGTAATTACATAAGTTATTATACAACACTTTATTCTTTACACTGTAGGCAAAGTTTTGAAACTGTAATTTGATATTCGTTGTCGACTTAATTTGTTCAAATGAAATATTTCTTTTTTTGTTGGAATTCCTTTAAGAAATATGAAACTCTAGCTATGGCGTTGTATGTTAGCCATACCATTTAACCTATTTGCACGTACTTAAAAACAAATTGAAAAAGCATATATATTTATATTATTTCTCCACTAAATGGACCAGATCTTGCAAAACCTTCCAGAATATATATATATTTATTTATTTCAGTTAGACAGCAGATATTTAATACAAATGCATCATATTATTTACTTATTTAACCGGTTAACCCTTAGATCGTTGTCCAAATCATTAATGGATGACGCTTCCTATTCACTAGTCTTAGCGGCATATGACTATTGTAAGCAGTCAAATGTAATCTTAAACACTGTGTGATGAATCCTGTCATTTTCTGAAGTAATTTGAACACTTCAATGTTCTTCGTTTAATTTTCAACTCTGCAATGCGATCGGGGTTACATAAAACATACACGTCTCCGATAAAAGGTTCTTTAATATTTCGATTGGTCTAAAATGTGGGTTACAATGGTCCTTTAAACACGAATTAGAATATGTTCATTGTGTGGACAATTCGTGTCAGAATCGTTGTATTTTTGAATTGGTAATATTTTTGACTAAATATTTGACGAAATTTAACCCAAAACTACATGCAAATGCATGTTACTTATTCTAAACACATTAACTTCGCTAATATTGTGCATAATCTTTGCATTTCGGGAATGTTTTGCACCTTTAACCGTTGAATCAACAGTATTCACTTTGCACTACTATCACTTGCATCGAAGTCTAAAAGCTGACTAGCAACGGTCATGCAGGACAGACGTTGGCACTCGTAAAAATCGGGTAAAAGATGATCCATCTAATTATAGGCCTATTTCCATTTTGAATACAATCTCAAAAATATTTGAAAGACATATTGCAAACCAGCTTCATGATTATTTTAGTGAAACAGATATCCTTCATTCAACACAGTCAGGTTTTAGAAAGCACCATTCTTGCCAGACTGCCCTCACATACATGAAGGCTATAGATGAAGGCAATGTTGTAGAAAGTTTATTTCTTGATCTTAAAAATGCCTTTGATTTGGCTGATCATGACTTATTGCTGTACAAATTAAAATTGTATCATTTCAGTGAAAATGCAATATCATGGTTTAAGTCATTTTTACAATGCAGGAAACAATATTTTAAAATTGGACAAAATGTATCTAGCACACTGGATGTTAAAACAGGAGTTCCCCATATTAGGTCCTTTGTTGTTTTGAATTTTTGTAAATTATCTGCCTTTGATAGTAAAAAATACAAATCTTGATATGTATGCAGATGATTCCACTTTATACAGTTTTGGCAAAAAATGTATCGACTATAGAACATAATTTGCAGGAATACCTTATATATAATAACTACATTCAGCGCTGGTGTGATTTTAAAAACATGGCCCTTAACCCTTTGAAAACTACTTGTATGTTGTAAGGTTCAAAATATAAGCTCGGGCATACAAAACTATTGAACATTTTCCTTAGTAATAACATGAAACAAAACGTTGAAAAACATAAACTTATTGGATTAATTGTAGATCGATCTTTGGACTGGAACTATCAAATAAAGGAAGTTCGTTGTAAAATAAATGTAAAATTGAACTTTTTTGAACGGATATCACGATATTTAACAAATGACATAAACAAGATTTATTACAATTCCTATATGCTGCCAGTGTTTGACTATTGCTTCAATATATGGGGGAATTGTAGTCAAACAAATATTTACAAATTATCGAAACTTCAAAAACGATCTGCTAGAATAATCTTACAGCTTCCAATTAGAACTCCTTCATACACCTTGTTTGAACAACTGTCCTGGTTGCCATTAGATGTACGATTTAAGTACCGCATAGGCGATCTTGTATACAAGGCAGTTAACAAGATAGCTCCCGACTATTTTTGTAAATTAATCAGAAAGTCTGAAAATAAAATCTACGCTTTGCGGTTCGCGATAAATAGAGATCTTACCAGCTCCACACCGCAATCAAAATACTTAAAGAAAACATTTGAATATTCAGAAATGTGTATCTGCAATGAGATTCTCGTAAGAACGAGCAACAGTTAAACCTTAAAGCATTTCTAATCTTCATTTTTCAAACTTCTCATAAATAATTTATATGGAGAATCCAGATCGTTGACTTTACCTTAACACAGTTTGAATGTGTTATGGCTTTAGAATTTAGTTCTGCTCAAATCAATCTCGTAACGTGTTATTGTTGTTTTGTTTTATACATGTATTTTGTAAGAAGACCTCATGTTAGATAAGTCTTGTTTTAAACATATAGACTTAATGAGTTACCTTCTATAGATAAAGATTACCATTATCATTTATTATTATTACTGTGTATGTGAAAAAGGCAATAAAATCGAATATAACTCTTGATCAGATCAAAGATGAACTGATTAGTAACTATTACTTACTTTGTATCATCACTGTATTTGATAAACACATTACAATTTATGAGACCACTGAGTGTAAAACAGTTTTCATGAATGCCTGAGACATGATCACAGATTAAATAATGAGATACATTGTATATATACATTTGTATAATACAGACGAATCTTTGTAACTGTTCATGTTGATGAAGCAGCAACGGTTTTCAATTTTTGTGTTTCTTAAACAGTAATTCTAAAGCTGTATCTGTCATTTTTGTCGCATATTCAGACTTGATATGTAACATAGATTTCGTATTATAGATACTTTACTTTTCAAATACCGGTATTGAGATATGAAAATCGAATGATAATCGTAGATATTTAGATAAAGTACAGTATGAAATAATTTTGATTTTATCATACCAGTTTAAGAATATGGTAAAAACTAAAAAACATTCTCAGGAATTATGTGAATATTTCAGTTACGGTTCGGCAAGAGTCATCGGATGTCTATACGACTATTCTGCAGACAGTAATATGGCAAAAAAGGTAAATATGCATCATAACACATCGTGTGGAAAGCGCAAGATGACTTATTTTATCTATTTCCATCGCATACATTTCCTGTCTTTTCTTGATAATTGCTACATCGTGATCATTCTTTATAATATCGTATACATGCTTTACTTAAGAAATAATAAATGTGTCCCTGTATTTTATCGTTTAATAAAATACAGCCAGGAATTCGGATGCGTAGTAATTAAATCACGAGTGCGTAGCACAAGTGATTTAATTTTTCGCATCCGAACGACTGGCTGAATTTTATTGCACGATAAAATACAGAGATGCATTTATTATTTCGATTCTAACACGAAATTGTTTTTGAAAAATAAACGAACTATGCTCGATGCGTAGCACCATTCCATAGTAACTTACAAGACGCGTGCGACATTTACCCCACGTTTTGTCCGAGGAAAACGTCATGCATTTTATCGTGACATAATGTATAGCTTCTTTCCCTCTATATCTATATACGAAAAGTTGCGGATCGTGTTAGAATATTTGATGCACATCACATTTTCATATACATTTATATAACAACAATACCTGCTCTTCAATAACATCTCTTTGTCATATAAATTACCCTGTCATAATTGAAATTAATGTCGATTAAAACCAGTCTGATTAGTTTAAAAGGAACGACATATTTTCGGAAGCAAAGCAAAGATTCGCAGTAAGGTGTCCACATTATTTACTAAGTGAATGACCAAACGTGCCAAATAAAACGTTTGCCAAACAATGCATATCGAAAGATAAGTTGGATATGGTTACGGTTTTCCTGACATACGACCATAGTTGTTTTGGCACGTCGTCCTGTTGACTATCAAGGTCAAAGTAACAATACGACGATCGGAGACGCGAAACCATGATACGAAGGGACGATAAAACGACAAGACAATGCAAAGACACGACGGTACGGTGCGAAAATGCAACGTGAATATCACGTTTTCGCATTGTGTTACCGACCGCAATCTTTCCGGCAAATTTGTACATACAAACAGGTTGATTGACTTTTGTACCAATTTAGACAATATGAGGTCAATCATAATAAATTATATACTAGTTTATGAAGAAAACATTTAACTTTCATGGAATAGTCAACAGGGACTGTAAAGCAAAAAAGATTTGCGTGAAGTAAAATTAAAACATGCATTTACGTTTTCGTACAGGTACATTAGTAGTATAAAATGGGGGGTGTCCCCCCGAAAATTTTGCTCATACCCGAAAATTTTGCTCATACCAGCATATGTGCTCATATGGTCTAAGGGAAATAATTGTGACAGTCATTCGAGTTTTATGTTGACAAGAGTTCTCCTTTTGAAGGAGCTGAATTAACCAATGAGGAGTGAAACAATGACGCGATTGAATCCGACTCGATAAAAAGGGGCCGCGAACGTTTCACTCTCAATGTCAATAACCTCGGAAACCAATTATATTATGCTAATTTAACGTTCCTGGATATGAGAACATATTGTTTAAGGATGTCTGCTACGTTGTTCTGCACATGCGCTAACTATCGGAAGTGAGCAAATGTCGTAAAATAGCTATCCACTGAAAAAATGATCTGTAAACTTTCAAAAAGTATAGGTCGCTACTTTATTTCACTGTTTTACATGCAGTAATCACCAATGAGTCTCATTTCGTGGTGTACAACCTATTATGTTTCAAATATCACAATTTATTGATTAATCTGCGGAGTGCCGATGACGTCATAAACGGTGTATTTCCGCGAAGGTCAAACTCAAAGTGCTAAAAAGTTTTATTTTATAAAGCGGTTTGAAAGGTTAGATACGCATTTATGTTGTTGATGTTGACGCTGGATGTGTTTGTATCACCTTCCAGTTACGTAAGTATTTATTTCTCACTTGTTATTAGAGAATAGGATCACTTTTTTGATATAATTAGACCCGGAAGTAAAACTGACACCGAGGCCAGGAATCATGAAACAGCAACCAAGTTATATTGATCACATAAATTCAAATATGCTGTAGATATAATTTATTATAGACCTGGGGAAATAAGCCAGGAAGAATGATTTCAAAAACATTTTCTTATCCTGCCGAGGACTTACAACCTGTGCTGTAGTGGATGCCTGGTTGATAAGGAATTCCAACAGCTGGACTAGCTATTTACTTTAGCCCATGGAAACATAATGATAATAACATATCATGTGTGTATTCTATTACATATAATTATAACTACACTGCTGTTGATGCAGAGTGATGATGATGATGATGATGATGATGATTTCGTTCAAAGCTAAAGAGATGCATTTGAGGATGATAAAATACTTTGTTACTAAATCTGAAAAGGCTGCAGTAAACACCATGGTATATAAACTGCTTGTTCTAAAGTTGTATATTCTAGTAAACATATTGCATATGACCTACCTGCACCAAAGATGCATGGCACTGTTTGTAGAGGAATTAGTTAATAAGAATCAAACTTTAAAGTAAAAATGTATGCATGTGCACACTATGTCTAGTACAAAAACTTGCCATAAATTCTGGTTTATGAACTGGTGATTGTTCCCTGGGCTTCCCAGCTTAATGAACTAATATCAAATTGAGTTCACAGTCACTAAGTATACTTTAATTGTGACATTATCTTTATAGATTTTTCCTTTGCTTTAGGCAGCCCACCATGCAGACCAGATGCTGAAAACAACTACTTACAATGGGTGCATTGTCTTCATCAGCCTCAACAAGTTGGGCCAATATTGGTTAAGACACCAAGGAAATGCCATTTGTTTGCTTATGTGCTGAAGGACAAGATACTGTTGACAGAGCTGAATGTAATACTACATGTATAATGTTTTTTTTGTTTCTTCATTTAAGTATAACAAATGAAAAAGTGAATTTATGATTCAGATCTGCTTTTGAATTCTAACTTGCTGCCAAAATTGTTTCTCAATACTTGCTAGGTAGTCACATACTCTGTTACATATTTTTATAAAATGGCAGGAAAATGTATGTAGTTTCATATCTTTTTCTTTTACAGGAACTCAGCTATTTTACTTGATAGAGGAAAGTCAATGTACTTGGAAAGCAGCAGAGTGTACATTTAAAATTCACAATACAGCTGAATGTCCACCTGTAGATGCAAGATACATGTACACAAAATGCACATCAGGTATTTATTTTTTATGGTCTGCAAGGGTTTCAAATACTCCCAACAGTGCTTTTCTAATAAAACTCTATATAACAATTGAATTTTTTGAATACCATGGTATGATATCTTGAGATTTTGAGTTTTAAGGATAATTGGCTGACACAATAACACTATTATGCCATAATATCACATTTTGCAATATACATCTACTTCTTTGTAAACTGTAGTTATTCTCATACACAAACTGTATTGTCTTTTACAGATGAATACATGCATATATAAGGATTGAAAGTACTTACATGTTAAAAAGTACCTAAACAACATTCAATAGCAGATCTTTATAAGATACTGTTGTGTCACTATTACTCATGATTGATCATATGTGTATGGTCTCAGAATACAAATTGATATTTACTTTTGTAATGTCAGTATCTGATACATACAGAGAGTTTCATCTTCAAATTTTTAAAATTATGGGATTATATTTACTTCTGTTTACACATTTGTTTTAGATGCATATTGACAATACAGCTGGACTGAACTAATGATCTGTTTGCTTGGTATGCAATATGGCTAAATTTAATAGGTAAGAATTGCATGTCTTTCTAAACAAACAAAACAGGCTTAGTATGTTCATTTCATGTGCCCTCATTTCATGAATAACAACTATACAGACATCTAATGTGTACCCTACATACTTGCATTAAACAAGATGTTTTGTTTGGGTTGTATAAACTAGTATTCTAGGACAATGTGATAAAAATGGAAAGAGAACTGAATAGCAGACTGTAGACTGATTAAACTCCATGGACAGTCAGAGTAAGCAGTTCTAACTTGCTCACATACGTCAGTGACCAATTTTTTAGATGTAATGAACCTGATAGTTTTATTTTAGTGAAGACATAGTTTTATCAAACTGACTCAAAAACATAATTTTGAAAGTTAACCAGTAAGCTATCTTACACAATCTTATCTAACAAACATCTTCAAACACTGTTGCTATTTCTCAATAACTTCACCATACATTTTCATCTGTAACTCCAGCAAGTCCATTCAACACTAAAGTCAAACTAAAGATGGGTGTTGTAAATGAGTAGTGCAATTATGCAAAACCATTTTTTTTATTTGAATAATGTTATACTTTGTTTCTATTAAAGATCAATTAAAAGCATTATTTTATTTAATCAAAATGCAAATAATATGATCCCAGTTGCATGTAACAGGGGAATGTTTTTAATTTCAGGTGAACATGAGAGTATTACTATATAGTGAAATGGAGGGATTGCTGAAAAAATGGACCAATTACAGAAACTGTGTGACATTCATCCCTAGATGGTCATAATATACCATAAATTTACAGAAGATTGTGAAAGTGTTTTTCAAAGTTGGAAGTCATTTCTTGAAAACCATTTTAAACCTGGCAAACATGTATCATTTATATGTATTACTGACTGTTCTGTTTTTTTAGTGATTTTCATTCACAGTACCATTATTTCCAACATTCATGTAATAAAAAAATGTTTGGTTTTACCTAATGGAATAAACAGGAGATAATGATGGTTAATAATGACTTAATAATGTTTTTGCATTCCCAAATATGGTGACATAGTTTGTTGAAGCCTAGTGCCAAAAAAAGCCTGGATAGGTACCTTTTTTAAGGTTTTATTTTGATGGTGATATGTTCCCCTTGATGTATGTTGATTTTCAGAAAATCGTTGAAATCCCTTCACTGATTTAAAGGCCATCGATATGCAAGAATTAAGTGCCATTCTGAAAATAAGTGGGTGGGGTAATTGAATTTTAACATTTTGCATTTCGGCAACTATTTGTTCCGAGTCAATTTTTTTAGTGATTTTCAATCACAGTACCATTATTTTCAACATTCATGTAATAAAAAATGTTTGGATTTACCTAATGGAATAAACAGGAGATAATGATTGTTAACTATGGCTTAATAATGTTTTTGCATTCCCGAATATGGTGACATAGTTTGTTGAAGCCTAGCGCCAAAAAAAGCCTGGATAGGTACCCTTTTTAAGGTTTTATTTTGATGGTGATATGTTCCCCTTGATGTATGTTGATTTTCAGAAAATCGTTGAAATCCCTTCACTGTTTTAAAGGTCATCGATATGCATGAATTAAGTGCCATTCTGAAAATAAGTGGGTGGGGTAATTCAATTTTAACATTTTGCATTTCGGCAACTATTTGTTCCGAGTCAATTTTTTTAGTGATTTTCAATCACAGTACCATTATTTTCAACATTTATGTAATAAAAATGGTTGGTTTTACCTAATGGAATAAACAGGAGATAATGATGGTAAACTATGACTTAATAATGTTTTTGCATTCCCAAATATGGTGACATAGTTTGTTGAAGCCTAGCGCCAAAAAAAGCCTGGATAGGTACCTTTTTTAAGGTTTTATTTTGATGGTGATATGTTCCCCTTGATATATGTTGATTTTCAGAAAATCGTTGAAATCTGAACACAACGTAGCAGACATCCTTAAGTATTTAAATGAAACAGTAATCTTGTTCGAAGGACATATGATCATCGCCGCTTCGATTTCTATCTATAAGGCACTGGTTCCTGCAAATGAGACATGCATGTTGATATTTTGGATTATTTCATTTCAACTTTGGGGTTGGCCGTCGAAATCTTACAAGTAATACTGGACTTTAGTGGGCACCCCAGTGACCAATAAATGGAACCTACCCATTGTAAAATTCCAAATGAAACACTTATTAAAAGATAGGACGGTTTATTCAAGCGTATAATGCAATGAAAATAAAACAAACTTTTGCGTATATTTCTCAACATACATGTAGATTAATCAAATATTTAAAAAATTGATAACTAATATAATATTTCGAAAGGACATCAACTGCATACTTGTAAAAACCACAAACGGGTATTAAATAACAAGCGAGATTGTCATGGTGACACGATTAAATTACATTTTTTTTAAAGAATACCAAGGACACACTGCGAGCCTGTACTTTGAATAGCGTTAATTTTAGCGAAGTGAGCGCTGTAGGAAAACATTATTTTAATCTTGCGTATATTTTAAATGAATAGTTTTAGATAAAAGCTTATTATATGATTTAAACTCTTGCTTGTTGCTAGACGTTTTTATATACTCTTAGTTAAATGGTAAACACCACCTATTGGAAAAATGACAGAGAAAAAGAAGTCACAAAGCAACACCTTTGTTTATTAGCTACATTTATTTTTTTCTTCTAAAATCATCTACATTTCTTTAATATAAAAGCATGAGTTTTAATAAAACAGACACAAGTTTTTTCTTTTCAGATGGAACAAATGAATGAAGTCAGTCAATTCGTTAAAAAAAAATGTAATTTAATCGTGTCACCATTACAATCTCGCTTGTTATTTAATACCCGTTTGTGGTTTTTACAAGTATGCAGTTGATGTCCTTTCGAAATATTATATTAGTTATCAATTTTTTAAATATTTGATTAATCTACATGTATGTTGAGAAATATACGCAAAAGTTTGTTTTATTTTCATTGCATTATACGCTTGAATAAACCGTCCTATCTTTTAATAAGTGTTTCATTTGGAATTTTACAATGGGTAGGTTCCATTTATTGGTCACTGGGGTGCTCACTAAAGTCCAGTATTACTTGTAAGATTTCGACGGCCAACCCCAAAGTTGAAATGAAATAATCCAAAATATCAACATGCATGTCTCATTTGCAGGAACCAGTGCCTTATAGATAGAAATCGAAGCGGCGATGATCATTTGTCCTTCGAACAGGATTAATGTTTCATTTAAATACTTAAACAATATGTTCTCATATCCAGGAACGTTAAATTAGCATAATATAATTGGTTTCCGAGGTTATTGGCATTCAGAGTGAAACGTTCGCGGCTCTTTTTATCGAGTCGGATTCAATCGCGTCATTGTTTCACCCCTCATTGGTTAAATCAGCTCATTCAAAAGGAGAACTCTTGTCAACATAAAACTCGAATGACTGTCACAATTATTTCCCTTAGACCATATGAGCACATATGCTGGTATGAGCAAAATTTTCGGGTATGAGCAAAATTTTCGGGGAGGGGGGGAGGATCCCCCATTTTATACTACTTACATTGTATCCTCCACTATCTTGCAAAATCTATACACACTGTAAAGTAAAAAGACGTTGACATGTCCCGACGTGTTCAATTTCGTTGTTTTTGAACATACATGCGTTCAGTTTTGAACGTGTATGCGTGAAGAATAAACGCATAAGGCGAACGGGATACGTATTGTGTTCAAGACGTGTTCTGAATCTTAACTCGTCTGTTCAAGTAAAGCAGCCGATAGTTTTTTTTCACAATTCCGTAACGACTACCAGAGTCTAGCAATTTATTTAATATTGTTAAATCTGTATTGAACAACAATATTTCTCTAAAACACTTAACCAAACATGATATCTGTATTAAACTAGCTACGCAACATGAACAGTGCCGTTCAACATGCGTCCGATATGTAACAAAAAATAGAAATTTTCCCAGAAGTCCAGAGGGCATCTTGGGATAGCTTGGGACCATTTTTGGCGCCGCATTCGATTCTCCTTACTGACAAAGGAAATTGAAGACTAAGATATTTTTCGAAAATCATTCAAGGTGAATTCTTTGTAAAAATGTGACGAAATATTGTATTTTGTAAATGCACGTGGCTATTTTCAAAAATAGCATTTTCATGTCTTGTTTGATAAGCATGAATAATGGCGCTGATACTGAATTTGCATGCAACCTGTGTTGAGTTTTGACCGATTGTTAAAATCTTCTCCAAATCACACAGTCAGATATCATAAAGATGACCCACACTTCAGCGTGGCTTGTTGCATAGGTCCCTGTGCATTCACAACCAGGAAGTGGACCAAATTCAGGTCACACATTAGTCTTTAACATGAAATGAAATGAAATGATCCAAATGATGCTGACCTTGAAGACAGCACTGTTTAACACTTACTGAATTATAATTCTGTAATATAAAATAGCATTGTTTAAGTAAAGTTTTGACCCTAACGAGAACAAATGATTTTTTTATTTGATTACCTACGTTATTTGTTTACTAATATATTAATTACATAAACATTCTATACTGGTTCAGTTTGCGCCTAAAGTATTTCACGGACAGTAAAAGTTAATTTAGCATAAGTGTTTTGCCTTTTTCTACGTAAATAAAAGAAATTAAAAGCAAACACAGTGGTTTTCCAAAAAGTCACCTTTCCTGCAGAATAAGCTTAAGTTTCAATTCTTACACGTACAAAAAAAGGTTTTCAAGATAATGGAGTTTTTGTATGTAACTTTTGTTAAACAATACCAATCAATTACTCCATTATGACAAGATAACTGTCTGTGTGTTCACTTTAAAATTTGAACTTGTTCCGTAGGAAAGATACCTGCTTGAAAAAACACCGTTTACTATTTAGAAAAATGCAACACACTAATGCTAGTTTTAACTGTCCGTATACAATTTTATCTGAAAGACGTGCAACCACGTCGGTCAGTTTGACTGTACAATAATCCGTTTAAAACTATTCAAAATGTGATAATGTGAAAATTAAAACATGCAAACCTTTACAAAATTTACAAATGTCCAGCGATCTAAATATAACCGTTTTGGTGTTGTTTTGTACAATTCAAGACACAACAGAATGGCGGATAGCGCGTGGGTTTACAAGATCTCGAGAACTTGCGAAGGTTCTAGTGAAAAAACGAGAACTTACTCATAAACGTCTTTAGGTCGCTGTTCCGTGTAGTGTATACTTCCGTGGTCTGTCAACACATACAAATTATATTTTATACCTTATCTAAGCTCTTAAAATACTTTTTGGATCGATTGTAAAAATCAATCTAATGTTAACAGAGTATAGATTCCTGACGGTGGAACGAACAACATAAAAACAAGTAGTTTCATATATACAGTTGTTAGGCATTATACTGTCTTCTGTTTTCAAACTTATATAGTAAAAGATCTAAATAATTTAAAAACATTTCAGAATAGCATAATATTAATTTGTTATTGTTCTTTAAATTTGTTATTAATCGTCAACACTATTCATGCGCGAACGAACGAATTGGACAGCAATACAGTAATAAACTCGTTTTTTTACCCTACAATTCTAGTCGGCGGCCGTGGTGTATCGGTAGAGTTGTTAGCAATTGAAACTACACTGATTATTGTTACGGACGTGAGTTCGAAACCCGTCTAATCCTACATTTTAAAAACTTTTTTCTTCTGTTTTACTTATCATTTTAAGCTTTTAAACCATTTTAAAATGTTTTATCATAGAAAGCTTCATTCATGTCAAAATAATAAGAATTATGGTAATGAAAAATTAAGACATACTGTATACACATTATTCGATAACAGTAAAGTTTCGGTACTACATGTAGTCGTATCAGGTTTTGCTTGTACAACCAGAATTGGTTTCCTTGAGTTCTTTTAGGGCCATGCCTCAACATCAACTATCACCAATTTCTAGAACATTTACAGGTCAGTTTTGTTTGTGGACCCGCTGTGATACTTTGTATCACTGTTTTTCTTGTTCAGTTATTAATTTATTCTGTGTCTTCGTTGATCGTGCTCACTGTTCAGTTTTAGGATTTAGGATAGAAATTTATTTCAACCGGGCAAGTACTGGGAAGGCGGTCCGATTTTTTGCTTCTTATTGCAAGCGCAAATGGTACCGTTGATTTTTTTCGTTCTTTCACCAGCATTGGCATCACAATATTAGGACCTTAACCAGTAAGGTTCTTCTAGAAATCTGTGGCACTGTATATCAAATTAGGACCGATATCGACTACATTTAGTAACTGAACTATTCTGGTTTTGTCTGCATTGATTTTGGTAAACAATGAGTAACTGATGCTGCAAAGATACAGGTTTCCTTCCGTTCGGATATGATCCTGTTTGTTATCGCATGCTGGTATTAGACTGCCGCCACACTTTAACTACGGTATTGAGTCCCGTTTTGTAGAGGCGCTGTGGCGTAGGGGTAGAGCGGGGTAGAGCGTCAGACTGCGAACCAGGAGGTCGTGGGTTCTCATTCTGGTAGTGGCATTTTTTACTGCCACCTTTAAATCCGTTGATTCTGGGCGAGTATTTGTCAGAGCCACAGGACGCACTCATCAGGGTAGTTAATGTAAGCTGCAAGTACTGGTTCTACAATAAGTTTATACTAAATCAATAACAAAATAATGATTAATCCATTTTTAGTTATTCTATGGAGAACAGAAGAGCCATTGTCATAACCTTCTTAACATCAGTCGGCAGTGTCGTCTTAAATATAGTTAAGCTTTCTTAAAATTCACTTTCTCGGTAACCATTAAAGCCCTGAAACTTCAGACAATTGCTTGGCATCATACAATGACCTCTGTGACCGAGTGGTTAAGGTCACCGACTGATGATCACTTGTCCCTCATCGCTGTAGGTTCGTGTCCCACTTGGATAGGATTCTTTTATGTCTGGAAGCTATCTAGGTTCTACCCAGGTACCCGCCCGTGACGGAAATAATGCCCGAATTGGCACCCAGGATCTTCCTCCTCCATTAAAACTTGAAGTTGTCATATGACCTTAGCTGTTGGGTGCGACGTTAAATCTGAATCAGTCAATTAGTACAATACAATCAACTCTATGGGCAAATCCCATAACTTTTGAATGACATTAAGAGTTGTGCAAACTTTGAATTGTCAGTTCAGTTTTGTTAAAATCCACTTCTGTGTCACCATTCACAGCTATGATACTTCATAGGGTAGTTGAACATAGTCACTGAATGCAAAAGGTAAGCACATGGGCTCCTATCGCAAAAGTAAAGTTTACACAGTCATAAGGTCAAAACATGCGGACAGTTGTGTCTCCAGTTTGTTTATAAATTTACTCGTGTAAGGGTTGTCCTGATATTTACACATGTATGTGTACAGTCTGTGATGTTCAGAGACAATCGATCCTCCAGTACTTTCAGTCCCTTGATTTAGTTTAGCACTATTAAGTATTTCGAAAATAAATGTATTTATTCTTTCAAAGCCTCAATATTGTATTTATGGCATTAGAACTTTGCCAAATTTCATATGTTTGGTACTCCTGTTGTAAAAATCACCATTGTAATTCTATATTTCGTGTTTAATGGTTTTGTTATTTTACATTTCGTTTATGTGATTGTATGTTTAATATTTCTATTCGATGTTTCGTTATTCTTATTGTAAAAGTCAATACAATACATACAATACAAAATTTATTTTAAGTCGGTATGTCATTTATACATGATAAAACATAAGCTATGTATAGCTTTTGACCGACATAACAGTAATCGCAATAAACAACACGCATGGTTAAAATAGTACATCACATGGTTAATACAATAAATATTCGATATTGAACATGTATGATAAAAAACATTATAATACATGTATCATATTAGAAACATTTCAGAATAGAATAACACAATACACATGTTTTAAGTTGAAAAAGTCTTAAAATAAAACAAATTGTGAGAAACATGCTGATCCTGACCTAAGCCTAAATACTGCCAGAAAAGGAGAGAAATGAGATACTGAGAATCAAAAAAGCACAGAAGTGCGACCGACAAGATACATGTTGTTGTAAAAGCATTTATCCCCCCAAATCAGATTTGGGGAAAGCTGATCTGCAGCTATCTCACATAACATGATAATTAAACATGCTATTAAACATTCTGTCATCAATTACACATGTTTTCTACATTTCGATAGTCATAGTTACGGAAACGTATAATGGTCGCCAGTTGCTAGATATTTATGTAGATTGGATGCGAAAATATCGCATCATGTTTGTAATCTTACTGGGAAAATGCAAAATAATAAAACAAATAATTACATGATAATTGTAGCATTCGTTTCTTAAGAATTAGTGAGTAAAATCATTTTGAACGGTGTAGTTTTTGAATGACATATTTATCTTGCTTGTGTAAGATAATTTATGACTAAAGATGAGTTGATATTTAGCTCCAACATCGGTGAGTTAGAGTAGAGCAGATGGCTTATGAAAATGTTCTCTTTTGAGCTCACCCTAGCCTGTCTGTCCGTACTTACCGTCTGAACATTCTGTAAGTACAATCGTCATAAAAATTGGTCAGACTATTTTTCTTGATGATCTCTCGACCAAAAATTGAAACAAGGTCACGCGGGGTCAAATCATAAATAATGTCAAATAATAGAAAAATATTCCTTACATTGTAGAAAACACATTTTGTACCCAATCATCAGTCAAATTGGTAAGAATGTTTGTCTTGATGAAATATAGGACAAGATAGAAACTGTATTACGTTTGATCAAAACCTAGGGCACCAGGTCAAATAATAGAAAAACCTTGTGATCACTCCAGAAGCAAAATTTGCACCCAATCATCCTAGAATTCACATTTTGAACCAAATCATCTTGAAAATTAATCAGAATGTTTGTTTTGATGAACTTTAGGTTTAGTTTGAAACTGGGTTTCTTGGGGTAAAAAAGTAGGACTTCGGCTCAAATCATTGAAAAACCTAGTACGAACTCTAGAAGCCACATTTGACATACCAAAATCAGTCATTTTGAAAGAAAGTTTGTCTTGATGAACTTTAGTCAAGACCAAAACTGCGTAACATATTGGTCAAAAGCTAGGTTTGTCAGCGGGTTGCTTTTATTATTACTTTAAACCTACTTTTTGTCTTTGGGCAGGATAGCGATATATGACATCTTGGCCCTCTTGTAATTCATGATAGCCGATGGCTGCATAGTAAATGATGGTGTTCGGTTTCAGCTTTGCGCGAGAATTATACGCCGGATAAGAACTTTATTTGCCAAACAATATGTGTCGGATTCGGGAAAAAGTTTCTTTAGTAACAGTTTTAGCAAGATATCATATTGTGATTGCTTTTTGACGTGTTACGTGCTACGAAAACAAAACGCTCTGTTTTTAAACAATTATCTTATTTTTTCATGGCATAACGCACAATTGCAAAATTTTATCAAGCAAAGTCAACATATTGCCACCCACATGTCTAGTTGACATAAACTACGGAAGCGTATAATGGTCGCCAGTTGCTAGATATTTATGTAGATTTGATGCGAAAATATCGCATCATGTTTGAAATCTTACGGGAAAATGCAAGATAGTAATAGAAATATTGCATGATAATTGTAGCATTCGTTCCTTAAGAATCAGCAAGTAAAATCATTTTGAACGGTATAGTTATTGCATGAAAGATTTATCTTGCTTGTGTAAGATAATTTATTACTGAAGATGAGTTAATATTTAGCTCCGACATCGGTGAAACTAGAGTAGATAGCTGGTGTAAATGTTCTCTTTTGAGCTCACCCTAGCCTGCTTGCCTGTCTGTCTGTCTGTCCACACTTACCGTCTCAACATTCTATAAGAACAATCGTCATGAAAATTGGTCAGAATATTTTTCTTGATGATCTCTCGACCAAAAGTTGAAACCAGGTCACGCGGGGTCAAATCATAGACCATGTCAAATAATAAAAAATATTCCAAATATTGTAGAAACCACATTTGTACCCAAGCAAACCGTAAAATTGGTTAGAATGTTTGTCTTGATAAAATATAGGACAAGAAAGAAACTATATTACGTGTGATCAAAACCTAGGACACCAGGTAAAAAAAATAGAAAAACCTCGTGATAACTCCAGAAGCCAAATTTGCACCCAATCACCCTGGATGTCTTAATAAATGCTATGTCAAGTTTGAAATTTGGTCACATCATAAAATCTAGAACACAAGGTGAACTCATAGAACATCAACATTCTAGAATTTACATTTTGAATCAAATCATCTTGAAAAATAATCAGAATGTTTGTTTTGATGAACTCTATGTTTAGTTTTAAACTGGGATTCGTGGGGTCAAAAAGTAGGACACCAGGTAAAATAATAGAAACACCTACGAACTCTAGATGCCACATTTGACACACCGGCATCAGTCATATTGAAAGAAAGTTTGTCTTGGTGAACTTTAGTCAAGACCGAAACTGCGTAACATCTGGTCAAAAGTTAGGTCACTTTGTACATTGATTTTAAACCTACGTTTGGAATGTGTTTACCGTTTCGCAAAGAGATTTTAAAAATTGTCAGCGGTTGGCATTGATCATGACTTTAGACTTACTTTTTGTCTTTGGGACAGGATAGCGATATAGGACCATCTTGGCCCTCTTGTAATTCATTATAGCCTAGGGCTGTAGAGTAAATGATTGTTTTCGGTTTCACCTTTGCGCGAGAAATATACGTCAGATAAGAACTTGATTTGCCAAATAATATGTGTCGTATTCGGGAAAAAGTTTGTTTAGTAATAGTTTTAGCAAGATATTATATTGTGATTGCTTTTTGACGTCTAACGTGTTACGAAAACAAACAGCTCTGTTTTTAATCAATTGTTTTATTTTATCATGACATAAAGCACAATTGCAAAATATTATCAAGCAAAGTCAACATATTACCACACATATGTCTAGTTGATGTAAACAGTAACTGTCGACCATTATACGCTTCCGTAATAAACAGTACAAATGTAACTATCGATCATCATACGCTTCCGTTCATAGTGTATATTTGATATTCATAAAGTTCTATATCTCGTTATTGTTGTCGTATATTATAAAATACATTTTGGATGTTGTTCTATATATGTCTCGTCGAATTTTTAAAACTTTGTAACAATGATGTCCATTGGCCCGTCATGAATTAAAGTCATCGCACGTGTTTACAGTAGATAAGTAAATAAAATGAAGTCGGTATTTTGAAGTCGCGTTTCCTAAAAGGTAAGTACATGAAGGTACATGCAATATTGTTTAATAATTTCAAACACCATTGTTAAATGGCATATTTCTGCTGTAAGAAAATAGGTTAATGTTCAGGAATCAATTCGTGTTAACCACATAATTATCACTATAATAATCTGGTTGGCTAGTTAACGTTCTTGGTATATACATTGTAGTAACTGTAAGATAAGCATAGTAACATTGTGCCCAGAACTACAACCAGTTAATTCAATTTAGTACTAGATTGTATTTGTTAACACATAATATTGAATCTAAATTATATGTAGCTAACTAGCAATGATTTAAGTTGGCATTTAGTATGTTTCTTAATAATTTGTTATCTTTATAAAATATGTGTGTTGCCAGTTATCAATTATTAAACAGTTATCTAGATAATATTTGCGTCTGCACATAAAAAAGTAACATAGTAAGTGACTGACTAATCATAATTTCAGTTACCACTTACTTAATGTAGTATGCTATTTAATAAGTTGTTATCTATACAAAATCCGTATTGCTAATAATTTACAGGTTAACTAGATTATATTTGCATCGACAAATTATGAATAACATAAACAGTGGCTGACAATTTATAATTATAGGTACCACTTAGCATGTGAATTCAGGACGTTTGCTATACAATGTAGTTTCCTATATGTATAATTATAGGGCTACTTTGAATTTTGATTGAAAACATCGTATAAAACAGAAATCTGAAATAAATTTCATAGGTCACCGAAATCGATTCTGAATTATCTGCCCTTAGAAATCAGAAAATATGACAACATGCTGTGTTGAAGGGTAGATAATGAAAAATCAAGGCCGGTAACGTATGATTTTTATTTCAGATTTCTATATCAAACTTGATATTATGTCAAAGCTCAGATATCACCTAGTGTCTTATTTTCAGTGTGACCTTATATAAGGTCCTTTAAAATTATTTAAATGGATAAATGGCATTTGGAAAGATTAATTGTATTACGTACTTCAGAAACAATCGTGTGTTCAGGGTAACGAGATTAAATCAGTTAGCGGTATGGAGACGGTCTGCATAAGTTTGTCAAAATGTTTGAGTTGACATTAACTGTCACTGCATATACCAGTATTTTATTACATTTAAGGCAGATACAGAAGCAGAATGGATTCTCAAAAACATCAACATGAGAACGTGCTCAAATTTCATATCTGTTTCCAAATTGTAAGTACTTCAGACACATACGCCGCGACACAAACGAATAAATAATACAAAATCATTTGCAGACTCTTGTTTTGGTTAAAACATTCTTTTTTAATGATATAAACATTGTACCGCACTTAAACAGTTCCATTATTGCTTTCTTGAAATGCAATGCACTGAAATAGCTACTCAACGATTAGTTCCAGCTTAATCAGTTATAATCTATTTTTCACGTAACAAAGCCAAATTGGTGAAAATCTGATACTTAGATAGCGGTTTACATCTTTTGGGGAGGGACAGGGTCATTTCTAATAAGGCAACGTTTGTTATGTATATATAAGACAAAACAACAAAGACAAAGATGCGAAAGAAGAAAAAGATGCCAAAAATGACAAAGACTCCAAAGAATGCCAGTGTGGCTACAACAATTCAGGACATACCCAAAGAAGCCTAGAAACAACCACCAAAGAATGGAATTACAAATCACATACAATAAAGGAACCAACTAATGCATTTGGAACAATTCAATTTGCTGAAGATAATATTAGCGAGGTAAATGTAGATTATTTTGATCGCAATATTAAATATTATTGCTTATGATAATTGATTTAGAAATGTGTTGTCGTGTCTGTCTGCCTTGAAGCACAAGCATGAAGTGTTGAGTTGAGCTACTGTGAGCGTCTTATATCTGTCGTCAATCGAGTGTTAACAGCGGTTGATATCAATGATATTTTCTATTGTACAGATCTATCGATTAGTACTAAATGTTACAGAAATAATCATAGGAATTACGATAGTCTCCTTTCAGATGATGTTTGGGAGTATAGTTACCATGGTAAATAGACTAAACAAATCTTTTTTGTATCTACTTGCATGACCAAATATTAACGAAGGTTTTGTTTTAAACGTTGCCACCAGACAGAAATGAATGTTCCTTGTTTAAGACAATATATGCGTGGCAATTTTTCATTTGAAATTATGTTACACTCGTACTTTCCGGGGATGGTTCCAGCGTCCTCAGAAATGAGCAGAGGTCGTGAATGACTTTATAATATACTTTTAATATAATGTAGATTTAGATAACAAATCCATGACATTGTGTAAGACAATTTACTCTAAATTTAACTACAAATAAGGTCTAAGGTGTTGGTATACAACATGAAAAGTATCCTGTGGAAATCATTCTTGGCTCTGAAATATATGTTAATACAGTCCTTACTACATTGTATTAGCATCAATCTAAGAAGATAATTATAGAATCTACCGTATCCTTGTTTCCAAACGAAATGTAAAGCAGTGAAACACTTTCAAATACCAGGCGTTTCACAACCTTTGACAAAATTTATCTAGCTGAGTAAAATGTTTCAACATACGAGATTCTGAAGATTTTAGAATATGTCACCTTTATGACATAGTTACCACATCACATATAGTTTGTGGCCAAAAACGTAACAAATATATTTCTTTATCCTAAAGTATGCATGCTACAAAGTTAGTTTTACGAGGGAACTTATATACGTATATGTTTATAAGACCCCTGCTTTTATTGATTTAAAACTAGATAAGGTATGTGAGTTCATTTTTAATAATAAACTATTTGTTGTATATGTATAATACATCAAATATCTCTTCCCTGACTTAAGTGTTTTATTACCCAAAATTATCGATAACCGGATTAAGCTAGTTTATGGTGTGATAAAACCAGTGATGCACGAAAATGGAAAATGCATGGTTTCCTGAATATCCTCATTTAAAAAAGATTGAAAACGCACTGATTTCTGAAAGATTCGAATTTTTTATCATGTACATTAAATTATATAGACATATTCAGTATTTTTATTATAAAGAACTTTGTACAAGTGGAGGTCCGTTTAACAGTAGTATTATAATACATGTAGATATACTCACCTATTTCGTAGCTGATATCTGAGTAGATAACAAATGAACAATTTTCCAAAATAAATAAAAGAATACGGCTTAAAGAAGATAAAAAGTTCGGCTTATTTTGTTAAATTTAATGCGATTGAACAAACTATTCACCCTTTTCGGACAAATCTGATATGCAACTTTTAATGGGTATCAATCAGGTGGCACGTTCTTTTACTTGTACTTAAAGGCATTTATTCTAGTAAGGTATTAATTGACGCAATTCTTAGTAACCAAGTAATTATATGTTGTAAAGAATCTTAGAACGGAAAGTCCGATTCGACGTATATTTTTTACAGTTACAGTGAGCACTTTACCAAATGTTTAGACAGAAGCAATTTTCAAATAAATGAAATCTCATATCCTTTGCGTCGGTGGAGTAAACAAAGTTCTTTGTAGCTGGTGTTAATCTTGCACGATATACAGAACGTCTACTTTCGGTTTCATCGGAAGTCAACATCTCTTCTTCCAACATTTTTTTCTATTTCATCAAAAGTTCTTACATAATTTTATCCGATCTTTGAACAATGATATAGATTATACGCGTTTGCACGATACACACACGGTACACGAACATTTTGCAAAGTTACACGTGAGCACCACTGTCGCATGTAGCATTGACTGGTAGACCTATACATGTACCAACAATTTTCAAATCATGAGCCCAGGGTCAAAACTCGCCCCGCCAGTGACATAGCCTTATACAAAAATACTTTAAAAGTCTTCTTTTAAACCGCAAAGCCTAGAGCCTACATATTTAGCATGTATTATTGACTTGTGGACTTCTACCAAGATTGTTCTAACAATGACCCGGGGTTAAAATTGACCCTATCATAGGAGTCACTTGGCTTTACATAAGCTTAGGTAGGCACAACTTATTTAATTTTTGTCTAAAACCACAAGGGCCACAGCGTAAATATTTGAATTGTAACATTGTATGGTGGACATCTATGAATACTGTTCAAATCATGAGTCCCATGTCAAAATTGACCCTTCCTGTGATGCGATTGTTGACATTGAATTGTTGCCAAAGGTAACCAGGTGAGCGATACAGGGCATTCTTTGCCCTCTTGTTTAAATACAATTCGTGTTTCTACTTGAAAACACTATTTGAATGTTTGTATCTAACTATAACTAGGACAAATTATATAACTTGTTTCTTCTTCTTTATCTGTCTAACTTTTGGCAAGAATCTGAAGTAGCTCTATCAGACATATTAAGATGATGGTATGCTGCCTGAGTATTGTTGCTTATTTTTGTTTCTTAGAAATATAATATGCAGTTCATGAAGCATTTTTACCAAAACATCTTTTTTCTTTACATTGAGATTTCATAAAAGCGGTCGACTCACCCAGGGTAAATACGAGATAACAATGTATTTTACATCTTAAAATGCTCTGAGAACGTGTTACAGTTTGTCAATGTCATACTGCAGAATATCGGGGCTTACTCATTCTAAAATCCCACCCTAACTGTCAGAAAACGTATACCATGTCTAACATGTATTTGATTAATTGAAAATGACTTTGACTAAGTGGTGACTTTGGATTAAAAACTGATTGAAACTGATTATTCAAAGCTGTTGCTTTTGATATGTCACCATGGTGAATTTTGTTTTGGGACTGTAGGGGTGGCGGGGATGCAGAATCTTGCTTTGAATGTTTCAGGAGGGAGTACAGTTTCTTTGTATTTGGCCTTGATGATGTGCCAGCATCAGTATAACGTAGATTTAGTATATCCTTGAAGTACAGATGGTGAGCCTCTTTAACCTTTTTTCCGCACTAGATGTTTAAGTGCAAGGACTCTTTTGTGGTCTTGGGGTTTACCTGATTTCTTGTATATTTGAAAAGCACGATTTCGTCTCCTTATAATTATTTTAATGCCCTGGTTAACCCAGGGTAAGTGATTCCTTGTTGATGACAGTTTAGATGGAATGAACTTTTCTGTGTATGAGTTTAAAGTATCATTTAGGTTTTTTTTAGACTTCTCTATAAAATGATTGGTTTCTGCAGTCTGGAGAGGGACTCAAAGTGTCCCAGTCCATCTGGTGGAGATTCAAATTGCCCGCTACCCATACATTGTAGTATTTTGGTAACCTTTTCATTAAAACTACTAGTTTGGGCTTTGTCCTCTGGTTTGGGCCAGTACGTTTCGGTGTAGATGTTTGAGCTGAAGTGAAGGATGTTATTTGGGTTTTGAATATGTATCTAAGTTTGAGTAAGGATTTTCACTTTCAAGGGAATCTAGGCTTGGGATAGAACCAGAAGTGACGTTGATATTTTCACAAAAGGTACATTTCCAGACTCCGGTGGCCCTAGAGTCGCCTAACTGTCATATAGGGAATCAATTATGTTTTGGCAATCTGCATGAAGCCATGTCATACATTCATCACACTGAACCCCCTAACAATTCCAGGTGACAGGTGTTTCACAATATCCACATGGAAAGACTGTTGAGTTTCCTTCCATGTATACATCTGACTGCTGGACCTGGGTTTAATTCAATATCTGTGTATATCCCAGCAAACATGCATATATGGGTCCCATATGGGCTACTTCTGGGCAAGCCCATATGGGTATGCCCATATTGGACCCATATGGGACCATTGTGGGCAAGCCCATGTGTGTTTGCCCATAAGGGTCCCAGATGGGTCCCATATTACACCACTTTTAGAAAAAACGAAAATTCATTTATTAATGTATTTCAAACTCATTTACTTTGAACTTTTATGTGACTACCTTGATCTAAACTTCTATCATTTAATCTAAAATTAGTAATTCAACACATACGTGTATATTTTACATCCCATGTGGGACCCATATGGGTCCCATTTGGGCCTCCCGATAACGTCAAAACCCCTGGTTAGGTGCGCGAAATTAATATAATTATAAGTTTTAATTTTTATACATAAAATATAGTATATTATTTAGAAATAATTATTAAACTTATTTTCAAGGATGTATCGCATGATAATATAATTTATATGAATAAAATAAATTTCGAGCATGCGCAGACGCGACTTCCGCTTCCGCCAAATTTAACCGCAGACTTGAAACAAGGGCATTTGAAAAGGTAAATATTGTAAATTTGTACATATAGATAATATTTCTTTTGAATTCAGAACCACGATCTCACATTATCGACCTGTCACTTTAAATTCATGCACATACTGTGTGTATATGAAAGTTGTAAACGCATTTTAAGTTTTTGTTTGCCTTTGCAATGTATTTTCGCGAAAGTCAGTGGTCAATATTCATGTTTGTGACATTATCTATATAAACTGTCCAAGTCAAGGGGCATTTTTGCCTGTTTCAAGTGCACTGGTATATTTGTCAGAGGTCATAATTACTTAATTGTGTGGTAAATGCTGCTTACATTCAAGCACCAACCAATTTATTTTCTTATTATTGTAAATAGGCCAGCAAAAAGGCTATATGATTTGTTTGAGGATGATGGAACAGACGGTGACGTGGATGATGAGAATGAGGGGGACACTGTGAGCAGGCCACCATAATCTGAAATACCTGCCCCAGTCACAACACTGAAACAGACACCTGCTGGAGGTGAATTTTCACCTTTGCATGCCTCTTTTAATGTCACGGGCACTGTGAGAGTCCAGCAATGAAGTGGGGAGGCTGGTTTGGCGATTACTCCACTACGAGGATCCGAAGCGCCGTCCCGTGGGTAGAATATTTGGCTTAGTAAGTAATTTTAGTGCTGTGATTATTTATGTTTTATACCTATAAATGTTCTGTCTACAATACAAGCCAACCACAACTGTATTTTGGTTGAAAATGTGTATTCTTTTCATAATGATAAAAGGTATACAGTACACGCAAAGTGTTTTTCCAATTTTCACCTATCACCGCGATGTCCAGCCATCGTGTCCACGCCAATTTGGTTACCCAAATGCCCCCCAGAGTCAGCCCAATTCGAGTGTCAGTTCGCGGTGACCATTTGTCACTGCGAATCGCAGTAACTGGGCACGGTGTTTCGTGGTGTCCACATTCGGGTCGCAACTTTTGATTTTTACGGCACATTGTTTACGTAAATAATTACTTTAAATCTACATAAACATAGTATTTACAGAAATTTATGTATTCTACATTTTGTACTTCAATAAATATAATAAAATAGTTGTCAAATTCTTTATTTTAGTCGAGTTGGTCACCATGATTCACCGTGACAGGCCACTGTGAATCACCGCAACCACATATTTCAGCACATCGTAAGTTCACGGTGGCTATTTAGGTGACCAAAACCTTTTTAGAATGACCACGTTACCGTGTCTGGTAACCGAGAATACATTTTGCGTGTACTGTACATTATTTTAAAATACTTGAAGTACTGTAATGACTACAATACTTATTAAAATGCCTATTACATCATAATAAAACAAAGTAAGCTTCCGAGTCCAGAAATATGACATTTACAGGAATTTATGAATCCATCACTATTGTAGTGATAGTTCCTATTAAACACATTTTTGACATCGTTTTTCAGCTGTCGTAACACAGATTCTCGTGGTCTTGGAGACGATGAGAATTAAAAGATGAAGAGAATGCTGCAGCGGTTGTTGGCCAGGTCAGCAACAGATGACCAGCCACTGCAGTTCCCTGAGTGAGGACCTCATTTTTCCGAGATGGAAGCATTTGACGAACTTCTAGGAGATCAATCAAAGCTGTAATCTGAGGTAAGCAAAGTGTTAGCCATGTATATGAATCTTTTAAAGTTATTTAATCAGTACCGTAACTGAACAAACTACAATGCTGACCTCATATCCACTAACCTAAATGCGCAGAAACATAATGGTCTGTTGTGAGCACATGCATCTTTTTCCTTTATCATTCTGCTATAATAAATTTATGGTAAATATTGCACGGTGAAAAAAAAACTTCGCTGCATTAATTGCGAAACTGAAAAATGTCATGTTTTAATTAATTGGTTCATTCAGTTTCCCCAGTCCTTTCTTTTAAATATGCCATAAAAGCCATGTGCACAACATAATTTTGAAAATTCATAGTGTTAACATCTCTATTTAAAAACAAGTTTATGCATTCATTTAAGGTGAGGTATCTTTCCATGTTTGGTGGGGCGGACGTGCGTGAAACGATTGACTGCTTGATGAAGGAGGCCGTGCCAAACCAGCTTGCCAGGGAATACAATATGAAGGGGCTTAAGAGAAAGAAGAAATTTACATAGTATAAACAGTATTACATTCAATGTTGCTACTTTAGTGTACCATAGTAATATTTGATGTAAAAAATACTTCAGTATTTTAAAACTTTAAAATTGTGTATGCCAAAATGAAATTCCGTGGATTTACAAAAACACAGTTTCCTGGGATGTTTATTTGGTGTACTAAGTTTATATACGTAAGTATTAAAACATTGTCAAATGTTTCTTTGTTGATTCACGTACAAGACGTCCACAGAATGTAAGCTACAGTAGTGGGTAATATTGGTTATTGCAGTTATGTCTCTTGATTTTAGAAATTAAGATTTGTATTATGATACACTATTATAAATACATGACATGTAGTTAACATAGACTTTTCTCTTCAAATATGTTGTTTTAAAGGTTGAATTTTGACTTATTTCTTATTCTGATTATATGCATGCCTGTATATGAACCATGCATGAGATTAGTTAATAAAGTTTTAGTGTTAAAGGATATAGTGTTTTGTTTTCTTGCAGGATGATATTATAATATAGTCCTTTGCCCGATATGTCTCTGTTCCAGGAAAAAGAGAGTTAAAGCATAAAAAAATAAAAATGGAAGTACAAGAATCCTGCACCTGATGTTACAATCCAGCTTAAAGAATTTCGCATGTGTGTGTCCAATGTTTCCGACAAAGTGTTGTTTATTGAAAGTTCAGCAAACTTAAAATGGAAGTAAATGCAAATGGTTCTAGCCAATAAATGCAAGATTTGTCCAAAATGGAAGTATTTGGGCTGCCCACGTGGGACCCATATGGGTCCCATATTGGTTGTTTATGGGGCAGCCCATATGGGACCCATGTGGAACCCGGTTGCACATCCCATATGGGTCCCATATGGGCAGCCCATATGGGACCCATATAGGTGCCCATAAGGGACCCATATGGGTCCCATATAGATTGCTATCTGGGATGGTTAATGATAACAAGCAAAGAAAAGCCATTGATTTTAAAATGTCGTTACCGGGTTTACCTATTCTTGCATTTTTTGTGCAGTAGAGTTTATCCCACTGCTGTAAGAAAACCTATTACCTTTAGCATTTTCCCGAAAGACAAATGTAAACAATAGAGAGTTTCAAGGGGAAGTAATTACGTTGGACTATGACTACTTACGGTCAGGGTTTTCACAATGGAAAATTTTACCAAAGTGCTAAATAAAGTGGAATATTAACGCTTGTTGAATGGGCAAACTTTTGGTTATGATTTATATTGAAACCTGCAAAGTTTCACCCAAAAAGTCGATAGCTGTTTCCTAGAAAAAAAAATTTTTTCAGAGCTCTAGAGAACAGAAGTCACGGCTGACATATGCGCGAGCAAACTACATTGTATATGCGCATCTTGAAGACAATATTTTCACGCTATACTCATACCGAAACGCGAAAAAAATTTCATTTTCAGTACTGACTCGTTCCGCAGGTTTAAAGATATTGTAACGAACATAGTACATATGATCATGATGATTTCGACGGATTTTTATACCTCCCCAACACAAAGTATAACGGGGGTATACTGGCTCGTCCGTCCGTCTGTCCGTCTGTAGACGGAATCTTGTGGACACTTACCAATACCATTGGTCAGAATTTAATGATACTTCTCAAAAGTGATAAGTACAATGGCTAGTTGTGCATGGTCCACGTTTCGGGTCTCTTGGTCAAAGGTCAAGGTCACAGTGGCTCGGGAGAGTAAAATCGTGTGGACGCTTTATCTCCAAAACCCCTTGTCAAAAATTAATAATACTTCACAGAAGTGATAAGTACAATGCCTAGATGTACATGGTCTATATTTTGGTCAGTAGATTAAAGGTCAAGGTCACAGGGGCTCGATATAGTCAAATTTTGTAAATGCTAAATCTCCAAAACCCCTGGTCAGACTTTAATGATACGTGTACTTTACAGAAGTGATAAGCACCATGCCTAGTTATGCATAGTTGATATTTCGGGTCACTAGGTCAAAGGTCACAGGGGCTTGAGATAGTAAAATCTTGAGCGCTTTTAATCTTTAAAACCCCTGGTCTGAATTTTATGATACTTCACAGAAGCCTTAAGTTGTGCAGGTCCAATAATTAAAGCATCAAATATTACATAAATGTTATATACTGTGTCACTGGGGTTTCAGGGGGTATTCATCACCTTCAGTGATAGTTCTAGTTTCAGTTGTTTCATGGTTATTAGCCTTAGTAAAACAACACCTGAACACTAAAGAACAATTTATATCCAGTCAGCATGCAAACTAGTTAGAATGTTAATTTTATGATCCCTAGCAAAACTTGGGTCAAAAAGTTGTTGTTAACATTTCAGTACCAGTAAATAAACGGGCAAACATTATTTTATAACATTCAGAATGAAGGTTGGTCAAAATATTTTGTCTATATGATTTGTTGGACGAGTTCAGAGCTAGTTAATAAGGGTTTGTAAATTAAAACACTTTGTCAAATAAAATCCTTGCGTACATGTAGACACTATAGGCCATATCAAACACATTTATAGCCACGTGTTCGTGATAATTGATCTTTGTGTGAGTGTCTGTATCTTTGAGTATAATAACGGTGAAATATTTATTTATCTTAGGTAGGAACATTCACACACTTTAAGTTTATCAAAAAAAATTCAAATGCAGAAATTACTGCATGTACCTGTGGTATAGGGTAGTTACAACTAGAGTGGTAGCATGGAAACTCTTTTATTTGATAGGGTGTTTTACGTTGTGACCATATACAATTAACATGACGCCAATGATGTAGTAACCTCGCCCCTGTGTTGATGACGGAGTATTTATAACAAAAGCATACATTCAGCCCTTTTCCACATGCATTTTCAATTATTGTATAATTACCAGAAATAACTGCAGAAGGCCAGAATAAAGACAAACTGATTGCAATGTCACATCCTGCTGTCTATGAAATGACAATTCACAAATACACTAATTGAAAATTCTGTTTAAAATGCTTCAATAAAATGCATATTACGTAGTAACTAGTTTTGAACTAGACCAACATATCAAATAGACAAAACGTTCTGACCAACCTTCATTAGGAATGATAAATGTTGGCCCATTTTTGTTTACTATAATCTGGCATGGTGATATATAGTTTTGACCCGAAATGGCCCAGCTTTGAAGTTGTGCTATAGATCATAAAGCTATCATTTTAACTGATTTGCGTGATGACTGGATGCAATATGGATTATTGGAGTTGAGTATTCAGGAGTTGGTTTTAACTCAAAGGCTTATAACTACAATGTATATAACAACCGAACACAAGCTGATGAAAGTAGTAGTACATAGAACCAGACCAACCAACTGTCCAAGTAACTTACGAACCATATGAGGTTTATGATATACCAATTTCAAACTGTATTCGGTATAGGGACAATGCCAAATGATATGATATAGTATTCATTCCGAATTTCAGTAGAACTCTAATGTGAAGCAAACACACCAGCTTCTTAATATTTCTTATTACATTTTAGATACCAGCAAAGGAGAGCTGCAGAGAACAAAAGGTAGGACATAAATCATCATTATTTAAAGATACAGCTTAAAGTGGCATACCTTACAAGCAGCAGATTATTTTCTGCAAATGCTGAAAATAGGCTAGATGTATGTAAAGTAATAAACAAAAGAATTTTCAAGAAGAAAATACAGTCAAACATGTACACGCTAATAGGATGTGTCTCTGTAAAGGCAAACACATATTCAGCATTACTTGTCAGCAGGATAATTTGAGCATGCATTGTTATGATTTTCTAAACCTTGATAACCTGCTTTTCATGCCACAGTATGTACGAGTCGACGTTGATACAAGCATGTCGGATATGTCGTATCTAATACGAAAAGTTTGGGATCTCGAGGCACAGAAACCAGATCTAATCATCTCAGTGACAGGTGGTGCTCAAGACGTCAAGATGAGCAGACGTCTAACAAAAGCATTTAGAGGTCTCTCGAAATTAACCTCTGGTTAGTCTTCAAAATAATTCGAGAACATTATAAGAATCTTTCACTGGTTGCACGTGCAGATAGGAATATCTGGCTCGAGGGTACATGTTGTAACTGTTTTGGCGGTAACGAGGCTCTGCCGAGTAACCGCCAAAACAGTTACCCGAGAGCCAGATATTCTCATATGCACGTGCAGCCAGTGATAGATTCTTTTTCTTGCATACCATTTTCTGATAATAGAAGCAAAAATAAAATAAAACTAATGACATATATTTACGCGCTATTTTCTTGTAGTTATATATGAATTTACAAATTCATTCACAAAAGTAGATCATTCTGACGTCATTAAGTCATCTTGCACCAGCAACAACTGCAGATATCCCGATCTGGTATGCAAGAATGTACACTATTGCATGTGCTGTATTCTTTCCTTATATATTGATGTATGAATACATATCAGCCATTAATAGCATGTATCTATTTGACCGGAAAACAAATTAATTACATTTTACTTAAAAATCAAATAAGTGCGATGAAACGATGTTAACGGGTTTTTGCATTCAACATAGTTTAGATAAAACGCCATCTTTATGCATTTAAACTTACAAGACACCCTATACCTTGGTGTCGTTTCATTTACATTCTGTATATGTGTAGAGTACCAATTTACACGACATAATTCGTTAGTGTGCATGTCAATCCACTGCACAATTAAACACTATGTCAGATGTTCTTTTTAAAACGACCAATTATATGTACGAGGGTCCTTCAATTTTTTTTTGTAACTAAAAGGATTCTGTAGATTTACGTCAGGTAAAGTTAAGAACGCTTCACTGCACTTCACTTCTGTGTCCAATAGCTACCGATACCCCTTTATTTCATGCGAATTGCATTTCAACTGACCAAAATATTTAAGTTTGAAATATATGCAGTCATGAAGACTAACCATTCAACAATTCACTTTGTAATATAAACGAAAATTCTGAAATTGTGTTTATATGAAATTCCGCACTAGGCTTGGTATAAAAGCAAAGCAGAGGATTGATGGACTGTGTAAAATATGTAGAACTTAGTTCATATTCTATGGGTACCTTATATACGATTTGTACTTAGTTTGTATCTGATTTTCTGGGTTATTTCTAACTTGCAAACTCAACGATAAAAACAAAAATAATATCAAACAGGGAATGCCACGCACCAAAAACGCAGCCTCCCCAAAACGAGCCCCACAGCACCCAGAAGTGCACACCACCAACACACACACACACACATACACACACAACACACACACACACACAACCACACACACACACACCACCGACACACACTAGCATACAAAGCAAACACACGAGGACAAAACGAACAATTAAAGGAACACAGTGGGGCACCGCCTTGGAACGGTCAGTGGCAAAAACACCACTGGGGAGCTTAAACCGGTTTATGGTGCGCACCCAACCTCACTCTTACCCCCACCATGTTCCAAAGTCACAGGACAGTGTAAATAAAAGTAATCCCTGCTAGGTGAATCTCTAACACACGCAATGGAAACAAAAGGCATGGTATGTAAAACACAAAAATGCTCGTGTATAAATATATAAAAAGCAAACCTTGAGAACCAAAAAACGTATGTACTCAATGCCTTTGCAGAAGGCAGAGCACCAAGAGAAACACCCTTAAGGGCCCGACGAAACAGGCCAGAGGACAGAAATCAAAACAGTTTCGTCCCAGTGGGATTTAAAAACTGCCCATCACAGAGTCCTCCCCCTCTTCCGTCAGACACAATCAAAGAGGGAAGCATAGCGTCCAACTGTAAACGGGTTGAACACCAAACATGCGGTGTGTCTCAAAACAGTTGGGTCGTAACCTCTTTTAACAAAACGTTTTATAATTTTAGCAAATACAGTTGGAAAATTGCCATGACCAAAAATCTTACGAAGTTTGTAAACCACATCCCCATAAAAATCGGGTTTTGAAATACCTTCTCGCAGAAGAGTCTTTAGATTACTATTGAATTTCAAAACCAAATCAGAATTACGATGGTAAAATTTGGCAAAATATTTACGCAATTTGTAATAACGGTAGCCCTGTTGAAGAAGTTTATTTGTAATATATTGATTACGTTCATTGAAATCCTCAACATGACTACACGCTCTGGCAAACCGAATTAACTGAGAAATGTATACCCCATAAGATGTAGCATGAGGTACATCCCCATCCAAATGGGGGAAATTTACAATACTAAAATTAAAATCATCCCTCTTGTCATAAATTTTGGTATGTATAATATTGTTATAAATAGAGAGATGTAAATCTAAAAATGAAGCACCAGTATCCAAATTGTTAGTTTTAATTAACTGGAGTTCCCGGGGATAAATAGTGTCCACCAATTGACCAAAAAACGGGTTATCCATATTAAGAATATCATCCAGATAGCGTGATGTATTATTAAAAGCAGTAATAAACCCTATGCAAGACACTCGTATATTAGAAATAATAAGTTCGCGATATTCAGACTGATTACGATGTTCAAATTAGATTATAAGAGAACGTAAGTTGCCAAAAGAGATTGTTTTCTTAGCAGAAAGGTCTCAAATTCAGAGTTAGAATATGCTAATGTCAATGAATACATATGATACAGCCTAAACCACAGCGTCCTTAGTTTAAATTTGATACACATTTCATTTTTGAAAATTAGAACCACGCACCTCTTTAAGGACGGTCAAAATTAGAATAAGACATGAAATTATATTTTGACAATCTCAAAGAAAGGTTCTTTAGTGTTCTGAAAAGCATGAAAGAAAAAAGATAGTTGATGCCAATAAATAATCAATCATCGAACGGGATAATTATAATTAAAAAACCTTAAGCATTTCGTCACTATTGTAAATAAACGTACTTGCTTTCAATGTTTTAAATGTATTTGCATAATTCAATTGGAATTTGATAAGAAAGCAGTGAAAAATGAAAGATTAATTTATTCAATCATGATTTTAAGAAACGTCCTTCTACCGGTATATTTCAGAAGCTTGGATAGTGACAGGAGGTACCTATGCAGGTGTGATGAAAGATGTCGGAGAAGCAATTAAAGAATTGGATATTGAATCAAAACCTAAGAAACCTGTTTCTATTGGTATAGCCACATGGGGTTGTATACAAAATAATCGCAGTCTTTTAAATCAGGTATTTATCCTCTTCACATCGTGCTCTGTGTGGGAATTGAGGTTGGTCAATTTTCGTCTCCTGAGAAAAAGATCTTACCATATTGCCAGTAAGATTTAAGCGAAAGACCAATTCGATTTTAAATAATACATGAACTAGTATTATCAAATTACAGTTTTTTTAATTCTTATGGTTAAAAGGATAAATTCAACGGGTTATTTTCTTTAAGCTGAGGGTTACAAGGTCCAGTCATACATATTTTAGTCTACAACAGTGGGAAAACATTAGAAGTATTTGTAGGTATTGTGTCAAAAACTTTATAATGTAATAATACAGACATTTTATTTCATTTACGTCCGTCTCATCCACAAACATCATTTACACATACATGTAGATTAATCAATCTAAAATTAGTACATGGCCGTTCTTTGTAGAAAAAAATGTTATGTTTTACATTTTATTCAACATTGTTAGTAAAACTTAAAGAAAATCTATAGATTGTGTTGCATTATGGCTACTGCATACAATGTATATCTATAGATAAACAATGTACTGGATTTCTGATAATTGGCACTGTGCATGTAGGTGGAGCTTCACTGTGATCTATAAATAATGTAACTACAATAGAGAGCATGATTTACCTTGAATAGACAACATATACGAAAGCACAACATAGCAAAAGTGTATTAAAACAAAATAGAGTACTGTTGGCTACTCTCTATAACGCAAATATTCTCGTAAACAGTACTCTATCTATTACATGTCTTACAAACTATAATATTTCTTGAGGTCAGTTCGTCGGAAAATCTCTCTCCCTTCGGTAACTCAAAACATATTAAATCTACTTATATGAAACATATAGACTATAATAACTGAAAATAGATAATTCAATAGAATTCTTCTTCCAATTAACTAATGGAAGGAATGACACAATATTAATTAGTATTGATGCAAGGACCTCTTTAAATCAAAGCACTGGAAGCGGTTAAAGCAAGGGACTTACTTACAATAATTTCAGTCACGTGACCATCAAGTCGGGTTCACTTTTAAACCCGAAATAACTAGCCTAAATCCACGGTTTTGCAATGTTGTGTCTTCTGAAAAAAGGATTAACCTATGTTTAAGTTACACCAGGGAAAGAAATGCTATAAAACACTTTCATATAAATACATTGTACAAGGATTCAATGTTTAACCCCCAAGAGGACAACACTATTGTAACTGGAATTTATTGTACACCAGTTGTTGTTTTCCATCTTTTATGTACGAAGCTACGTATCTTACCTAATGGGTAGTTATGTAAATAATTGGGAAACAGGGACTGTTGTACACAATACACTAAAGCGCTGTTAATTTTATTATAAGTGTGGTATATGCGACTCAACTGTGCAATTTTGGGAAGATCTAAATATCGGAATAGAACGGGCAACTGAACAATGCAACCACTTTATCCTGCTAGGGGACGTAAATGAAGATCAGTTAAAAAGTAATTACTACAAATTATAAAACATCGCGAACTTGGAACGAGCACACACACAAGCACTCGGAGTTGCTTCTAGTACTTTTGTTACTATGATTGTTTGTTTGAATAAAACTACATGTAATTGTTCTGTAGCCATAATTTACTTGTGTTATGGTATTGTATTTGAAAGAGCCTTCTTACAAGTGGCAAGCACTTGTGACTCAACCTATTTGCTGATTATATGGCAATAAACTATGTTTTAACTAAACCAAACACTTATTTAAATCAAAACATCAAAAATCTTAAAAAGTCACAATGGATCAAAATTCGGACATTATCTAAATCAAATAAAAGCGTGGCAAACTTGCTGGGGGCTTGGAGCAACATCTCTATCATATTTCTACAATAATTTGGTAGATTATTAGTCTAAATGATATTGAGCTAACTTGTGAAATAAAAAAGCAGAAAAGCGAAATCACAAAGCCAGTCTAAAGCTATGATATTGAGAACACACACCAGGCGACATTTTATAGGACCAATCATAATACAAATAACATAAAATTAACATAGGAGGCACATTACATATTCAACTAGAAATTATTAATCAAAACAATGCCAAAACCATCTGAGGAAGAAGACCATTAATTTATAACCGTTTTTGTCAGGTGAAAATATATACTCAATAGAATAAAACAATTATTCATTCAGAAACAATCTCATACAACTCAACCAGTACGAATGTATATTTCGTGTAGAACATGCAGAACACTTCTGTTTTAAATATAACAAATAGAACCATTGTATTTTGCCAACAAACTAAGTCATTCTGCACACAAAATACGGATATACTATGTATTTTAGCATTTTATCTTTGGTACATGTACTGGATAATCTATATGACAAACGCCCACAGAAGAGTTTAGTTTCTTTAGGTTCCGTGTGATAGCACAAGATTCAGAACGCGTCCCGTTCCAGAGATACCTCAGGTTCTTTAACATGCCCGGTGTATACATGTAGCACCGAAGCACCGGATCTGGGTTATAAGTCTAATTCGAAAGTCCATAAGTTGTATTAGTGGAGGAGCGGGAGATTAAACCTACGATCTATGGATTACAAGTCATGCACGTTAAACACTGGACCACTGATCCAATCCTCGAACAAACTATTGTTTCGGTGCAGCTAAATTATGCTCGCTTTTGATCGGAAGCTGATTCAGTTGTTACCTATCAACCGACAATGAAATGACAAGTAGAATGTATAACATGTTTTTATTGAAAAATGTACTCTACAAGGCACCTTTTAATATGATAATACCGCAAGAAAATGTTCAATAAAATACTCTTGTATTTTTAATCTCTTATGAATGGTTTTATAATTTAAGTACGTAAATATATCTTATCTATGTACATACTATATTGTTACCTCCAAACTTATGTTAATTGTACGAGTGCAGAGTAATTATACTTTCTCAGCTTGTGAATAATGGTCAATATTTCAAGTAACATTATTATTTGATAAGAAAACGATTTAGTTTGTTTTCCTGATGTACATATCATATTGTGGAATTAATCACATTGGGGAGAAATATGTGAAAGCGACCGGTTAGCTCAATCATGATAGGGTTTGCACTGTAATTTCGCGTCCCGGTCAGGATGCGCAATTTTCTCACCCTGTGACATTTGGCGCCTTCTTAATGTTTACAGATAAAACTTGATATTTTGTCACAACACTGTTTGAACTGTATTTAATTAACGAGCGAAACCTTATTCTTATCAATTACATTGTAAGCCTACGTTTCATTTCAATTTGTCATGCGTTTATTATGTAAGTAGATCATAATCTACATTTCGGTTACAAATGTTGGCACTTATTTATAGGGGTGCACCTCGTATTGTGACGTCAATCCATACTGCTATACCTACTCCGATATATTGATGTAATAGAAAAGCTAGAAATAGAATAAAACCAAATCAAATAACGGGCTTGTTTACCAAATCGATATAGCTTACTTGATGTACGGGCTAGTTATACCAAAGTTGTAACCAAATATGGTCAAACATCATCAAGAGCCCAAATTAGTCCTGAATGCAATGGTATTAAGACAAATTCTCCAATTCTTTGTCGTGATTTATGCAAAATTTTGGGAAGATACAATTTTAGTGTTATCTGATACATGTATGGTTATTTATTTATCATCAGAAGTGATGTGTCAAAAAGTACGTGTCAAAAAAGAATCACTGACCAGAAATCAAGCGATGTAAACACACTCTAAAAACGTAACTCCCAAAGTTTATTTTCTCAAAAACAGTTTACTTCCCAACTCCAAAATGTTTAATTCCAAAATTTAACACAGTAGACTTATAAAACTGTTTTAACTAGGCTGAAAATAAGAGATAAAACATGTCACTGACCCATATTCCACAGCAGCTCCGTTGCTTATATCAAAGGTGTCAACACTGAGAACAGCCAAGGGTATCATAGTGCAGATTTCGGCAAAGATCAAAACTGTCAAATTTTAAATGAATAGTTCAGATATTGACACGATACTATGTAGAAAGAAAATCAGTGTTTTCCTATACAAATATGCATAAGCCATGATACAACGTGCGTATAACATGCATGCGCTCATCTTGTATTTTGTCAATCGTTTATTGTGTATTATATCGTCTGGGATTAGGTGGGGGTTCTATGATATTATAAGTTGTTAAATGGCTAAGTGAAACAAATATAACGAATCAACAACAGTTTTACAAAATCAGTATAATAAAACAATAAATAATAAACAAAAATTGTTCTTGTTTAGGCTAATCCTTTTAAAAATCACGAATTGAATTAAAACTACAAATGATACTGACTGATCGAATGATATGTTCGTTCGCTGGCACAAAGACAAATGGCCAGTATCTATCGTGTAGAGTTGATTTAACGAAGCGCGTTGACAGCAATTAACTTTAATTTTGCCCGCTTTCTCGCACTTCGGAATCAAATCAATCATGTGTTCAATATCCGACTTTTATTTCGCACTTATGAAAACTGTGAGTCTCCTAGTACATAGAAAAGCATGGTGAGTTTCACAAAATAAACAAGTAGTAATACTGGTGGTATATGTAAACAAAAGTCAAAATCAAACATAAGGACAACTTAATGTAAAAGTAATCGTAAAACGTATAGTCCATCAATCGTGTAGCGTGTAGCATACAAAGCGTACGTTTACGTATATCGTGATTAACGTGTATCGTTCTGAATCGATAATCGTGTATATACCGTACGTGCAACGTGCGTGTAACGTGCATATAAAAAAAGGATCGTGTGTACATCGTGCGTGATTTGTGCGTTCCGTGTGACAACTGACCTTTCAGTCAAATGCTTGCTATGAAAAATACAACTGTTTTTCCTTTTCACATGCCCAAATTATTCTGAAAAAAAAAACAAGAAGAAACCCCAGTATTTATAATCTTAAATTATTCTGCCAGCGACGGCGGAAAACAGCAGAAAACGACAGACACACACGACAGACACACAGCAGAAAACGGCGGCAGAAAACCCACAGAATTCTGGTAGCAAATAAGCTTAACTAATAAAGGGAGGAAGCATTTGATTATAAATACATAAAATGATGTTTAAACGTACAATCGCCTAAACAGGGACATGTTTCAGGCTACAAATAAATTGCTAATAGAAATAGTTCGAAAACGACCACTTTACAAACAAGCGCCGGTGCAGAAATCAATGACACAATATACAAAAAATATATTTTGCTAATGACTTATCGAAAGAATATTGCTGAGACAAAGATGACCTTGGATATAGGTTACCAGTAGAAATATTAATTGATAACTGACATGTAACTTAGTAAAACAATACTACTCCCACTAATTTTCTTTAAGAATACACGCAATAAAAAGTTACTAGCTAAAGCCTTGTCGCAAAAGTAAACATATCTAAGAGAACTAAAGTTTTACAGATAGAGATTCCACATTATATCTAAGAGAACTGAAGCTTTACAGATAGAGATTCCACATTACATTAAACATGTAGCAGTAATGAAACTTAAGTTAATCTAAGCAAGGCGTCAACCTAAAGGATAGATATCACATTCGCACTATATCCAGAGCAATACAATTTAAATGGTACTTTTAACTAGACCTAATAAGCATAGTCTCAATTTTATACAACATGGAAACGAACGTTATATAAATCATGTAGCATTGATTTTGCATCATAGACTTTTTCTGAAAACTAAGTAGATAATATTAGAATAAATGTTGAGATGTCATAACTCATTAATACCCTTTAATTTGACCATCGAAAATTAATTCAATTCATTCACCAATAGTTTAGTATCATTAAAAGCAATTATTGTGTAAGTTATAGCTACAATTGTACATAATAATTTCGTGAGATAAATATTGATAAATATTTGTTTGCACCCTACAAATAAAAGAAATGGTTAAGTATAGCTTTTTTCTCATGTTTCTGGTCCTTTCGTACAGTTAAATGGCATTAAACCAATGTCCAAACATTGCAATGAAATTAATTTAACTCTTTATTTAGCTAAATTCCTTGGTAGTCATAATTTTTCTCTTAGCAGCAATCTTCTCAAAATTATGATACATTGTATATATAGCAAGTTCATTAATTGGGTAGTTCTTCACAAATTAGGTCTTAACTAAGTAGATATCTGCAGTATGCCTGAAAATGTCTAAAGGAAGCAAATGTCATTGTTAAAACACTCTCACGATTTTTAAACAATTTGTTATTCCCTATGTAAAACATATTGCTACCTCAAACCAAATTGGTTCAAAACAGATACAGGGATGTTCATTGTTTCAGCGATGGACTCAGTACCGTGCATTTTAAAAATGTAAATATAAGCCCTTTATTAAATTCAAGTTAAAGTAAAACAGGAGCTAAGATTTCTCTTGAAGTAGAAAACAATTTAAAATTTAATCTAGATGCAAATCTCATTACTTCTGCTATACATATCATTTTAAGACTTGCTTTTAGTTTGGTAAATCCTTACTACATTGTACCTGTATTCTGACAGTTAACTGTTAACTTCATTTCTTTTTGTACAAGCCTTAATATGAGTATTTAAATTCTGTATCATACAGGGAGGTTTAGTGAATTATGCGATAACTGGCGAACGGAAGAATGGCAGTTGTTTTCTCGATCCCAACCATACACATTACATTCTTGTTGACAATGGCACACAGCATAAGTATGGAGTAGAAATTAAATTTCGAGCAGATCTTGAAAAGGAAATAGCCAAACAATTTGGTAAAAACAGTAGTACGTATCTCTTTTTTTAAAAAACTTTACAGATAAACGACAAATAAACTCCGTTGAATGAGGAAGACACACAATAGTAATAAGAACAATATACTGTTCCGTCAGTAGTTTATCAAAACTTCACTGAGTGAATAAATGTATGTTGGCAGAACTTAAGTCAAAATATAAAAAAATGTGTAAAACGGTATTTTTATATTGCAGAGATCTTCATTGTTTTCAATCTGATTAATGAATTTTATTTTTGATCTGTTTTTAAAATCAGGTGTAAGTTTCACACATGTTTCCTATGACCTGATATGCACTCGAGCCACTGATTCATGCCTCAATCATCATAGAATTCACAGAAGACACTTTGTGTATCACACCTCATAAAATTTATAAATCTTGTACGAATGGTTTCCTTTTTCGTAATGTATGCGTGTACGAGTTGTTGTTTTTGCGGGTCTGTACATCAACTTCCGGTTAAAAAGTTAATGTATTGCGAAATTTAAACTATTTAGTGATTATCATGATGAATGCACTCGTTACTTCAAACACTATCTTTAAGTTCAAACAACAATAAGTTGAGCCACAATTGAACATGACAAAAGAGTTGTAGTTCACATCACAATTAAATCAGCTTGAAATGATAATCTCTGTAGGGTAACTTGCAGTCTGGGTGGACTGGAAAATAGGAAACTTTTCCAAAGGGAAATATCAAGGATACGGAGAATTACCTATTACACAGTAGCCACAGGACTTAAGACTGTAGCCACATGCAGTATTATCGTCAATTTTTCAGAGGATAAATCTTTTACAAAGAAGGATATACATAATGTTTGCAACTGTTTAAGCATGACTATTTATTTTATGCAACATATATATCAATATCATATTTGTCAGAACTCACATGGGTATATGTGGTAGGCTTCCAGTTTTAACGACTTACCGTGTATAAGCGCCATTTGGTAGTTTATGGAAAGTCACTTTATTTCCAAATGTCCAAACTTTACCGCTGAAATTCGACCAAAATTGTTAACATACAAAGTGGTTGTTGATAAACCGTCCCACAAGAATGAAATCTCGTACTTGCAAACTTTACAAAAATCCGGAATTAGGTATTTACAGTATATCTACAAATGATTGTTAATGCAGAGTCGGTGCCAATAGTAACGGTCGTGATAAATGGGGGCAAAGGAACCCTAGAGACTATACAAACAGCCATTCAAAACAACACACCAGTTGTTTTAGTGAAGGGATCAGGCAGGGTAGCTGATATTCTAGCATATGCCAAAGAAGAGAAAGATAAAAGGAGGAAGTATGTTTAAAACCACATGCTTGGCGAAGCATTTTTGCAAGACATTCACAACACATTTAGAACACATATTTGCAATTTTAGTGAGGTTCCGTTTCTTTGGTTTTTGCGAATGTCAAAGTCTAAACTATTTAAAACAATAAAAAACAGTTGCATCGTTTCAAAGTAAAACAGTGCCATATATATTACACAGAACAGGTTCGGTATAAATATTCAAACGATTGGTTTAACAGGAAAATGATGAGAGCATGATATGACGTTTTAAGTATTCAGCCACTCTAAACTTTTCTTAACTTTCTTTTTACACTTAGAAAGGATTAGAAACTCATACATTTGGTAACGTCTGACAAGTTTATTTACAGGACTGATGGCTTACGGAAAGACGTTAATGAAAGAATAAAAGAAGAACTCGGGAGCTCTGACCAACCTCTCTGCAGACAAATCATGGAATGTCTCAAGACAAGTAACTTAATATCTGTTTTTGACTCTGATTACCAGTCTGGTAATAACGAAATAGACAGCGTGATTTTGCGAGCGCTATTGAGAGGTGAGTTTCTATTTAAATTAAACTGATTATAAACAGTAAGATTGGCCGAAAAATGTGAACAATAGTAATCGTTTTTTCCCAAGAGTGTTGTACTAAAACCTTCTCGTCTGTCATTGCATTCATTTTTCATGAGTCACTGGTGTATGATCAGTCAATCCAATGGTTTAGGAGGATGAGTGTAATGGAATAAACCATCATGACATATGAAGTTGGTTGTAAATATTTATATTATACACTGCTTGTGTTTTACTTAGAGTACACACGGCTTTTAAAGTTGCATAGCGACAGCCATTATTGGTATTTACGCTACGAGTAAGTAATATCTAGGGCATGATCCTAATTCATCAAGTCTTGTTTAATAATTCGCATGCTTAAATTGTAGACTGGAGATGAACCTATTTAATCTCATGCCTATTTTCCCTCCAAATGCTGTGTTCCGAAGTGAGAAAATCATGAGTAAAATATATGAATAGAGGTTATGTACTGCGTATGACACTCAGAAAAGTAATATGAACGTTTTCTAGCTGTCTGTTTAAAATCGTTGACGTGTTTTAAATTGGACGATGATCACTAGGTTATGTTTCACAGGGTCACGTGAGGTCAAACCCTCAGTCATCTGGTCAAATCAAAGAAAAATCTAGGTGAACACTTCAGAAATCAAATTTTAAGTTCAGTCCTCATGGCGATAGAGTCTGAATGTTTATTTTGGTGACCATAAGAGGTCATATCAGATAAAAAACGAAGTCATCATGTAAAATGATACAAAAAATTGTGAACATTCTAGAGGCTACATTTGTCACCAAATCATCTTAATGATTTCTATGCATGACAGTTTGAAACCTGGTGACATGGGGTCAAAAACTAAGTCACTAGAACAAAACATATAGTCAGAATATATGACGTGATGGAAAATAGGTCAAATATGAAAATGGGTTATAAGGTAAAATAACAGAAACTCTTTGTGAATTCTCAAACCGGATATTGCATTCAATTATTATGAAAATTTGTCAGACTGCTTATTTTGATAAACTCATTTTCAAGTTCAAGCTAAGTAACATGGCGTGAAAAATGAGGTCACCAGTTACGTTCATCTTTACCCTTTGTCTAACATTTTTTGTTTTTAAGATGCAGTAATGTGTTTTAGAATGTTAGCAGATTTCAAAATTGTTCTCAGTTACCTTAAATTGTAAACCTACCTTTTTTGTCTTCTGGAGTAATAGTACTCAGATGAGCGATATTGGGCCATCATGCCTCTTGTTTTCATTATGTGTTTATCAAAACCGCGGTGGTTGCTTTTAAGTATTTTATAGTTTTCAGTTTGTTCGCTTTTGCTGGAGGTATGGCCTTTAAACGAAAGTGCTGGGAAGACTATATTGCTTTTTATTTCATAATAAAAATAAGTGCTACATTAAGCTAATCATTATAATTATAGAATATGTAATACAAAATAAGTAGGTGAGTTTGTAAAACATGAAAATTTGACATTTTTTTACAGCTAACAAGAACCAAGTGATGGATTACTTACAACTTGTTTTGGATTGGAACAAAATAGATATTGCAAAAAGGGAAATATTCACTAGTGAAATTTGTCCGGTAAGGTTTTCATTCTTCTTCTTTTTTTACATGTCTCATATAACTTTTAACAGACATATCTTATATATGTGTGCATTTTAAGGAGCTTAACTTTAAAACTGTTCAAATAGTAAACAATGAAAGAGAACATTAAGTGGAAGTGCAGTGCCCCAAAACTAAAACCTTATTTAGCCTTTTTTTGTAATTATCTCCCTTTATTGAATTTTCTTGCCCGGAGCATCACTCCAAAAGTATTGAAGGGAATTACTTCATATAGTGAAATACCACTATCCGAGGAAGTTAAATGTACAAAAACTTTTACTCTACCTTGCCTAATGTTTGAATTATCCTCCTTTTTTACATTTGCTTGTCCAGAGCATAACTCTTTAGGTGCTGAAGGAAATTCATTCAAACTATATACCACTGCGGATGAACGACCACCGGATATTGGGGCAAAAGTGAGCACAGATAATTAGTTTTCGCGAGTAACGTATAACAACTGGGGTAAGTTGAAACCCGATTTTCACTCTGATGCATATCATATTGTGTCTTTTTGTGTGTTTTCAGATACTTAAATGACTGTCCAAGCCGAATGTATGCTCGTTGTGCAACATATATATGTTGAAATGTTGAAAATGTCCAAAACAAATAGTGTGCTCACTCGAAAAATCTCGACCGTTGGCAAAGTATGCCGTTTCATTTGATAAATCGTTTACATATTAATAATCTGACTACGGCATATCATTTGCCTAACGACAACATATTAATGGTTAAAATTTCATCATTTAAGACGAAAGTATAGCGGAGATACGGTTCTCGAAACATTTTAATTACTGTACTGGGTATTGGTTTAAGGTGTACTGAGTATTGACGGAGTGAGCGAATCACTGTATTGAGTATTGCATCAAGAAATGAGTAAAAAATTAAAAATTTGAAATTGGAAATGTATTTATATGTGATCAGTTGAAGTATGAATTCAGGAAGTGTGATGTTTTGCACAAGTCATATTAAACGTTGATAATTTATACTCTAAAAGTGTATTATAAAGTGTTTTGTCTGGCGTTTTGAGTATTAGACACACATTAGACACACATGTACAATTATATTTATATTCTTTAATTTTCACCAAATAATCAACAATATCACGTGTAAATGGATATGCTGTGCAGTACTGCACTAACCATTCAATGACTCGGAGTTGAAGTAACTTTGAATGTTATCTACAACTACTAAACATTTGTCTAAAATACGTATAAGTTGTAAGATAAAATGCAGTGTTTTGTTCTAGTTAATGCAAAATAGCGGAACTCTCTGCCACAATTCCAGTGTGTGTATGTGTGTGCGTGTGTGCGTGCGTGCTTGCGTGCGTGTGTGCGTGCGTGTGAGTGTGCGTGCTTGTGAGTGTGCGTGCTTGTGAGTGTTGTATAGTAACACAATAAAAAAACATTTTTTTACGAATTATCATAAACGCATTACTGCAACATTCGTTTTTATCGAAATGTTAATACCTATCGATAAAAATGAATTACACGATGCTTCGAAAAAATGGTCCGTTAATCCCTACTATTATCTAAACAATTACGTCAGATTTCCGATGATATGGACCATCCTTCCGCTTTGGCTTTGTTCGATGTATACAAGGGCAATCAACGTGAAGATATACTATAAGCAAGTTTAAACGCTTGCCCGTGATGTGAATATTTAGTTTTCCGGGATGTGTAAATTCAAATTATTTTGTAGAAATAGAATTGATTTTGGATATGCAAGATGTCATACTGTACCTTAAATTGGTTTGATCTAAAACATTTTAAAAATTTTTTATAGAGGTATATCAACTAGCAGAATATATTGCAAAAACAATGTTTTTTCTATGAGTTTACCCACTGACCTAGTTTTGGACCACAGATGACCCATATGCATACTCAATCTAGAGTTCACCATGACTGTACATAATTCCGCCTAAGGATCATGAAGATTCAATGAAAAATGAAACATCTATTGTATACACAAGGGTTTTCATTGATTTGATCCAGTGACCTAATTTTTGACCCAACTTGACTCATATTAGTACTCGACCTAAAGTTCATAAAAGCAGTCATACTAACCAAGTTTATGGAGATCGAATGAAAAATGAGACATTTATTGCCTCATGACCCATATTCGAAGCTTCAGTGAAAAATGCAGTCTCATTTGCATACACAAGGTAAAATGTGCACAGGCGACACGCAGACGACAGAAAGACATAAAGACATAAAGACGACGGACACCATAAGATCACAATTACCAACCTTGGGTACTTCATGTTGTGTTGAGCTAATAAAACGCTTTAAAAAGCAGCAGAATATTTATATTACTCACTTTTAATGCCCAATACTCAGTACACGTAGGATCAATACTCCGGTACACCAGAAATCAAAACAAACAATACCCAGTACACTTACTTTAGTTATATATGTATCAATATTTTGGCCCTGAAATAACGTTTGTGGACAAGATCTTGGACACTTATGCCTGGTACTTGCCCAAATGAATTGCTCGATTCAGATTATTCAAATCTAAGCACATTTGCGAAATAAAACGGTAAACATTACCAACGGTCGAATTTTTCAAGTGAGCAGCCGATCTTGTTTTTGGTAATTGACCATATTAACAGAACTTATTTACAGCTCGGGTATACAATGGACTAAGATAGTCATCGAAGTATCCAAAAACACAAAAAGAAACACAAGATAATGTGCATAAGATTAAATATTGGATTTTAACTTACCCCAATTGTAAAAGTTCCTCGCGAAAACTAATTATCTGTGCTCACTTTCGCCCCAATATCCGGTGGTCGTTCATCCGCAGTGTATACTGCGAGACAGGACATTAAAGGGAAGTGCATGCTTTAAAAACCTTACCCTCTACTGCCTCATTTGCGAATAATTTAGCTTTCATTCTGTAATTTTCCTATCAGATTGCCTAGCCTAAATATGCAATGAATTTAAACCTAAATTTTAATTTGGGTAATTTTGGCATTGATTAGTAATGCAATGGACAAGAACCATATCCAAGCATCACCACCTCGGATCCATTCGTCAGCTCTTGTTATACCCCCTTCGAAGAAAAGGGTTATACCGTATTGCTTTGCAGATTTGCTTATTAATATTAGTCCAGCCACAACATTCCTCTAGGGCTGACGTCATGCGCTTTTCATGCATGTATTAGATAATATAAGTATACATGTAATTCGGTTTACCTTCATCATATGCAATATATTTTTCAAATCTTTAGTACGATCCACCAATTTTATTGGACGAAAACGTATGTCAAACTATAATAATTCTTGCAAAAGTATTGACCGATTTTATGAATACAATTATTACTGTTAATAGTATTTAGATTATAAGGAGGCTATTTGCACGTGTGCAAATTAGATGCATAGGACCTGGCTCTTTAAAATTATGACAACCGACAATATAATAATTTGTTAATTGTAACAGAACAACAGGCAGAAATAAATTGTTCGCGGTAGTCTCAGGTAGAAATGTAGAGCAAACACTGGTGTATGTGTGCTCAAAGGAGAATCACACGTAATTATGCACGCACATGTATATAGGTCTGTGAATTTTAAATGCGGTGTTAAAATATATTCAGTTCATTCAATTCATTTGTACAAGTCATTTCTTTCTTGGAGTGCGCGTGACAGGTTTTTCTTTAAAAAGTATTAAAGTATAAAGTTTGTCTCCAAAATGTGTTTAAACGGAGATATTTGAGTATAAAAACACCCACGATCGCAGTGAAGTGCAGGTAAATATTTCCTATATATTTTCTCGTAAAACAAGCGATCTCTAGCCTCAACATCTATCGATTTGGATGAAAATTGTAACAAATGGCCGGGACACTTTCGGTTTCTATTTGTAAAAAGCTTCCACCTGACAATAGCGTAAAGAAAACGTCTTTTCCTGGTATGAATGCGCTTGAACTCGTTAAAGAACACGTCATCCACTATTTTCTAAAGTTTGCTCTCAATTTTCTCACTTAAACCAAGTTTGCATTCACTTTACACCTATCCCCCTGTTACAGTAGTCGGAACGTAACAGTTGTAAATATTTGCGTATATCGTGCGTATATCAAGCGTGTAACGTGCATATTACGTGCGTGTGCTCATCGTTTTTATTTTTTTTTCAGTCGTAAATCGTGTATCATATCGTATCATTCACCGAACGACGTGCATCATATATTTTACACTATATACGATTACCGATGCACGATAGTCCTATACGGTATATGATTCGATGTTGTATTTAATCGTGAATCGTTTCACTAAGCGTGTACATCTCCGCAAAAAAGTGCTGAATTCACATTATATTATTTCATTCGTTGGTGACGTAGGTACGTGTGAGATTGACTTTTAGGCATGCCGTAGACAGTTTATACCTGATATCAGAAATTTAAATCTATTTTAATGACCGAAAGAACGTAATGTATCATCAATATCGAAACTGCTGTATACAAACATGTATATGTATTTTAGGGTTTATCGCTGGTACTGGACAATCCATATGACCAACACCCCTAGAAGAGTTTTGTTATTTTAGATTTCGGGGGATAGTGTAAGATACAGAAGGCGTCCCGTTCCAGAGACACCGCCTTTTTCTTTAACATGCCCGGTGGTCAGCACCGATACATAGGAGCTCGGTTTTAGGTCTCATCCGAAACTGCTTTTTTATGATATTCTCTTATATATAGTGAACAAGGTATGTCTGCACCGAAACACTATATCGTTGGGAGAGGGAGGTATGATGTTACCAAGTTGTTGATAAGCTAAGTAAAAAATAGTAGGAAAAACCATCGTGTATAGTGTAATCCTTTTGTTAATCACGAATTGAATTAAAACTACAATATGATACTGACTGGTTGGAATGATATTTCCGTTCGCTGTCAGAAAGACAAACGGTCAGTTTCTTTCGTGTGGAATTGATTTAACGACGCATGTTGACAATTAACTTTAATTACGCCCGCGTTTACGCACTTCGGGATCAAATTCATGCCAAAGTAACCCACACATGTTCAAATCTGACACTTGCTGTGAAATACTGTCGCACATAGAAAAACTTGATCCTTACAATTAATTGAACTCTTTCTTTCAATTGTGAAAGCTGAAATATTCATATTTTACTTTTGTTTGCATGTCGTTTGCATTAATGTGTAGTTTAACGTATAAAATATATGGCTTGGACAGACGAGAGATCTCGAGTTATCCCGGGTCCTCGAGTTATTGATTCTCAAGTTAATGATGTTTTGCTAACTTTAACGGTGGATAAACATTTTCACAGAAATAATAGCGATGCTAGCATACAGAAAGAAAAAGTGTCAAGCGCTGTATCAGCAGGCGATCGATACATATTTTACATTAAGGGTTTATGGTTATTACCACGGTTCGTTGGTCCGGTAGTTTTCGTTGATAAACAGCCAGCGTTATGAAACACATATTTTCGATTTCTTTATTACTAAGACTTTAGATCACGTATAGCCTATGACAGATTAAAAATTGACTGGTAATTTCTTTCGAAAACAACATAAGTAAACATAGTAAGCACATTTACTGATACATGTATATATAATAGAAATTTATTTCATGTAAATCCATTAGGTTAAAAAGCCCATGAGGCATACATATACAAAATTTTATGGCGAACAGCAAATAATAATAGTGTAAATACATATGACATGGTACTTAATATTACTTTACCAAAGTGGAGAAGGTTTTATTATATTCGAACAATAGATATATGTATATATGTCTCTCGTTTAGCACAACAATAGAGAAACTGTTTTCATAGCAGTTTTTTTTATCAGAGTTTCTTCAAATCTAGTCTACTTTTTAGTTTTTACATTACAACAACACTTAATTTGGATGTTAAAGGGGGTCAATCACATCTAAGCAACATTTGATGACAAATTTTACTTTTTGTATATTCTGTTAGAGATTTATTTTAGGAACAAAAATACCCATTACTTAGATTTAGATCCCTATTAGAAATTTACATTGTATTAACTTTTATAAAAGTTTGTTATTACCCCCCTTTAATATGAAAGGATTAAAAAAGTTGAGTATTTCTTTTTATTTCAATATATTTTTTACTTTTACATTTGCATTGGATAGATATATAAATATTTTAACATTCTGAACCAAAAGGCAGGTTTTAAAGCTTCTGAATTCATTTATTTCCAATCAATCTTGGTTGCGCAACCAAGATAGGTAAAGGGATGTAATAATAAGTTTTGAAACTTGCATTTCTAAGGAATCCCATCTAATTATAAAATTGTTAATGCAAATATTTTACAAATATAATACAATAGATCTTATATTTATATCTTTCCTTAGGCAAAGTATGTGTATCAAATTTGTACTTATGATAGAATAACTCTATAGAATAACTCTATCTTGGTTGGGCAACCAGGATATGGAAATCAAATTTTAAAAATATCTCAATATTGGTATCATATCACATATGTACATGTAAGAAGGGGATAATGTCCTAGGGAGAAGAGAAGGGGATAATGTCCTAGGGAGAAGGGGCTAATGTCCTCCTTTGCAAAATAATTAAGGGGATAATGTCCTCCTTCGCAAATTTAGCAAGAGGCTAATGTCCTCCTTTGCAAAATCATCAAGGGGATATTGTCCATCTATGCAAAATGAGCCAAGGGGAAATTGTCCTAGAGCATAATGTCAGTTTACCAAATATCTTTATTAGAAAACTCGATTTGTCGGCTGATCTCTTTGCACGTGCCTTACTGCTTGTTAGTGTCAACGAATACTTTGTGAAAATAGAACGACGCACGTTAAGTTTAAGAACATGCATACACCCGACAATCAGTTGTTATTTAGGTGTGAAAAAACAAAATGTGGTATTTAAAAGTAGATACTACGGATGTCAATATCTGGTTATTTTACTTACCGGTTCACCGTTTATTTTTCCGACCGGTTAAACGCTTAACCGATAGTATCAATTGTTTTCCATTAGAGATGGCAATTCCGTCCGTTGTCGATGCGGGAACCTTTTCCCCGTGAATATTGCTTACCATGACACCGTTAATAAGGTGTAGTATAATGCGCGAACGACTATATCATATTCTAGTCAGCCTGGTTAGCCCAATCGGTAGAGCACGATGCTTGTAATCTCAAGGTAGCGGGTTCGATTCCCGGGACTGACCAACTTAATTACTAACAGTCTTTCGGTTGAGCCTTAAACCGAGGTCACACGTATGGGTGCTATACACCTGACATGTTAAAAAACCAGGGGTGTCTCTGAAATTTGGAAGCTTTCTGTATTTTGCACCTCCAAAACCTAAAATGGCTAACCTCTTCTGAGGGCGTTGGCCATGTTGGAAACCGGTACCAACGATATAACCCCTAATATTAGATCATATTCTATGTTACTGAACGCCAAATTAAGATGTTAGTTTGCATAATTTTACTGCAAGTGTTTATGTGTTTCATTTACAGCGCATATTTAAAAAACATTGTATACTTGAACTATGAATAGAACAGGCTAAACCTGAAAAGGGCCGCCATTTTGGACTTCATCTTATATTTCTCCATGGCAACCGATTTAATTTGCACAAAATGGTTGGTAAATAAAGGGATACATGTATGTGTCATAATTAGTGTTAAACATGACTGGCTTAACCCTATGGTTTTAGATAATTTGAGGAAATAATGTGGTAAAATGGTATTTTTAGGTAAATATGACCATTTGACCTTGAATATGACCTTGATAATGACCTTGTATGAAACTGCATTTATCATATTCACTTTGCACATTTATATGGCTAATGTATTTGTGTGCTTCTTTTGCAGCTTCCTTTTTAATAAATATTTTATACTTTGATATTTAAAAAAGCTACCCAAATCGAAAAACGGCGGCCATCTTGGACGCCATCTTGGATTTCTCGGCCCGCACCAAAAATTTGCATTTTTTGCCTGTGGTCTGATAAACTTCAGAGTCCCTCGAACATTTTGTCATATACCTTGTTTGTTCATTTTTGTGGCCCAGTTACTTCTTAACGAAGCCACTTTTGGAAGCTTTGCTGCTCTATTATTATAAATGTCACGTAATGTACAATTTTTATGCCCCCGAAGGGTGGCATAATAAAATCGCACCCTCGTCTGTCCGCCTGTCCATCCGTCCGTCCATCCGTCTGCGCGTCCCCACTTACAAATTCGTGTCCGGACTGTAACTCTGTCATGCATTGAAGGATTTTAAAATAACTTGGCACACATGTCTAGCACATCAAGACGACGTGTCGCGTGCAAGACCCACGTCCCTAGCTCAAAGGTCAAGGTCATACTTAGAGTTTGAAGGTAATGGATTCCTCTATATATGCATATATGCACACATTCGTGTCCAGACTGTAACTTTGTCATGCATTGAAGGATTTTAAAATAATTTGGCACAAATGTCTAGCACATCAAGACGACGTGTCGTGTGCAAGACCCACGTCCCTAGCTCAAAGGTCAAGGTCATACTTAGAGTTTGAAGGTAATGGATTCCTCTATATATGCATATATGCACACATTCGTGTCCAGACTGTAACTTTGTCATGCATTGAAGGATTTTAAAATAACTTGGCACAAACGTCTAGCACATCAAGACGACGTATCGCGTGCAAGACCCACGCCCCTAGCTCAAAGGTCAAGGTCATACTTAGAGTTTGAAGGTAATGGATTCCTCTATATATGCATATATGCACACATTCGTGTCCGGACTGTAACTTTGTCATGCATTGAAGGATTTTAAAATAACTTGGCACAAATGCCTAGCACATCAGGACGACGTGTCGCGTGCAAGATCCACGTCCCTAGCTCAAAGGTCAAGGTCATACTTAGAGTTTGAAGGTAATGGATTCCTCTATATGTGCATATATGCACACATTCGTGTCCAGACTGTAACTTTGTCATGCATTGAAGGATTTTAAAATAACTTGGCACAAATGTCTAGCACACCAAGACGACGTGTCGCGTGCAAGACCCACGTCCCTTGCTCAAAGGTCAAGGTCATACTTAGAGTTTAAATGTAATGGATTCCTCTATATATGCATATATGCACACATTCGTGTTCAGACTGTTACTTTGTCATGCATTGAAGGATTTTAAAATAACTTGGCACAAATGCCTAGCACATCAGGACGACGTGTCGCGTGCAAGACCCACATCCCTACCACAAAGGTCAAGGTCACACTTAGAGTTTATAGGTAATGGAATCCTGTATATATGCATACATTTGTGTCCGGACTATAACTTTATCATGCTTTGAAGGATTTTAAAATAACTTGGCACAAATGTCTAGCACATCAAGCGAGTGTGTCGCGTGCAAAAACCCAAGTCCCTACCTCAAAGGTCAAGGTCACACTTAGTGTTTAAAGTAATGGAATACTGTATGCATGGTTACTCTGTCATGCATGGAAGGATTTTAAAATTACATAGCACATTTATTGAGCACATGGAGAGGACACAGACTGTGAGGCACCTCTTTCGGGGGCATTCGTAACTTGTGAGGGACAGCTCTTGTTTCGTTTTATTTCAGACCAGAAACTTAGAAAAAGAGATGTTTTCCGCAATATTGTCAAACAGTCCAGATTTCGTTGCACTGTTCATAGCTCATAACGTTAGTCCTCCAAATTCTTTGACAAAAGAGAGGCTGGATCAGCTTAACGGGAAGGTATGTGGAAAAGGAGTAGGATATAAATTGCTAGACTGCTGAAATGGTATTGTGTATCTTTTATTCTTGACAAGTAACGACACTTTTATCCCCGTCGTGAAACGGGAAGGGGTATAGAACTGGTCTCCGTCCGTCTGTTTGTCCGTTCTTCCGTCAGTTCGTAACATTTCCTTTCCGCTACATATCCCCTTGAATGATTGAACGTTTGAGTCTTACATTTCCTGCCCGTTCCATATCTCCTGAACGCCTTGAATGCTAAATGCTTGAACGATTAAACCCAGGTCAAATGTTAACCTTATTTAGACAATGTGCAGAACACATGAGCCGGTCACGCTGACTCAAGGTCAAGGTCACGACATAAGGTCAAACGTTTGAGTCTTGAAAATCGTGTATTTCATTATGCCCATAACATATGTTTATGAAACTCGGGTCAAATGTTCACCATTGCAAGTAAAGACGATGAGCAGAACCCATGATCTGGTCATGTTGGATCAAGATCACAACTTAAGGTCAAACGTTTGAGTCTTGAATTTTCTGTTCGCTGCATATCTCCTTAACCCTTTTAAGGATTTGATTAAACTGTGGTCAAATGTTACATCATCAAGTTTTTATGCAGAACTGAGGATCTGGCCACGCAGACTCAAAGTCAAGGTTACAACCTACGGTGAACGATTTGAGTCCGTCTGCTCAGTGTCTCCTAAAGGTTACAACTTAAAGATTTTGTTGAAACCCAGGTCAAATGATCATCTCATCAAGACGATATGTAGAACCCATGGTTCGGTCACATTGGCTCAAATGCAAAGACACAACTTATATTAATGCCAAACGTTTGAGTCTTGAACTTGTGTCCACTCAATATATCCTGAACCATTTGATTGATTTCAATGAAACTCTGTCATCGAGATGATGTACAGAACCCATAATATTGGCACTGGCAATCAAATATATATAGGTAGAACACTCTTTTTACATGTAGATGGACTACTTTATTTGCTTTGCCTTTTAGAAATCCGTGATGTGCACATCTGAGAGAAGTATTCACCCAGTAACATTAATTCCTTTAACATTCCTTTTTGCGGCGGGGAGATAGCTGTCTTATATACTGCCTTGTTGAAAAAAAGACGTTTTTTTAAATTGCAATGTTGCCTTTATCATCTGACCGAACAGTATTTCCAAGGACCGCATTGTTGCCGAGAAACAGACTTATAAATGAAGATTTAGTCCTGGCTGCGAAATTGAGCATGGGTGTTTATGTATGCAGAATGCAGGAAAACTCGATCCGATCCCATGCGAGCAATGGACAACTCAGGATTTTTTCTGCTAAACGTTTCGGGTCACATTGTCGTGTTTTATAGATTTAAATGATGACACACGCAATACCTTGGTGATTTTTGTTCAGTTGCGGGTAAATAGGCTCAAATGTTATACTGTGGCATGACGGTCTAGTGAACAGTTTTAACAAGCCATTGTTAACTTTACAATGCTTTGTTAAAACCGTTCCCTAGACTAGAATGTTCTGCCTATAACCTGTATAAAAATACAATAAAGCAGGAATTGAACCCATGGCTCTCTGTAAATGACAGGTTGTAGTGATTTCAAGTCAGCTTGACCACTCAGGGGGTAGCAATAGGTTTCCCAGATATGCAACAAAAGCATGCAGTTCATAATTTGTTAGGAAATCAAGGTTCAGTAAAACTTGTCTTAGTTATCAAAGCACTTTAATACTTAGAGAGCTAAAAGAGTATTATCTGTTCAACTTCAAAAAGAAGCATTCTTGACAACTGTACACATAGAAGTGTTCTTACTTTTTCAGTTTTAGTTTTGTGAAAGTCTTTTCAAATTAATAACTGATGCCTACAATAAGTAAATACTGCATACAATTAAAAACACTGACTATTAGCATTATGTAACCTTGAGTATGAATTTTCCATTTCTCATGAAGCTAATTGGCAGTGTTAGTTTACATGTTCAGTTGGTTTTTTAAATTTATTAATGTTTAAAAACACCTTGATATTTGAATATCTGTCAGAAGTATATTTCCACTTACTATTAACCTATGGGGTCATTGGTTTTTAGTGTCCCCTCAATTTGAAAGATTTCCCGAAACATTTGGTCAAATGCTCATCTTATCCAGGCAACGTATAAAATCCATGTCCCAAGCCCGCTAAGATAAGGTCAAGGTTTTCAAGGATTTTGGTCAAATGTTTAACTCATCAAGATAACATGCATGACACATATTTCAACCCCATCAGCTCAAGGTCATACTAAGGGGTGATTCATTTTCAGTGTCTGCTCCATATCTTTTAACCCCTTAAAGGATATCTTTTAATCCCTTAAAAAGGATTTTAATGAAACTTAATATGGATGTTCATCTTACCAAGAACATGCACCTCAAGGTCAAGGACACACTTAGGGTCATGAGACTATATTTCTCAAACCTCTTGAATAATTTTCTTGAAGGTTAGGTCGAAATGCTGCCTCGGTCAAGGTCAAGGTCACATTTTGCGGGTCAAAGCTTATTAGACTTAACCTCGTTGACCCTTTGTAATATTAACATTAAACTAAGGCAAAATCTTCAGAGTATTAATGTGACACGTAACACATATGTGCGAACCGTGCAAGCTTAAGATCAAGGTCACAATTAAGGGTCAAAGGTTATGAGACGATATTTAGTGATAGTTGTTATAAGAATTTAAAGCCTGTTCCCACATATTTTGGTCATTTTAACAATTGACTTTCAGTGCTTTGATTATGCATGGCAACACGTTTATGGCACAAACCTTTGCAGAACTACATGTCGTTACAAAATTAAATTTTGAAATTACTGGAGTGCATTCTTACTTCCGGGACTTTAGTTTAAACATAATTTATTGCCAGATACATTGTACATAAGGAATGGTTTCGGCCAGTTTATAAAACGGCCCTGCCCAATTGAAATTATTACAGAGAAACATTGTGACTACACATACTCGAACATTGTTGATTATTTCAACATTAAGCGTCGCATAATATATATATATAAATTATAAAAGTTCACTCGTAACTGAATAAAAGGCACACAGTTAATTTATACGTCATTAGAAGTATGCACCCCCCTTGAGGGCGGTGCCATTTACGAAATGCAGTTTGCCGGAAGTCCGTGGTAAGAGCGGTCATTTAATGCTGAAACCTTTATTTGATATTGTTTCCTAAACGATTTTATTAAAAGACATGACAACCTATTCCTATAACGAAAATAATCATATCTGTATTGAAAGTTGTAAAATAACATCAATAAAAAAATTGTATTCTAAACTGAACTAAAATATAAAATAGATTAATTCTTTTCGGCTCCGGTGAGGCCTCGCATCAATTCTTTTCTTATTTAAAACTATAAAACACGACTTTTTGACCAAAAGAGGCTTGAGTTGTCTAGTTTATACCGAAAAATTAAACAATTAGCACCCTTTTTACTCTAAAAGTACATGTATATTGCTAGGCAACAACACGGTCCTGGAACAAATAATTCGGTCGGATGATAAGGAAACATTGCAGTTTACATTACTATTTTCAAAAATGTCGTTACATGTACAGTATAGGAACACATTAATCAAAATCATTTTAGGAAGCTATCTTTTAAAGATATTTTATATTAAACAAGTTTGTGACTTGTAGTTCAATAGCTTATAAACAAATAACAATATTCATTTTATTGAATTAACAAAGAATAAATGAAAATGACCTGAACACTTACTGATGCAATTTGTCATCATAATAGACCGTCCCCGTGCAATACCAACGAGACTAGGCCCATCCGATTCACGTATATTCGGTTTACGGTTGTGAAAACAGTTGTTAACGTAAAATACAGGAATAACAAGAAAACTATGATTCAAAAGTATCACAGCGGGGCTTAGAACAGTGTCTTAACTTGAAAAGTTATTGCAAAGTCCATTTCATTTTTTTCTCTTTTCGAGAGACAGCTTCCCACTTTTTTTGTAACATGAGCATAAAGAAACTTTCTATTTTTAAAAAACAATGATTATAATTGATGACACCAACACTCAAATTCCTTGTTAAATGGGAAAATGTGACAGATTAGACAAGTCAAATGCTGATGCCTGGCATTAAGACGAAGCAAATACAGTCAACATCAAAACTGTTGTAATGGTTAGTAAATGCATATAAAGGCAATGTATGCAAACATTCACGCTACACTCAACAATCGAGTGAACATATTGTAAGATACTAACAACTACTAATTGTATTGTAAGCTACACGTTGAAGATTGATGTTAACCCATTCTTTATCTTACTTTCGTAAGAGATTTTCATTCATTTCATAATATTTGTGCAAATAACTATGCCCTACTTCACTTACATTCCCGTTTGATCAATGCTGGTGTAAAATAAAAACTGTTCACTACTTCATCAACATGAGCAAAGATCTATTCACTACTTCACTTACATAAACGTTTCCAAAGCCGTCCTAAAAGCGAGAATAGATTTTCAAATGAAGATCAAAGGTATGATTACCACAAAGAAAATGGTACTTAAAAAATTAAATATAGATACTTTATCAAGCCATTTTATGTAAGTAAGTGTTGTGTGTGATAAAATAGTGTGCGTTTCATTTCAGATACCAGAGAATTGCCGACTGCAGAGTTTACCCAACAAATTCAAGAACGAAAAAAATGGTGTAAGTTCTTAATTTGTCGACACAATGTTTATTGATACATGTAATTTATATTGACTGAGATGATATTGACAATCTGTGTTTCAAGAACCTATCTTTCAGCTCACCTGAACAAATAATGCCCAATGCGAGCTATTATGACCAGTCTATGTCCGTCATACTTCGTTCGTCGTGTGGCATGCGTCAGGAATTGCTCATGAACACTAGAGTCAACACATGTTTGACCAACAACCAGCAACTTGGTAAGAAGTTTGTATGGAATCTAGGAAGATTAAAAAATCGGTTATGTTGGGTCGAAAACAAAGTTACCAGTCATTTTATAGGAAAACTCGCATCGTAGAAAAGCCTTCTGAACACTAGAATCGACATTTAGTACCCTTTTGCTTGAATCGAGTCACAATGATTGTTTTAATGAACGCTCAGTCATATGCGTAAACTTAATCGCACTGGGTAAAATCATATTCTACCCTCAATCATTCTGAAAGTTGGTCAGTATGTGCGCCTTTATGATCGTTAGGCTATGTTCAAAACTGGGTCACGTGGGCCCAAAAACTAGTTCACCTTGTCAAATCATAGAAAAGCAAAGTAATCAATGTAGAATTCACGGCAATGTCCAGAGCTCAGATATTTTGTTAACAGCATTTTACACCTATATCGTTCAGTAAACATTGTATAGTGTCCCACTGCCAACTCTATTCAGATAATCACCCTGTGGTTAAAGTTTACCATACCTAGCCATGCCTTGTGAACTTGACAATGACTTTGTGATCTATGTTATGCAGCAAAGAGATTTGGACCACATGTACAGTTTTGAAACAGATTTCAGGAGTAACCTTGGAAAACTTTGATCCTAACCGTTTGACCTGCTTCCTTGATTTTGAAACTACGGAAGTAAAATTTGGACCATGTTTTTAAGTTTGCAAATTAATAACAATATTAACTTTGAACAAATTTTTATGACCATTTGACGTACTTTTTGTATTTTGGACAATAGTTCTAAAGTGAGCGATATAAGGCAATCATGACTCTCTTGTTGAAATCTTAGAATAGTTTCAACCAGTTTCACGGTATTGCCATGTACAATATATGGCGTCCACTTCTGCTATAATGAAATATTTGCACAACTGCTTCGGACTACATAAGTGGACGCTCTTCACCTTTTAATCTTTTTTTTCGAATTGATCTTTTAGCGGTAATGCATTATTTTCTATTATTAAAATTATCATAACTTATAGTTTTACATCTCTTGTTGGCTATAATAAGCTGTTATTTTCTGTGTAGCTTTTAGGTAGCGTGAATACAAATCTAATTGGAGAGAACGGTCACAGCCATACAGAAGGTAGGATTAAATTTTATACGACATGAGCGACTTATGGTTATCAAGAGTTATTTTACACCAAGTTTGACACACAATGATTGCTTTAAGTTAGTACACCCATAATAGTTTCAAAGTCCCCAATAGTAGTATTGTTCATTAAATGTATCATTTCAATAATTGAAATACAAGTTCGGAAGCATATGTAACTTTGAATAAATTTTACAGCCTACCAACGCTCTAAAATTGAGATAAACCTGATGTTACACCTTTACAAATTGTCGGTTACTATTCACAAAAATGGACATACTGTTGCTATTAAAGCATTCAGTTTGCGATGTAAATTTTAAATATGATTCTAATGTAACACTTTGCTCCTTTTTATACGATAGAAATACAAAGTATGTGCTATAAATAGAAAACCAAGATGGGTCACAGGTTTCGATAATCTATTATTCAAAACCCAATTCGCCAGTTACTTTGTATATACTTCAGTGATGGGTAACAGTGTAAACGTAGGAAATTACACAATCTGATATGTACAAATATTAGCAACCATAAATATGAGATCCAGCCTATTCAGAACAGAACCAAAGTTACAATTCTTTACTTCATTACAACAAACCGAGCTTAAACTCAAACTTAGTGTTTAACAGCTCTTGTATAACTTCTTAAACAATTTCACAACATGTTTAACATATGACTTAGACTTACATATGCACAAAAGGCAAATGTACAAAAATACAATAATTCAATCCAAGTTATACATGTAACTCACCAACATATGGTAATGACTATTTTTCCTCCGTCCACACTCTGCATACACACATAAGGTAACTGTCAGTGCAATTGTAAATTAAAGTGGATAATGTGCAAAGATAGAAATGTGATTATTTAAATATTTCCACAAACCTGGTAAAATGCTGATGTTGCTATCTCACATTGTACATCTACACGTACGAAAACTGCGAATTTTACAAGTACCGGTAAATCAGTAAATACAATTTCAGCAAAATGCCGAAAGGGAATTATACATAATTTTAAAGAAGCTGACGAAGAGATACAACGAAACCCATAACTGTACATACCATTATAATGAAGGATTTGTCCAAAGACGTAAAACACAAAAGATGACTTCTTGAATCAAACCCATTTGACTTACTAAAATTTCCCTCTAGTTATGAGAAGAATTCCTAGTTACCACTTAAATCCCGCGAAAAAATAACAATTCACTCTGATTAACCAATCAAAGGTGTCCAACATAATAAACCCACATAACGAACCAAACAGAAGAGATCCAAATAATATTTCTGGTCCGAGATACGTAAACGTCAAGCTAAAATCCGCCCGAAGCACGGTTCAGTCACATAATCCCCTGCTTTGTGTATCATCACTTTCTGGGTCAACTTCCACCTGCATAGTGACGTCACTTTCTGGTTTCAAGTCATGTTCGTCCGCTGTTGTATTTGCTTCACTAAAGGCATTGCTGCCTTTGCGCATTTCCTCCTAAACAGAATGTTGTTGTGGTGTTTCGATAACATCTTCATCTTCTACTTTCTAGAGTAATAGATGGTTCCTGTTCAATATCCTTTCTCTGTCTGATTCTTTCGATTGTGCCTTGTATACGGGAATGTCAGATCTAGGTTGTTCTATAACTCTGTAGATGTTTTCAGAATTTTACCTCTTATATGTGCTTTCCTTTAAATGCTTATTTCGTTACTAAAACTCTATCTCCTACTAAAATCTTTACAGTCTTGACCTTTCTATCATAATTCTTCATCTGCTTCATCTATTCTTTGACTATATGTTTCTGAATGATCTCTTGTGTCTTTTGCATTCTTTCGTTCAGTACCTTAACAAAATCAGTTGTATTCCAGCTATGTCTATCTCTCTAGCGATCTACAGGCAGACTTGGTTTCCTCATAAACATCAATTTATGTTGAAATATTCTTGTTGCGGTTCATGTGGTATACAGTTGCATGGCTCTATCGTCAAACATTTAAACAAACAAATTTACGAAGGTATGTGAAATTGATGTAAACAAGAGGTGCTCTATCATTCGTTGTTGACTTCTTTCTGATGCAGCGGTCACATTTGCCTATCCATGGGTCTACAGAATACTACATTCCTGGCCAAAAATACATGTACCTTTGTCGAAAAAGTCGCATTGTCCTTTCCTTTTCAGAATGGTCGACATCATCATAAAGACCTCTAAGTATGTCTTTCCTATAACATTTCGAATCAAAAGTTGTTCAAGATCTGTATCGTGTTCCTTGACAATCCTAAACAATATGCCACTTTTTATTTTTCAAACTCTTTATTGCCTCCTTAGTTAAGTCATCTTTATCCCAACATTTAAAAGGTATTATATCATCTATGACTGCTCCCATCCACTTGCCGATTAATTGATATTTTCTTTGCATTTTTTCATCTTTCTCAATTCTTTTTGAGCAAGTGTCTGGCTCTGATCCTCAGTTGCTTCAACTATGTTGATGTTAAATGAGGTTAATGTTTAAACATATACAAATGTACTGGGGAGTTACCGACTTAGTTGTCTAATAATTGATCAGAATTGTTTCTGGATCTTCATCCACAAGCTTGCCATTGGGGTATCTGCTCATACCATCAGCATCCGCATTTTTCAGTCCTGCCCGGTATGTAATGCCAAGTACTGAAATGATGCAGAACGTACAACAACCAAGCTGCCTATATCTAATATAATTCTCGATAAACAACAATAGTCTTCATGTAATCTAAATTAAATCAACTTTGTCTTACACTTTTCAAAGCGAATTTGTTTTTTTAATTATACAAGTCTATTACGACCAATACAACAAACAATACATCCTAAGTACAAACTCAAAAAGTCATTCAACTTGACACAGTCTACAACTATACTACTTTCTTAGCTTTCAATTACAATTACAACAACCTTGCCCTTCATTATTCAGAATAACTGAACCGTGTAGTGTAAGCAAAGTCTTTTAATTATTAAAATCAATCAAACGTTTAGTAAAACATGACCTTATAAATATGACTTTGCACAGACGGTTTCTAAAACTATCAGATATGAATCAAAATGTTTCAGGAAACATTTTGCTGATGAAAACAACACCACACTTTGACATTAAACCACTGATAAAGACTCTTGCATGTTTTGACCCAATTGAACAACTGTGTATGCATGACCATATCTCTGCTATGCACCAAAGTCTAATCTGTGATTTTCATTTTCTTTTAAACTCTTAGAACTGGTTTTAAATTAAAATGGCGACATATCACCAATATTAATAGTTAGCACAGTCATCTTAAAGAGACAGTAAGGTAGATATAATATGTTTTACTTTTTAATTTAGAAACTCAGATTTAAGAAAGTTAATCCATGCAGTGATATCTCTCCTATTCCTTACAATATCATACTAGCACTATAAAAACTGCAAAAAGTGTGCAAAATTCACCTGGGTTGCATGTAATTACTTTATACTGAAAGACAAAACAGACTGAATTACTCAAGTACTGAAATTTATGTATGCAAAAGTGTTTCATACTCACTGTTCTCCATACCATTGAACTGTACTGTACTAATGAGAACCTACATCACCTGTACGGCCACTACCATTTACTAAGTGTTAACTAAAGTTTGTACCGAGTCTTAATCCGTTCTATGCACTGTACCACAATATAAACACAAAATCACCAAAACAAAAATAACATCAAACAGGGAATGCCACGTACCAAAAACGCAGCCTCCCCGAAACGAGCCCCACAGCACCCAGAAGTGCACACCACCAACACACACACACACACACACACACACACACACACACACACACACACACACACACACACACACACACACACACACACACACACACACACACACACACACACACACACACACACACACACACACACACACACACACACACATACGTGCACAAGGTGTACAATGAGGACACCTGACTTACACATGAAAATGGGGACACGATCTTCCAGGTGATGTACGCTGTTAATTTTGGGTATGCATTGAATTTTGTTTTTTTGTAGCTTTTTCGTCTATTTAAAATCATCCTACATCTAATAGTTAAGAACGTGTTTTTTACCTTACAGTGGGGACAACGGGTTCACACACTTCGCACTGGGGACTTTGTCAAATGAGGTCATGTGGCAAGTGTGGACTCATACACACACAATACATTGAGGACATTACACTTTGTCCTTTGAGGACATGAACACTTCTTTTCCCTAACATGAATATATTTTTCATTGGCAGCTAACAATTCGGCGTGTGTAATAATAGTAAAGTAACCCAGCCATTCTTTCTTTGAATTTAGGTAGTTCTACATTTGAAATGTTGCACGTTTCTACTAATCTGTTTATATATTGCGTATAGCGTCTTTTCTTATTTCTGTGGGTCGTCACTTCCTTACATTAGCTTGCTGTTCGTTGTCAGCTGTTATGTAAGATGCAAGCAGTATTGTGGGAAGCATCACAATTAAACAATCATCAAATAAGGACATGCAAACAACTAAGTTATTGAGATTTTTGTTGAGCTTTGCCAAGTTTAAATTAAACAGTAAGATAGCTTATTCATGTGATCTCGCTGCCGTGAGTAAATACGAGGGGTATATTTTAATAATTAGTGGCAAGAAATCAATTTAATAATGATTTGCATATGAAAATACATGGATAATATACAGTTGGAAAGATTATCGAGTTTTCTAGCCAACAGTACAATTTCCCACGATTTGCAAGTGCACAAAATTTTAGCAGGTCATTTAAATACATGTGGTTTTGTATACGGGTTGTTAACATGGCTAAGTTGCATTGTGATTTGAGAGAGGATCAAAGAGCTTATTGCAAAATGTGTGGGTTTTTGGGAAAATGCGCGTCAGAAATAAAAACAGATCTAGATTTAGTCTATGGAAAAAATGCCCTTCCATATCTAAAATTTACAAGTGGGTATCAATGTTTAAGGAAGGTAGAACTAATGTTAAGAATGATACCCCCATGTCGGCACTACCTCTGAAAAAAGAAACTGTCAAAGCTATAGTTGATGAAGATGCAAGATATATCGTGGAGGAGATAAGTGATATATCAGTTTTTAGCGCGTCATATGTGTTTTCCATCGTGAAAGAAAAGTTAAAAAGAGTGGATTGAAAAAGCCTCTGCTTTATGGACTAGGTTTAGAGATCAAGACCCCACACGCCTAAGAGAAATTGTAACAGGGGATGAAACGTGGCTATTTTTTAGCCCGACAATAAACTCAGTTACAAAATGTGGGTAGGTGAAAACAGCGAGCTTCAAGAGTTATGTACGCTCTATTTTTAACAGATAGAATAGCGGCCTTTGTCGCTGTGCCTGAGAAGGGCAGTGTCACTTGAACATATTACCGTGACCATGTTCTCACTGCTGTAGTTAATCACTACATTACAAATAACCTATGGTCTGCAGGATCATATTCCTCCATGATAATGCACCTGCATACCGCACAGCCTTGGTTCAAGCTCATTTAGAGCAGCACATATTTGAGGTTTTGCTACATCCTGCTTAGTCATGACCTCACTCATTGTGACTTGGTTAAATCCATACATCATATCTTGCCTTCGCCGGTTCGAAACCCGTAGTGTCATTGGAAGCAACTCCCTACCAGTGTATAAAAAGTATACCCAAAGAACAGTTCATAAAAGCTTTTTCGGAGTGAATTCCGAGGCCGGAAAAGTGTGTAGATGTCCATGGTGAATAAGGACTCTACTAATATTTTTCACAGGTACGACATATTTATAATAACGTGCTGCCTTTCCCATTAATTAAAATATGCCCCTCGTGCATCTTTAAGTCACTTAGCAGCAGTTATTATTTACCTATGTAAATATCCGTGAATTGTTGCATTACAAATCACAATATAGCCTAGTTTTCTGGAATTGAACATGGACGGTTCTGAACTATCTGAGATCTATATTATTTATCTATTTTATGAATACCCATTTCATTTGATGCATGTTTACGGTTGTTTTGCTGGATCAATAAATCAAGCCGTGCATTTCTATGGTTTATTTTAATCACAATAACATTTATAACCATTTTAATGAATGAACAAGAGCTGTCCATAAGACAGCAAGCTCGACTATTGTGGGTGTTTGCTAATAAAACAAAACTTTTATCAGTGTAATAGCAAAACAAAATTCTGCTAACTATTAAGTATAAACTAGGAAAGTTGAATCATAAAAAAAGTCAAAATCTATAACTATAGATTTAATTTTTGGTAAATTAATTGTTTGATACAAAATTTACCCCTGAACACTATTGCTAAGTTTGATATAACTACCATAAGTGGTAACTGAGATATGTGCATGATAGTACCTTGCATGCAAAACTTTAACCAAATTTTCAAAGTCAAACAAGGGCCATAATTTGCACTAAATTTAAACACGAGTTATCTGTCTTGACTGTGTGACACCTCTTAAGACATAAAAAAAGTTTCAAGTCAATATCATAAGTGGTTACTGAGATATGTGCATGATAGTACCTAGCAGGCAAAACTTTAACCAAATTTTCAAAGTCAAACAAGGGCCATAATTTGTACTAAATTTATACAAGAGTTATCTGACTTGACTGTGTGACACCCCTAGAGACATTAACGAAGTTTCAAGTCAATATCATAAGTGGTTACTGAAATATGTGCATGATAGTACCTACCAGGCAAAACTTTAACCAAATATTCAAAGTCAAACAAGGGCCATAATTTGTACTAAATTTATACAAGAGTTATCTGACTTGATTGTATGATACCCCTAAAGACATGAACAAAGTTTCAAGTCAATATCATAAGTGGTTACTGAGATATGTGCATGATAGTACTTAGCAGGCAAAACTTTAACCAAAGAAGCAACGCCGACGCCGACGCACAAGTGACTGTAATAGCTCTCCATATTCTCCAAATAGTCGAGCTAATAAAAAGTAGGCCAAAAATACAAGAGGGCCATGATGGCCTTAAAGTTATATTTTACATGTCATGTGCGGTTTAAGACTGATTTTGCAGCATTTTATCACCATATTTCTCCTGTGTTACTTATGCAGTAAGCACTATTTTGCATATGTGGACCACTTTTTGGTAATTTTCTTGGATTGTAAGTGCCGATTGCAATATGTAAATTACTTAATTTGTTCACCTCACAATATTTTACTTGTAAATACATTTTCAAAATTTTCATGAAAATTAACATGAATCTGGAGGTGTGCTGCTTTAAATCGCTGACCTAAATATTTTGTACTTTGAGACAATAAAGAATAAACATAATGATTGAAAACTAATTTGGAAATAATTCTATATAGTCCAGACCAGGATTTATGACAAGCAGATTTATGAAAGTTTTTCTAATATAACTCTATCTAAAATAATAATCTGACCTTAACTTCAAGGTCATTTATGAAAGTCAAATTCAGTCTAGTCTACTTGAAACTTTTGACCAGATTTGTTGTGTCCAATTATGAAGGCAGTCCATTCATTAATAGCAAAGTAATAGGCAATTATAGATTTCTTAAAAGTTTCCATAATAATGCATAATGTTAATAATAGTCATCCGACCCCCAGGCGGGGCAAAATACTGACCCTGGCGGCATAATTTGATCAATCTCTATAGAGCTTCATTACAGCATGCTACACACCATATATTTAAACCTTGATGTTTCTAACAACACGTTTTTTTAAAGTTTTCCTATACAAGTGTATGTGAAATCAAGTGTCCCCTTGGGTGGGGCAGATTTTGTCCCTGTGGTGATAATTTGAATAATTTTGGTAAAGGTCTACTAACGGATGTTACACAGTAAATATCTAAACTACAGGCCTTGTGGTTTCTGACAAGCAAATTTTTCAGATTTTTCCTATAAAAGTCTATGTATAATCAAGTGACCCCTGGGGCGAGCCAATAATGACCCTAGGGCCACAATTTGTACAATCTTGATAGAGGTCTACTAGAAGATGCTACACACCAACTATCTAATCTCTATACTTCGTTGTTTCTGACAAGCAGATTTTTTTTTAGTTTTTCCAATACAAGTCATTAAATTATATCAAAAATAATGCAGGATTACTTATTTAAAAAAACAACAAACCAAGGGCAACATTGTCCCCAAATACGCCGGTCACAAAAGCATTTCACAGGGATGTGGGCAATATAGATATGTATATAGCATTTCACAGAGATGTGGGCAATATAGATTATAAGATATGTATATAGCATTTCACAGAGATGTGGGCAATATAGATATGTATATAGGAGATATGCTCTGGGCAATATCCAGACAATATCATCTCTAGTGACCTCCAAGTGTAATCTTGACCTAGAGACCTGGTTCATTCACACAACACAGCTGCTCATAGTGGTAAACATTTTATGAAGTTTCATTGAAATTCCTCCATGCGTGTAGGAAATATGCTCCAGACAAAATTGGACGCCACCTGCCTGACAGGGGCATACCAACAATACGACCAATTTTTGAAACGGGCATATGAAAATATTGCATGGATGTGCAACCTGGTAAGACATACACTATATAAAATTTAATCAATATAGACATTTTTTTAAAAACAAAAAAAGTATTGGAGAAAAATGAAAATCTAAAGTTTCTTGTTCAGAATTCATCATTAACAATAGATAAGTTCAAAGTCATGGGCATTTGCCAATATTCTGCATATTGTTCATTGGAAGTTTCTTTTTCAACATACATATAAAAATAATTTAATGTAAGTTATGAAAGTGAAATAGTTTCCTACACAAAGCATCAACATGATAATACCATTGGTGCAAATTCAAGGGCAGATAATCATCATTAACTTTTGAAATTGTTCATTTGTACATAAAGTAAGACTTAAATGATAGAAGTCAAATTAACATTTGTTGAGTTTAAAAGGATCAATCAATCAATGTAAAGTTTTGATCTCAATGTTATAACATCTCATATACTTTTTAAGATAAATTCCTGTCAAAACTCAAAAGAAAAATATGCAATAACACAATATGCCAACAAGAGTTATGTTTCTGAAAAATGCACTTCTTTGCAGTAGAATCTATATATCAGTGCAGGTTGAAGTTGTTACCTCATATTCTTTCAAGAATGAAATTCCCCTAACAAAATAAGTGACAAACAGATGAAAGGAACTAAATGGACAAAGTATTTAGTATGTGCTTGCCATAGGGGCAATACATATGTAATGCAAACATTTTCCTGCTTGTCCCATCCAGTGCAAACCATAAACAAAATCAGATTCAGGCTTTGTCCACCCTCAAGTGCTTTTTTGCAGCAGTGATTTGATTTCTGACAAAATGTTTAATCATGGTCCATGATCTCTGTCTCAGCTCTTCATGGTTGCGTAAAAGCTCCTCGCACTGTAATTTTCCAGGGAGTTTTTGCAGAAGAATGTTTTTTTTCATCTCTTTTAACACAATCTTTTTTTCTGCCTCTGTCCAGGAACTTCTGGTGCTGCAGCCTAAAGAATAAAACACACTTGAATATGAGAATTTTTTACCTGATCTGAATGTTGTTAAAACATTATTACGAAATTCCTAAATCAACCTCCAATTACTTGTGCATACAAAAACAATAAACAAGTGTTTTTTAAACCTTCGGCATATTCAAAGCATTCTTTAATGACATTCATTTATAAAGTGAATCACTGGTTGTTTTTCTCACTCCACTTATGTTTAACTAGTATAAACCAATAAAAAAAATTGATACTACCACATGAATATCAATGTGATCAATACTTACTGAACTTTGATTTTCTAGCAGGTGGTTTAGCATTATCCTCACTGTCACTAGATGAATAAGCACACCAAAAAAAAAAAAAAAAACAATTTCTATGCTCAAAAATATATCCTAAGAATATACACAGTGTTATACATTAAAAAGTTGCCTTGCTGCTAATAAACTTAACATCTTTGCCTAGATGACAATTAATTTCTGAACACAAAAAGTCAATACTTATGTTATACCTTCATTCTCATTTTAAGAATGAATATCATACTGAAACTTTAAAACTGATGTGGATAGACAACCCATATATTAGTCTTTAACAAAACTGGAAAGCGGGGATGTGTGAACATTTAATTGAAGACAGTGTAACATGTAAATGAGGACAGGCTTGAATAAGCATTTATTAAATATTTGTACATACATTATCAAAACTTGTACCAGCAATGACTTTTCTTAAATAATGTATTGAAAACAGCACAAACACCAAAAAAACTGACTTGTGTTACCTTTTTTGTATTTTTCATTGATTTTCTGAGTAAATGTTCTAGTGTTAGAATATAAATGTCATAAAATCAATGGTTCACAAGAAAATCCACTTACGTGATTTCTTTGATGGTGGTCTCCATTCTTCATCACTGTCACTGTTCAACTCTGTTTGTTCTAAAACAAATTAATGAACAAGAAGATCAAGAGCTTGTGTTGCTTAATACAAAAGTTGCTAATAATTCAACTGTGACAATATCTATATTTTTTCCATAAAAAAACTTCCATCTTGAGATGATGGACCTCACTCTGGTTATCTGTAATCCATATTAATAAGCACATTTTAACTTTTAATAAATATACAAGAATAACTGAAATAAAAATACACAAGAAGTCTGAACTGCAATGCTTTTCAATATTCCTGTTGTTTTTTTTTGTCTAAAGCAAGCACATTTTATCCAGCAAGATAATTCAAATGCTATTTATCTCAAGTCTTACACTTGTAGTGTCAGAAGATTTTCATTTTTCTTTTTATTGCCATGGCAACAACAGTTCTTCATTGACTGCAATTTAATTAAACAAAGAGATGCATGTTGGAGACATCTTTGCCAAGTATCAACTTTGTTGAAGAACATTGAGGACAGTGCTTAACATCTACTGAGGACTGTGTAATGTGCAAATGGGGACATTAGATACAATAATAATTATATATGTACAGTAAGCTTTTTTGTTTGCCACATGATATTTTACACATCTAATATATAAATATAAATGACTGCGAAACAATGCTTCAAGAGTTTTCTTATTGAAAATCAGTAATATTCATGGGGCATTAATTTTCATGGATTAAATGGGTAGGCATACCCATGAATTTTAGACCCCAACAAAAATCTTTTGATGAACTTTCATTATTAACAAATGCAATATTCACAGATTTATGTACCCTAAAAATGGTTCAATTAAAAAAATCAACAAATTTTTATGCCCACAGATTTATGTTATTTGATTTCACAGTAACATCATGTGATTCATATATTGCAACAGGATTAATTACAAAAAATACCTCGCTTTCTATGTTCTTGAACATGTAAACGTTGAGCTGAAGTAGGGTTGTCTTTGCAATTATCGCCCCTAAAACCAGCATCCTCACCATCATCTTCATCTTCATCATTGCTTGTGTCATCAAGAACTAAATAAACAACCAAAAAGATTTTTGTTTTAGATAAAGACATTTGTTTACAGACAAAAGAAACCATTTGTAAGAAATAAAAGAAGACCATTTGTTTAGAGACAAACTATAGAAAACTTGAGGCTAAGCATTAATGTATTTGTCATTGTAATAAATGTTCATAATAATGATTATGAATCATACAGACATTATTGCATGGACATCAACATTACACCACAGTTCATTAGGCAATGTCATAATCCTAAATACTTTATCAAAATATCGACTCCCCTAAATAAGTATTATAACTTTATTACAAAGTGACATACTCCTAACTTCAAAGAAAATAAAAACATGAAACTGCTGACTCACCAACATCATCATTGACATCAATGTCTTCTAGGCGTTTGTTCTTCACTTCAGACAGACGTCCGGAGTTCAGACAGTGAAGCACCTTGGACACTTGTGCTATTTCAACAGTTCCTTGAGGCAATCTGTAATAGCAAAGTAATAGGCAATTAAAACTTTTTAAAGTTTTCATTTTAATGTACATGTGACCCCTGGGGCAGGGTCTTTATTGACCTTGTGGTTTCTGACAATAAGTTTTTACTATTGGTTGTCATGGCAACCAGTGTTAAAAATAAGTTGTATCTGATCAGACCTAACAAATTCATACATCATAAGTTTATTTTTTCCTGAACAACTTGCACTCTAAGGACTTTAAACACTTCATACACAAAAAGCTTAAACTAAGCAAATTTATCACAATTCAAATTCATTTTAGATACACACTATCCAGTCATTTAAGTTTGTATATTATACATTTGTAAATTAAATATAATGTATTTTCCCTTACACTCTGATATGTCAATCCATTCTTTGCCAACTATCTGGAACGTGAAGGGTTGGTAATCTTCATCATCAGACCACTGCCCGAAATTTGATGCACTTGTCACGAAGTACTTTGACTGAAATATTTTTAAACTAACTAGTATACGAGAATTTTTTTAGAAATATAATATTGTACCCTGGTGGTACTTGATCCAGAATGCAATTCTATTATTTTTATTAACTGCCAAATTCTTCCTCTCATATTATCAGAGCAATGTTAACTGCTATTTGAAACACTTGTACACAATAATTTTAGCACCTCAGATTCAAGAGAAATTTTAAGAGAAATCATATAAGCTTGAAGGAAACATTCATGATTGTTCATTGAAGTAATTTTAAACATGATCACTTTTGTTTTTCTAACATAAAATTTAATTTCAATTTACAATCATCAATGTAAACATTGAAAATTTGAACACTTCTCACCATGTCTTGAACTGATCCCTGCATAAGTGAATCTTTGACCCACTTCTTGCTCAAAATTTTAACCCTCCGCCCTAGTAAGCTTTGGAACAGCTTCAAACTTGTGTATGTTGTGCTGCCATATTCCGCTGAAAAAAATAAATACATATTTAATTCAAAAGGGCCATATTCATATCTAGTCTAAAAAGTTAAACACAAAATGAGGACAGTGTAAACCTTATACTAAAGGCAGTATTACCATCAAATAAGGACATGAATACAAGTAGTTAACGACTTCTACATGAAAGTAACATATTTATACATATGAATGAATATGTAATCCTTTATAAAAACTAGGCCAATGTAGCATTCATTTTTTGTTGATTAAAATACAGTTCTGGCTAAATTCATAAATGTTTCAACTTACATGCAGGCACAATCAGGATGTCAGTATCTTCAATTTGTTCTGTCAACTTGAAACCGTCAAATAGTTTGAAGAATCCCTATTTAACATAGAAGTGTTTTACTTATAAGAGTTTATCATGACATCACAATGTAAAATTCTATTGCACTGAACAAAATTAAATTTTGTAGTCTGCACACATGTATTTCCGGTAAAGTGGAATGAAACAGCATTTTAACAGTTTCATTGCAATCATACCTTGCACTAGCCCTTTGTTTACATTTTGAATCAGAAACACCGTATATTTACATAGTGTTATTATGAAGTGTTGCAAGCTGAATAACGATCAGGAGCCCTATTCCTAAATTTAGTACACCGAGGACAGAGTGTAACTTCTACTGAGGACTGTGTAATGTGCAAATGGGGACATGTAGATACTTGACTTGGCTTTTGTAAAATGTTTGTTTTACAGCAATTGTCCACCATTTTGTGGGACAGTCCTCATAAATGTCTATATAAATGTCTCATAAAACGGTATTATGGTATCATGAAAAATATGTCAAGTTAAAATTAAGTTTTAAACATGACTAAAATAGTAGGAACATGTAACAGTTTTAAACAGCTTGTTTAAGAATGAACATAATGAAATGGATGAAATGGAGAATAACAGTTGGCAAAACAAGAATCTGTTCAACTTCAAATAAGAAAGAAGTGCTCAAAACATAAAATTGTTGATAATTTTAAAGACATACTATGCTCATCCTTGAGTTAAATATTTTAATCACAGAAATTAATTGAATCCATTAAATCTTTAGTGAATATGTCTTATTTGAATAAAAGAATGGATTAAATAGAAATGATTAACTATGCATGGGAAGCTGCTTTCCCTATAACAGGTTAAGTAAAGTGGGTCCTTTCTATGTAATCACCTTTTCCCAGGGTAGTTCGGCAATCCCATAGTCGTATGTAATCTCTTCACCTATCTCAATATCCCTGGAAAGAAAAATGATGATTTTAAGAAATATGCATTTAAAAAATGAGTACGAGAATGGTTCTATAGACATTTTTATTGATTAATAAACAATTTAAAACCCTGGGTCGCACACAAAAAACTATTGTTCAAATTTCAAGACAAGAAGGATTTTTATATTAAAGGCCCCTGTGACATTGACCTCCAACCTTCTTTTTTTTTCTTTCTAAAGAAAACCTATGACATGCCCAGACATGTTCCAACCTAATATATTTAGCTCATCCTAATAACTATTAGCTAAGGTGAGTAAAAATAATGTCACAAAGTGTGAGGGATAGTGCCAATGACTGAATGAACCTGTGTGAACCACTTGTATCAGAAACTCAATATTTTGCACTTTTTTCTTTATGGTTGCCATGGCAACAGGAACTCTATGTAGAATGTAATTTAAGCATTAAATAATAACATGTTGAAGACATATTTGCCAAGAATCAACAATGTTGAAGTACACTGAGGACAGTGCTTAACTTCTACTGAGGACTGTGTAATGTGCAAATGGGGACATTAGATAAATGTAAAATGAATTAACCACACTTTCACATACCTAAGGCTAAACAAAAGCAAATTTCCATCAATTTGCTTCATGACAGCATTTCTTTCTTTTTTATTCCCATGATTTACCAGTCGCCCAAGCCGACCTGTCTCTTTTGTAGCATCCACACTGTAAAAAAAAAATTCTTAGCCTTGAAATGATTTTCAGAACATTTGCAGTGAGTGACGTCAAAATAAAATCCATAATCAGTGACTGTAATAATTTATAAATACTAGTTTATGGAAATAAAAGCAGTGCCCTTGCCTGTTATCCAAACAAGTGGACCAAAGTGGTAATCAGTTAGTATAACGCAACATTTTTTTGTATTGAATATTGTCAGATAAAGACTATGAACCTCAATTAAATATAACAAGCTTACTCTTTGAACTTACCAAAACTCTTTTTGCCCTATTTTAAAGAAAAACCTAAAGCCAGAGCTGCCTTCAGCTTCTCTTTTTTCACCCTCATCAGCAGAAACTACTTCTCCATCATAATGAAGAAGAAAGTCACCTTTACTTCTTGATATTGTTGTAATAATTCCTCTTCCTGAAATAGATAAATGTTCTTTTTGCCCATGCATGAGAAAGAAAATTTATAATTATAATTTGCTTGTTTAAATGCTTTTCTTTTTTTATGTTTGTTTTTGTGATAATTTTGGACCAAAAAAAAGGACATGAAATCTTGCAGAACTTGCTTCAAGTAAGGGTGTAACGGTTTACCGATATATTGCAATATGAAAAAATAAATTTCGTACCATGGTACAATTTTTGGAAAACCAGTATTTTATAAAAATCATAAATTTCAATTAATTGCCTTCTAATTTCGTACAAATTTCACATAAAATCTTTAATTGGCAAATTTTATTGGCGCCAACGTAAGATAAAAATATCCAACAACTAGTACACTTAAAAGTCAATAAGCGGCCACGTAATTTAAACAAGCGGCCCAGATGTGAAAGGTCACAAGTGACTAGTTTTCTTTATCAAATTGTGCGACACTTTACTTTCTATTTAGTTCTTATATTTTTATTAAGTTTCTGCTTAGAATATATACATATATTATAATAATAATATATAATGTTACTCCATCTTTACATCAAAACATATGTGTTGCAATACGCTTTGGCAAAATGGCAATATATTGCAATACGGTTTTTGCCGTATTGTTACACCCCTAGCTTCAAGTGGCAAAATGTTGCATTTTTTACCTTTGAGGTGCCTTCATTATGTGAGAAAATGGCTAATTTATTAAATTTTCAAAAAAGTATACTTTCAAAATTATGCAAATGGGTTTAAACTAAGTAATAATGCTTTTTGCTTTGCTCATTTACAAATTTAAACACTTATAGAACTGATAAAAATATGTGTATTTTTAAAGCTGCACGCCTCCAGATGAGTCAAAATATTTCAAGAAATTCAATTGTTAGAAAAATGTATTAAGATCTTAAGTAAAATGATTCAATATCTAATTAATTATTTACATGTTATGAGCAATTAATGACTGACTTTGCAGTATCAATCACTATAATTCTACTGCGTTACTAGCTCAAGTAAGAGGTATTTATCTATATTTTGACCTCTTTTTGGTACTTTGCGTGGATCGTAAGTGCCGTTTGCAATGTGTAAATTACTTTCTTTGTTCACTTCATAATATTTAACCTTTAAATACATTTTCAAAATTTTCATGAAAATAAGCATGAATCTGGAGGCATGCAGCTTTAACATCACACCATTTCTTGACCATATTGTAATCTGTTGTGTTTTTTGGATGTTTGTGGATTTTTATGACTGCTTAGATAATTTTCGTATTCATTTCTTACTTGCTGTATTTTCAAGAATATTATAGCTTCTGTAAACAAATGGAATAGGACCTAAAAGAGCAATTAATACTCTGTCTAAAAGTAAAAATATCTTTCCTAAAGAAATTTAATAAAAATTAGCAATTTACCTAATGATATTGTGCAATAGGTACAAGTATCTGATTTTCATGACCATATTCCATTGCTAAACTTAACTTGAAAATTACTGATTATTGATCAGCCCAGTTTATCAGTTTTACTGCAGTGATTGTGACAGGATATAAGCGATGAAATCATAATTTGTAAAAGAGTGTCTACTCCTTTTGAAAGAGAGCCCTGCTTCAATCAATATTTGATCATACACTTCCAGGGAATTAGATTTTAAATTATTTGAACCTACATACATGTCTTTGCAAATTTTGATAACATAGTTCCAGGAGCCAGGGCTTCCATTAATGGAAGTTTGGAGTTGTTTCCTCATTTATTTGGCTTGTGACTTCCAAGGCTTTAGCTTAGCCCTAAATAGCTAAAGCATGTACACAGATTTTCAAGCTGAACAGAAGTATCATAATTAAGTCTAAACGGACATCAACAATTTTCAAGCCTAACAATGACAAAATAACACAGACCAAATAACATCCTTCGGCTTCATATATAAAATTTAAAATAAAAAAGAATGACCGGTATTCAGGAAAATGTATATGACTTTACAGTGATTTGTTTTCCTGTATTTTACAGCTGAATAAAGGCTGTTTCCCCTAGCCCAAAATAGGTATATTTTCCCCTAAAAATGCTTATATTTTCCCCTCATGTGCACATTCTTCACCAGAACCATGACTTAACAGCAGCTGACTTATATATCAGCTAGAAGACAGAAAGCTGTCCCTATAGATAGCCTCTGCCATGTACCATGCATATCAAATTGAAAATTTTATAAAATGTGTTCCCAGTTGTTGGAATTTGATTTTCTGATTTATCGGGCTATATTTTCCCCTTCAGAAAGCCACAGGTTGTTTTGAAATTGAAAAAAAATATCACTGCTTCATCAGTTTATAAGGCAGAAACACTGAAACAGACAGTAGAAATTCATGTAGATCTAGGTTTCAAGCAAGTAAGTCACAAACCTGAATTGCATCATATCAAATCTTTGACGGCGATATAATAAAGTAGGCAGATGTAAACTTTTAAGTCTTTCAACTGTATGGGAACATAATTATTTCCATCAATTTTATTGCCTACCTTTAATGGGACATTGGATGATTTCAAACCCTGGTTGATCTTTGTTTTCTTTTAACCAATTCCTAGCACTCGATAACGGAGATTTTCTTTGGATGCGTCTCATGCCGTCCTTTCAAGCTTCATAAACAACTGATAAATGTGTAAAAAGCATTCAAAATGGCGAACGAATGTGGACATTACACTTGACACTGTTTGTCGTATTCCGGTACATTCCGGACGGGCGTCTAAGGATGATCCCCACTGTTCAAAAATGCCTTAACGGCTACCATAGATTAAAATTATTTTTAGGTCTTTTAAAGTTAAAAAGTGACATTATAATATAAATAATTATATTGCAAAGTAAGTATTAAAATGCTATTTTAAATGTTTAACAGTTTTAAATTGTTTCAATATATTTAAAATATCTTTTGTGCTCTGTACCACGTAGCTATATTACAACCTCTTCATTGTATATCTCGGTCTTTACAAATATTGAAATTGTGATAATTACACGATATAGATTCTAAAATGATTTACCAATATATATTTTAATGTAAAACTTTTATTTTTCGTCATGGAATAAAAAGTGGATGTGTATATTTTGATATAATGACTGTCACGTTAGCCTGCACTACAATAATGATGTAACGGACTAAGAATATGAATGATCGTCACATGATAAAATTTAAGTTACATTTGAAGAGTTTGAATGTTGTTTTGTACTGAAAGTCATGCTAAACAGCAGTTGTCATATGGCGACGAGAGTATATAACTCGGTGGGTTTTTTTTTGTAGTACTTAGGAAACACATAATACATGTATACATGCATGTACATAGCGATGTATAATAGCATTAATATGCGTCACATAATGCAGTCAGTTTGTACATATAAGTGATCTAGGAAAGAATCGAGAAATTTTCGGTCATAATCATGTTGTATAATACTATAAAGAAATTTAAAAATTATTTCAGTATGATTGGGTTCAATCTAACGACCACTATCAAATATATTTTCAGACGCCTTTGTGAGATTCCATATTGAACAAGGAAGAGTGTAGAATTTCAACAAATGTTATCATTATCTTTTAAGAAAACATGAATGCATATACATCTATTATGATCTATATACCATGCCTGAAGACTGCTTAGCGACCGTTCTTACTTCAATGCACGTACGCACACACACCGTCACTGAACACTGAACACGATAATGAAGAAAGCACAAGTATAGAGATGATCTTTAAAATTTCAAAATGATCTATTTATTTTACAGTTTATATGACCATACTAATCAATATTTATTAGTTTGACCATACTTGAAAATGTATATAGTATAAGGTTGTGTCTTAACCTAGTACATATGTGTGATAGTGGTGAGTATTACGTGTTAATTACTTGGAACTGTATACATATCCAGCTCGCCTTATTTATGTGACTGTTTGCGCGAATTCGACACAGATTTTTGTGGCTTCTCCTAGCATGAATAATATCTACAAAATGTATACACTTTAACGTCAGATTACTGTTCTCATGTAGTTTGTGCAAAGATCATATACTAATATGGCATTTATGTAAACACTATGATGAGAATGTTGTCCCGTTAGCAATAGATGATGATAGAGTGGTGGGTCGGAGTACAATTTCAAACTGCACCTATAGTCAGTATCTACATATTATTCAGATATATCTATCTTGTGTAAATCAAATAATTTACTAGAACAGAAATTATAATAGGAATTACTTTTGCTACTTTTCAATATCTGTTATTTTATTATGAATGAACATCAGCTTAAATTGATGTTACATGTATACATACAACTATATATTTATCGCATATCTGATTACATGCCTGTTTTGCATCCTTGTGGGCTTTTCAGTCTTTTTTTTAAATAAAATGTTTCTTCTTCTTCTTCATTTTCTTCTTCTTCTTTTTCTTCTTCTACTACTACTACTACTATACACTGCGTTCTACATCTAACGCTACACGTATATATTTCACAATAAATTCAGTAGTAATGCACTGATCTCGTTCAAATTTGGAGTGAAAGTAATTCAACTTATGTGTCACATTTCTGTCGAAAATCATTGTAATCGATTTATAACAACAAAATATAATAGTATTAATATAAAATCTAAAGCCCTAAATTGTTTTGACGCCACGAAAATGTAAAGTCAATCAATCGCAATCAATTCAACATTCGGAATGATGTTAACTTTATTCTTGTTAAACCACCGTAAAGACAGTATTACATTTTGAAGTGTTCACAACATTTATCTTATTACTTTTGTACTTTATCTCAATTTGACAATGTAACAAAACTAGAAAATGAATAGAATTATTGTAAAAAAAACCCAAAAAACAAACAAACTGAAAAGTAAACTGCAGACAGTCCACGTGAACATTTGTCTATATTTTATTTGATAAATAAAATTAAATAATTGAAAAAAGAAAAGAAAAAAAAAACATGAGGATTGCTCGGCCGCGCCTTTTGTTTCTCATTTTAACTATACCAGCTTCTTTGTTGGAATTTTTATATTTTTATTTTTTTTTAAATATTGTATTCTTCGTAGAATGTTACAAAATTACCAAAAATCGATAATTTTCTCTCATTCTCTTATCATACACGGTTAGATCAAATAAAAATTAGAAAAATTTCATTCATATTTATATTGTCTTTTAAAGTTGACAAACAAGTAAGTCAGAGAAAGAGTGGGTATCTTTAATTTCATAAGGTATTGCATTCCATATTTCTGTTCATGTATGCGGAAGTGTTTAGTGATTTTTTAATAGATATATTTATAATTAACATGATACATTTGCAGTATAAGCGTACGGATATCTTGGATTATAAATAATACAGAACTATTTGCTGAAATGTCATTATAAAAATTTCAAAACAATACACTTCAACATCTATATAAACGTTTTTTAAATATATGCTAAACTTTTACATTAAAAGTTGGCGTGATTTTCTATATTAAATTTCTTTAAAGAGTTTAATTATTTTTATACACCACTTCAAAAGTTAAAATTCTATTTTAGAAACAAGTTTTGAATCTTTTAATGGACTAGGATCTTTCTACTTTGCAGAGATACAGAAACAGCCATTTTAGTTTTATAAAGTGATTTAATGCATTGATTATCACCAAATACATAACTTAAATTTTGTCTATTTTCAATTTGTAACTGTTCGCTATTTTTCCTATAGAGTACATGTCACGAAAAAAGAAGAATCATCCACAGCAATCAATCTCTAAGACTTAGAGACTAAACAATCTTCATAGACATATCATGTCTGTAAATTTGAAAGAGCATCACCCCAACTGTCGAGTCCAGATTAACGACACATTCAGGTTTTCAAGAAAAATAAACAACAAAAAAAATAAAAAAAAATTGAGTCTTTGAGTTATAAAAGTAGTTGTAAGTAAACACAAAATGAGAAATATGAGTAATACATACCACTTGATATCATTGAGGCTTACAATATTCAATATGAATTTGATATGACAAATTATTGATAACTAATATACTGTAAACAAGACATCTGAGGACTTTTAGATATGGTAAGAACAGAGACGAGTGAGGACACAGTTGTCAATATTAAATTGCAATAGCTAATATATACGTAAAACGTATTGTATTTTGTCAAATGTTGTTCTACAACATCAAATATAGTATTTCTAGGAGATTTTTAATCTAACAGCGAAAGTAAAATGATGTACGAAGCACATTTCGGAATTTGGCGCCATTTTATTGATATGATAAGAATGACGTCATATGCGCATGCGCAGTATCATTGAGTGTGAAATTGTAATGCGCAGAAAATGATGAAAAATTTAAACAATGATACACACGTCAAAAAGTGCTAGGAATTTGACGGCAAATGAGACATTTTGATTTTACAACTTTAAAACATGTTTTATAGAAAAATATGTATTTTAAAGAATATTTACATTGTAACCAAGTGAGGACGTCCTCATTATACCGACAAGTCCTCAGTCGTTGCTGTTCTTACTAATGAATGTCCTCATTGTCCAGTGCATACCAAACCACACACACACACACACACACACACACACACACACACACACACACACACACACACACACACACACACACACACACACACACACACACACACACACACACACACACACACACACACACACACACACACACACACACACACACACACACACACACACACACACACACACACACACACACACACACACACACACACACACACACACACACACACACACACACACACACACACACACACACACAAATCACATGAAGTGTCAGTGACAAACTAAAGAATCACATAAAGTTCCAACTCCAGCGAAACGGTTCGTCTTGAATAAAAGACTTTCATAAAGTCCATAACATTGAATTCGACTACTCCGCAGAGTAACCTCTGCTTCAGTAAGTGTTATAGTTCTTGTTGAATTTACCACAGCTACACTAAATTAACCAATGCTTTGATGCGAAAATTTGCTCATAAAGTCCAGAGCAAAAGTATATCGGCTATGAATAACCGAATAACGTATACTTGTGAAAATGAGTTGTGAATAAAACGTAAAAACGTCATGTTCATTAAATCCCGTTTTTCATCAGAGTGCTGAAAAAGACTGAATTAAATCTAAGCAGCCACCAGTAAAATACTGTTAACATAGTTTTCGTACCGATAGAAAGGTTCAAGTAGTAATATTACTAGTAAATAAAACTGTCCTTCAATGTATAATTATGTCAATGTTATTACTATCACTGTTCATCTGACTAAACGAAGAAATACTGTTATGTCATAGATGTACCTAGTTTTATTTTACATAATCATTATAAAGGAGTGTCCATCACTGTACATCCGTGAAAACGTTGACCCACTTCATCTGGGGAGAAATGTGGTGTCCTTTACATCTGTTGTGACCATTGACATGACAGTCCCGTTACGGTTGCAGCAATTGTTACATCGTCTTAGTATTCATGATGATGTAGGACATTCTGGAAAGGAAAGGACAATGCGACTACTTCGAGAAAGGTGTTATTGGCCAGGAATATTGTTTTGTGTAGGCCAATGGATTGGCAAACGTGATCGCTGCATCAGAAGCAAGTTAACAACGAATGATAGAGCACCTTTTGTTAACGTCAATTCCAAATTACACTCTTGAACTTGTTTGTTTTTGACGTAAGAACCACCAAAAGGAAACTTTGATAACACTCTTGTGATCACAAACCACTACATAAAATATACAGTACCAACCGAGAATCAAACTGCAAGAACTACAGCTGAAGTTTTACATAAAAACTTCACCATTCCCTATAGCATTCCGACAAGGTTACATTCTGATCAAGGTGTTAATTTCGAAAGTGACATCATCAAAGAGTTATGCAATTTCATGAAAAAACAAGAGTCACACTACACATTTTCATCCACAAGGACATTCTGGCCCTGAAAGATTAGATTAAACTTTATTAGACATTTTAGGCACCTTAGAGGAAAAACAATAACACGAACTGGAAGAAATACATCAACTCATTGGTCTTTGCATACAACTATATACCACATGAAACAAACAGAAGATCTCGATATAAAGTGATGTTTGGGAGAAAACCAAGACTGCCTATAGATCTTACAGTTGACAAAGCTATAGAGGTTAAAACAGCTAGCAGGAATGCAATTATTATGTTAAGGATCTGAGAGAAAGAATGCAAAAACACAAAAGATCATTCAGAATCATATAGTCAAAGCAAATATGTAGCAGAAGAAGAATTATGATAGAAAGGCCAACTAGTGGTTCTGATGGGATTTGACGTCACTACACAGATGGAAGATGACTAAAGTGATGATGGAATGGGTTCTGCTATTACTACAAACCCACATGGGGACCCTCATGAACCAAGCACAGCGAACGGTCTACATTTTACTGATAAAGTAATGCAGAGTCATGTAAATAACACAGACTTTCACGCTTACAAGTATATCGCCTGTTTAATAGTTCGATAGCTTGTTATTTGTGCAAAGTCTTTCCCGCTAAAGAGATAAAAAGTTTTTCAGTGAGAGTGTGCGGTTTATAAGTCCGTCATCGACAGAGAGCGGGATATACTTTTCTTTTTTCTTTCATGCCCTTTAACTCAGGGTAACCCCATTTATTTTATATATAGGTATTAACATTTTTCTTTAATGTGTAATTATAGAGAAGTAAAGCATTGACAATAAATACTATATAAATTGAAAACTCAACTAACGATGTAAGAGGAGAAAAGAGATCAACATAATTTCTGTCATGTAGAGAACATAAATAAGTGTCATTAATTTTACTTTTTTAAACACATATTTCATACTAACTTATTAAATCCTAAAATTAATCACGTATCCTTAATCCTTAACGACGGAAAACAAAGGCAACGAAAAGGCAAGGTTACGTTTACAAGTAGGGAATATTTTTCTAAGAATCTGTTCATCTGTACTTCATTTTCAGTAATCTTAGTGAATTATCCTTGCAGAAATTGAGCGAAATGCAAGGTTTAGTACTTTATAGTACAGGAAGTAAGTTGTAACATGTGTGCATTGGAGACAACTCTGTTCAGCATGTTCATGCATCATATACGAGTTAAGTTTTCTTTGACCTTTTCATGAATATAACTTATGTCAACAAAAACAGAAACAAAATTAAATGATAAAACGGTACAAGTTCAGTAGGAGATATCCTCAGTCTAACGTATATTTTCTCCAAAATTAAAAATAGAAAAAAAACGAGACAGCGCAGCCACTTAACCCCCTCCCCTCCCCAGACCCGCTGACACACTCAAGCATCACTATATCACTATCAAGCAATGACATATAGTCATTTCAGGTTTTATCACACACGTTCATATTCTGAAGATTTTGTGCTATGTACAAATCTGTCTTAATAAGAGACCTAGCTAGATTAACCAACAGTTCCAAATTTTGAATGGTGTTTCTCATTTTCATTACCTATTATAATGTCTATCAATGACCAACTTGTGTCAACATTTGTACATTTTGTATTTATCCATCTTTTAACCTCCTGAGTGGGATATACTTAAAAATCTTGTGGCTTGTTCACCGTCATGACGATCTGGATTGGTGTTGAGAACACTGTCTGTGAGTGTTCTCAATACCAAAGTATATTTTTAATTTGTACATGTAATGTATTAATATGCATTTTTAGACTATTGAGGTTATAACTAGTCCATATTCAGAAAGGAGGCAAATAATCAAAGCACAGTGCAAAGTGTTTGAATGGGAATCAATTTAGCTGTAATATGTTTTTCATAATACTTATGGCAAACATGTTTGTTTGAAATCAGTCGTAACCCTGTTTTCAAACTCTGGTCTAAATTGTAACACGGTCATTGTCCTTGAATGTCTTAAAAGAATAACACATATTATGAGTTTTTGAACAAAGACATTCAATTTTTGTTTATAAAGTTGAAAAGGAAACGAAAAATAAGACACAAGAAGTGGATCTGGAGGAAATTGACGTCATTACAGAGGTGGACTCAAAAAGAGGTGAAGGACTGCGTTCCGCTATTACTACAAACCCACATGGGGACGCCCATGTACCAGGTACAGCGAAGAGTATAACTGATATTACTTTAGATGAGAAAGTTGCTGATGATTCTAAACTTTCAGAGCTAGTACCGACAGGTACATGTTGTAGGTCCAGGAAGACGACAAATATGGAGACTTTGTAAATCCGTCGCATCAGATGACAGTTCGACATGTAGATAGCAGACTGCATGCATTGGAGTCTATTATAAGTTAAGGTCTTTTAAATCTTTTAATGGCATTGTGTATTAGTAACACAAATTATGAATTTGTGCAAAAAGACATTCAATTTATGTTATAAAGTTAAAAAAGAAAAGAAAAACAAGACACAAAAAGTGGTTCTTGTGGGAGTTGAACCTTCACCGAAAACTGGCATTTAAAATGTGTTAACTTGGCCACTGACCCTACGAGACTGCTGTCATTTATTGGTAGTTATTGTATTATATACAAATTCATTGCAACTGCTTATATGGGTAGAATACCATATTATATCGGAGTGGCTGTCAAACATACGAATCTGTTTAAAGTAACCACGTCATTAGGGTTTTGGTATATGTAGTAATTACAATCAGTACTCCTGGTAATAGTTCTGACCTCAAAAATGCATATTGAATTTGCTGTAAATAAAGATGTGAATTTGCTGTAATTTGACAGTTTTCGGAAACCTCCGAAGAGCAAAAACCTCTCTACAAAGACAGATGTTTTATTTCCCAAAGCAGTTATATCTGAACAAATTAATCTCCCGAGAGCAACAACCTCTCCACACCAAACAAAATTGATATTCCCTTTGGTGTTGTTGTGGAGAGGTTGGACTGTATTTTAATCATCTGTAAAAGTTAATTAATTAGGGACTTCTTTTGAACAAAACAAGTGTTCAGGAAATAAACCCTTATCATTGACATGTTATCAAATATGTTATGCCCATAAACATCCCGGCTATGTTTACTTACAAATTTTAGTTTCGATTTATGGTTTAAAAGAAAAAGAAAAGGAATGATTTTACAGTTTATTACAGTGGTTTGAGCTATAGAGTGCCAAATGCAAACCGGTATGTTTTTAAAACTTCAATGTTGATACTGTGATCAGGCAGTAATTATAGGGTCATATCTATCGAACAATTCCTGGGTGAAAGAAAGGATAGTAATTACAAAAATGTATATCGGTAAATAGAGCATCAGTTAGATATTTTTCCCTTCAAGGTGATTCAAATATCTGGAAAATGCGTAAGTTAAAGAGCGGACCAACATCCGTTGGAAGGTATAAGCGTATGAACATTTAAGCATTTAACCGGCTATGAAAATAGTTCGGTTACATTCAATCCACTGAGATTGGTGAATTGTCCTGTTTATTTTATAGAGCAAAACGACAAATACACGATTAACTATTTTTATAATATACTTTTTTTCAGATGCTAACTTTAAAAATCCTTCGCATGATTTTTTTATATGGTCCCTGTTGACGATGAGACAAGATATGGCTAAATTGTTCTGGGCTGAAGGACGGGTAGGTGTTTAATATTTTATTTTGGAACCATTGGTCTTTTCAGGCATGACTTTGTAGAATAGACTTTGGTTTTAAGTCTGAATTCCCTTTTCCTCATTTTCTTATCTACAACTATTTAAAACTATATGTATTAGGTTTATTGTATGTTTGACAATATGAAAATATGACTTTAATTCAATTTTAAAATATGGGAGAACGAGGGTATGAGTTTTATTTATTACGATGATAAAGTAGACCATTCAGAAAATTGGTATACATTATTATTCATCTCTATTTTTCTTAATAGCTGAAACATAATTAAGTTTCGTTTTTTGTTTATAGTCACATTATAAAGTAACTTAGCATTTACCAAATTCTAATTTAATTTCAGTTTAAAAAATGAAAATTTCCATATTTATATAGTCAACTATTTCTCCGTCTTTTTTAACTCTTTAGGATGCTATAGCTGCGGCTCTAGTTGCAAACAGTTTATTGAGAGCACTGAAGGCGAAAACGAAGAATACAGAGCTTGTAAACCAGCTTCGGTGTAACATAAGGTAAAAGTTTTCTTATATGTGCTTTTTCATTGATAACTTTGGATTTACTCATAAATGGCAAGGACAACATGTATATAGATAACCCTTGGCGGAAGTAATTTGTGAGTGCAATATTTTCTTCAAGTATTTAGGTTCTGTTGCAAAATATAATAAATGCGTGCTTCAGTTAAATGAAAAAAAACAAAATATGCTAGCAAAATTTTGTTTGAGATTTATTTATAGATCAATATCAGGGTGTATAATCAATAACGAACAGCGTGAATAATATTCACGTTAGTGAGCAGCTTTGGGTATTTGTATCGAACAGCTTGGTCAAAATCAATGAAGCTCGGACGCCAGCAACGAACAACATTAAGAAAAAACCTGGTGTACGGTCGTAAGTTTGAGAATACGTTGTGTGCACGGAATAAGAACACTGAGTTCATAACGAGGTTCATTTTCATAATCTTTCTATGGAAGATCATGCTTTACAGCAAACAAATCGTCCGCCGCAAGCCATTGGTTTGTCAACATGTTAATAAATCAGGTTTTATTCTATTCATATGATAAACATTAAGTTTTACATAGTCGAAAGATGATTTTGTGACGAAAACTTTGCTCTCCGTTTCCGCTGATTACGAATGTGAAGTACGAATAAAGTCAAAATTAAGCATGGTTAAATATTGCTGAGCTACCATTTATTCATTCATTCACACAAAGCAAAGCTAACAATACCTTATGTACCCTTGTACCTCCGCAACATTAGGGCAGTGTGCATAAGATGTGTGCGAAGCTTGCGCGCGACTTAGTGCGTGACCAAAATAAAATGCTGACTTTGCCTAAAAATGTTTCAACGGCACCCAAATGGCATCGGTAAAACAGCATCACAGTAAAACCAGAGAATATTTATACAGTATGTAGCTTAATGACTGGTTTTGTTCGGGATGACAGTAACCGGTTATTTTACTAACCGGTTGACCAACTATTTTCTGACTGGTTAACCGATAGTGTCAATTGTTTTCCGTTAAAAATGGTAATTTCGTCCGTTGTCGAGGTAGGGACCATTTTGCCGTGGACAGTGTTTACCATGACATCGTTACTAAGGTTTAGTATAATGTGCGAACGACTATATCATATGTTAAAGTGAATCTACCATGTTCATGTGTTGTGGATAAGGAAATCCCACCCGAGGGTTGAGATACGAGGCTGTGCCGAGATTTTTGCCCGAGGGTGAGATTTCCTTATCCACAACATAATGAACATGCTAGATTTATTTTCTCACCGTCAAATCACATTTTCACCGCATGGGAAAGAGTGATTCTTTATCATTACATTTTTCTATTCTATACCGTGTATTGCACAGACTGTAAGTTATACTCACTTGAGCCGAAGCACTCTTTCTCCACTACACAAAACAATTCAGACATATTACCCTGTTAAAATCTGCATTTAATCAATAAATCAACCAGCACTTCGAATCAATATTATACAAGAAAAAACAGTCTTATCAAATAGCTATGTTTCAAATAAATTCTTTTAAATTGGAAACTTAAATTTTACGCAACTGGCATGAGCCGTTGCTTGTATATTCAAATTTCAATGTCACTATTTGGCTTTACATGTACTACTTTTGAATTTAAGATTCCACCATTGATAGTGATTGCATTGACCCTATAGTATTGCATACATATCATATCACACAAGTAAAAAGAAATAGAAATAAAAAAAGCAAACTAAATTGGCATGAAAGAGGTTAAAATAAAACTTTTTCCGATTTTTACTTAAAACAGCCATAGATAGAAAGATAGAAAATGATCTAATGAAGAAAATGAATACACACAACGCTATGTTTATTTCAAAAATAAATTATTTACAGTCATTTTTCGATTTTTATGTGATGTGCTGGCTGCTAATGATTCACGTAAAATAGTCCGGCAGCGATGAGAGATAAGCGGTGAAGCATAAGATTATTTATCACCGGTAAATGCGCGGAATTATGTATTTCGTAGGTGAGAAATGTCTTTCTTGTAGTTAGTTTCGTATGGAATAAAAATAAAATGTTGGCTTTTACATCTTTGAATATATTATTCATACTGATATGCACGTGCTATGAATCAAACAATAAAATGGATGGAATGAGGTAGACATTGATTACGGTGGAATTGTAAATTCTTACACCCAGGGAATATGATTGAAAACGGAGGATCATGATCATGAGCTTTATTTACGAACTCTCGATAATTGAAAGACAAGGGTTCGAGTCATACATGTACTACGGACATAACATTTTGCTCTTAATGTGAGAAACTGATGCAATTTTTTCTGGAGATATGGACATTCGACCCTGTGTTTATGGTTTGCCTGTATATACTTCTGTGTAACAATTTTGTTTTTATAAGTCCGTTTGAAATATTTTAAACACGGCATTTAATCAAATGAATGATAATCTATCATCATATTTAATTGGCGACATGATTCAAACTTTCGCACTTTCCTTTCGTATCAACTATTTTAATAGAACATATATTAATTAAAGTAAAGGATTGTCAGTGTAAAAATCAGACTGTTGTCACGGTCGTGTCCAATTAACAAGTTGACACTTCACACCTTTCAGTCTTCACGCGCCGTATTGTCAGGTGGTAAAGGTCGATGCCAGTGATAAACAAACATTATTTTTAATTCTAACACAATCCGCAACTTTTCGTATATAGCTATAGAGGGAAAGAAGCTATACATTATTTTACGATAAAATACAGATCACGTTTCCCACGGGCAAAACGTGGGGTAAATATCGCACGCGTCCAATCACATTCCGTGCTTGTAAGTTACTATGGAATGTTGCTACGCGTCGAACATAGTTCGTGGTATTTTTTAAAGACTATTTCGTGTTAGAATCGAAATAATAAATGCATCTCTGTATTTTATCGTTTAATAAAATACAGTCAATCATTCGGATGCGAAAATTAAATCACTCGTGCTACGCACTCGTGATTTAATTACTACGCCTCCGAATTCTTGACTGTATTTTATTAAACGATAAAATACAGGGACACATTTATTTTTTCTTAAATAATGTTTGTTTATACATGTACTGATATGCTGATTTAACTTTGTATTTGTATTCTAGTTTTGTACATATTGAGTTGTGACAAACATAATAAAATATGATTAAACCAATGTCTGTGCAAAAATTGATAAATTGTACATCGTTAAGGGCAATTCATGTACGGTTATTTCTTCGCCGGGCAAACTTCGTTTTTGCGTAAGAATTATCTTTTAATTATAATTACATATTGATACCCTTAATAAAGTGCAGGGTTTGCTCTCTGTTAACATGTATACACGTATGTCGAAAAAGAGATATGTTCTGAATATTCAGGCGAATAAGACGTACAGAAATCACCATTTGCTTGTCCAACAGCGTCATTTCATTAACGAAATAGGTGTTTTAAATCGTTTGTTTGCAAAGAAAATGTACGACAAAATAATAAGTGCTGAAGATTAATGCATTTCCCTAAAAAGAGAGAAAAATGATAGGTCGTACAGAACAAGAGAATATTATAGGAATTAAAGGGACACTCCCTATAACTGGTGTCAAACTAAATTACTTTAAAAACATAAATGACAAAATATTTGCAAGTATCATTACTTTTCCTGAAAGCTTAAGCTATACATTACAGTCAGAATCGGTAAACCGTTCAATACTCTATGGAAAAAATAGGAAAGTCGCTGCAAAACAGCTTTCACTCGGACAACGTTCCGTCTTCCCGTGCATACAATATATAAAGTTTGTACTCTTTTAAAAAGATAAAAAAATCAGGACCTGTTGGCATTACTCTATTCTATTCTATGTATGATCTGAGTGTCTATAATGCGTCGCTTGTGTTTTGTTTGAAGCTAATAAAAACTTAAATGTCGACTCAAAACTAGTGGTCGCTGAGATACATGTAGTTGGTAGATTTTTAAAAATAGTTTATTGTTAAGACGTATATGCACTCTTTTTATGCATCAGCGTGAGCGGGGGATGTAGATTTGCTCGTGTTCGTCCGAACGTGCGTGCTCCTTTACTCATTGACTTACAGTAACCGAACTGCAAACAAATGTTTATTGGTAAAGTATGCACCTGGGTGTAGAAATTTGATGGACCAGCCATGCCAGAGTTATGGCCCATGGCTCCTTTCAAATTAAGGCACTTTATATGGCAAGTGTGCGGCATGCAATGCGCTTTTACTTATGGACCTAACATTTCTTACAAACATGAATTAGGATGAGAAGTTATGCAACGTGGGTGTAGATTTCATATTGGACCAGTAACACTAGAATTATGGTAAACCTAAGTAAATGAATTACAAGGACTTACGAAGGGCGATTAATGTTTTAGTTGGAAATACGGAACCACATACAGTATATCACAGTTGTATACTCAGGTCATACTTTGCATTCATAATACAAATGTACAAGTAAATCGCTCGATCCAGCAACCAAATTCATTAATTAAAAGAAAATATCTTTGTTTCACCCTCAAAAAAATGAAGCAGTTTTCAAATATGTTTTCAAGTGTCATTTCGACAACGAGCTGATGAAGATCTATTCCTATTAATCTCAATCAAGTTTTGCACATTATATTAAAACATGATACAGCGGGTTTTGTACACCTACCTACAATCAATGTATATATCATTTGTCTGCGGTATTCAGCGTGCACAAATAATTTCAATATTTACAAACCGTTTATCTTTAGGACCCTGTTTTAATTGTCCTTACATAAAATGTAATATCAGCGAGTTTTGATGCTTACATATACATGTATAATATTTTTATATGATTTTCGCCGACCTTATGTATGGCTACCTATATGGAATGCTATTTTTATTTGCATGTGGAAGCCTTTGGTTTATCGTTTTCTGGTGTCTAAAAATATTAATGCAATGTTGAAAGTGCGTTTTTATATTGTAATATTATTCAAAGATAAAATAAAAAATAAATAAATATTTGTTTGCTTTTGACGAACGTATGATCTTAAAAAACACAAAAACGAAAAACAATTGCTTTCTAATTGAGTTTTGTAAACAACATATTATTGATGGTAGAAATAAAGAACCATTATTCACGGTTTGGCTAAAATCCGAAAATAGCTATTTTCGCCAGAATATAATTTTACATACGAAAAAAGGATTACTGGGTTCAATTACGCGTTAGTTGATATAAAAGTCAGTCAATCATGTAATTGATATAATTTGCAAGGTAAATGACCAAAAATGCAACAGTATTTAAACGTTGACCTTGTAGTTGAAGTTTGTTTTCATACGTTTACAAATGCCATGCAAACCGGAAGCGAAAACAGTTTTACCTGGTACGAAAATATGATTTGTTGGTTTAGTTATGTGTTAATTGATAAAAAGAATGTGTCGATTACATAATTGATATAATTTGAAGGTTGTTGGCCACTTTAAATATGACGAAGAAGAATGTATTTCCCTTTAACGCTTTCAATCAATGCTTTTCTTGTCTAGTAATCTAATGAGTTTTAACAGCAACAGCAGAATGGGAGGATTTTTACCTAAATCTTGAGTAGAGAGCTTACAACGTAATTGATATGGATGGATAAATGTTTATATATATATAATACTATGTTATGTTATATAATTATGTAATATATTGTATATGTGTATAATGTATTGTTAACTGCCAACCTAAAGTCTTTGCGGCCAAGCTTCTCGGCAAACACGGGACAACCTTTTTCTTTGGAATCGGTTCATTAATCGGGACCGTCCAAGGTGTCCTTTAACCAATCAATCAACGCACACTCTACGTCTTCAAATTTCCAAGAACGGTGGCGCTATTGCTTCAGTTTTAATGTTAACGCCTGATATCCATTGACAGTTGTTTCCTTTCTATTTATTATTTCCGGCAATGTCCTTTTAGGAACATCCTAAATTCTAGCCATCCTTTTCATATTCACATAGGATTTCAAGTTTATTTTCTAATTTGAGCGCTTAAAGTTTTCTGTCAATGATACATGTACACAATCATGTAAATGTACTATGGATAGACATAAATTTAAAGAATCAGTCTATATTAGAACCAATTGAAGAAAGCTGAAATTCGTTCATTTGCCATAATTCGAAATATTTAACAAGGTTTTTGTTTTTCTTGATACGTCTGCATATGTTATAGAAACGCTAACAGCTATATGGCAAAGTGTTTTCATTTATTAATAATAGATTACAGGTGTTCTATGAAACAAAGCAATGCAGAAAGCAAAGAAACATGCCAAGTCAACGTCTTTTTGGCTCATCGAAACATATTTCTGGTTAGACATGTACAATTACTTTAAATTACTGAACATTTTTTCATTTTGGGCCAGTAAATATTGTTACTTTTATCCAAAGATTAGTTATAACCGGTGTACATAATAACCGTATATTTTTACAATGTATTTGATTGTATTTAGAGCACATTGGGTCAGGGGCAACGTTACTGTGGTTTAAAATAGGAAAATAAATTTTCATTTGACTTTTGGATGCATGGACAAGTTGATGGTTACTAAAAGTAGAAACACCCTTTCTGCTCTGTGTTTGTAGTTACTCTTGCTTGATTGAGATTAAAATTGATCTGTAAGTTACCTTATGAAATAGAGATACTTTCCGGGGAAGTAAAATAAGCACTGGAGTATTTATAAACATGTATTACAGTTTTAATTTGTTGATAGGTGACAACTTATTTCATCAATGTGTTTTTGTTGGATGGAAATAAAAGAGTTTAAGAACTGAGCTGGTCCTACAATTTAATCTTACATTGTAATTAAAACACCATGAAAATCATGTCTTAAACTGTTAAACTCTTGCTGTATACCATTAGTGTTTAAAATATTCATGCATGATACATAAACAAATGCTATACACTTAGCGGACCGAAACTGTTTTAGATATAAGGCACATGAAAAGGTGTAATGCCTTTCTTCAATATTTCATGTAGAAAGTTTTAAAAAATTGTTCTTTGAAACCAAAAGTGCTGATCTAATTTACAAAACAACAACCGAATTATATTTGACTGTAAGATGCAGAATTACCTCTCGGAGATGAGGCAGAAATGTAGTGGTTAAAATTTAAAATGTTTTGTTTTCTGACAAGGCTAGTCAGGATTTGGTTTGGTTTGGCAGAATTTATCAACTTTGTAGTTTCTAACAACGGAATACTCAGGAGAGGCCCTAGTAGGTTGGTTAAAATTTAAAAAATACTTTTTTCTCTGAAACGGTCAAACCAATACACTGCAGTTGTTCTTTTGCAGTGATTTGTTTCCTTGGGAGGGGATATAAATTCACTTAATTTGCTTGTTTTCTAGAGGGATAAATAGCAAATTTTCAAAGATCTTCCAGCTTTAAACCGCAAATCCAAGAGCTTAGATATTTGGGTAGTAGCATTGTCTGATGTCTCTACCAAGTTTGCATAAAGTTTGCCTCTATGGTCTAAATGGACCCCGTCCTAGGGGTAACATAATATTATATGTAAATATTAAAACTTGTAAAAATCGTCATGACAAAAACCCCGAGGCTCAGATCTTAGATAGTTTGTATGTTGCATCTTCCAGTGGTCCTCTTTCAAGTTGTTTCAAATCATGTCCATCAGGAAACAATTGACCACACACAGGGTGTCACGTATTTTACTTTGACTATATGGGAAAAACTGAATATTATTTAGAACGGATTGACCCAATTTTCAAAATAATTTATCAATATAATTTTTTTATTCAAAAGTTCTACACTTTATACATTTTAACACCATGTCTGTTTTATCTAAAATATCAGACATCCGACGTTTGTTTCAACTTGTGAAGTATCTGTTATAGCAATTGCGGAGTCTTGGCTTAATAGTTCTGTAACAGACTCTGAGGTACATATGCAGGGATAATAAGCATAGGAAAGGATCATACTAGACAAGGTAGTTGTATATTTACACATTCTGGACAATGATTTAGACTGTGATAAGCAAGACTCTGTTTGGGTAGATCTACTTTTACATAAAACTAACCGATACTTATAGGCTCATGTTACACGCCACCCTAGACAAGGTGATTTTTAAGAACATTTTGACTTTTTTTTATCTACTTTAAGGGTATATTCCGAGTGGTATATTTTAGGAAATGTTAATATATGTTACAAAGGAAACAATCTGTCTTGTACATGTATAGCAAATGCCAGCAAATCCCAAATATTTGTAATCTCAAACAATTGATCACAGAACCAACTACAGCTAACGAAACTTTCTGTACTTTGTGAGACCATATTATATGGAGTCACAGTAATAAGATAATTCAGTCTGGTATTTTATTTGTCACTTTGTACAAGCAAAGTCAGTAAAGGTTAAAACAAATAACACTGTTACAGTCAGATGTATGAAACACTGTTGTACTGAAGACATTGTGCTTAATCAAGTCTATATGACTTGTCGGAAATGTTCAAAGCAGACACCGTCGAAAAATCATGGTTATTTTTTAAAGATATATTTGTATCGGTTTGAAAGAGTATAGTTCCTGTTAAGGAAGTTCGTTATAAGCAGAGAAGTAAACCTAGTATTAACTCTGAAATATTGGAACTCATTAGGAAGAGAGATATGTATTTGAACAACTTTAAGAAACCTAAAACAAAATCCATTGCCTTTATAGAAAGGAGAGAGAGAGAGACGGAGAGAGACAGAGAGAGAGAGAGAGAGAGAGAGAGAGAGAGAGAGAGAGGGAGAGGGAGACAGAGAGAGATAGAGAGAGAGACCTAGTCTGAACATACTTATCTATTGTACATAAAATAAATATAGCCCGAATAGGTTATTGGCACATATTTAAAAACTTTGTAACAGTAGTAATATTAATTCAGTAAAAGACGTAGTTCTTGAAACTGATAGTGAAAATTGTTTTGAGCCGAAAACAAAAGCAGATCATTTTGACAATTTTTACTACTGTTGCTTCTGTTTTAGAACAGATATTGCCTTCTGTGTCAAATATATTTACATGTAGTATTCAATATTTAGCTTTTCAGGAATTCTATAAGAAGATAAACACAGAACCAAAGAGTTTTAATATTCATATTATTAAAGTACAGGATTGGACAAAATATCAGCAAGGTGTCTAAATAAAGCTGGTTCCTTTATAAAGGTACATGTGACATACCTGGTCAAAAGGTCTTTTGTAAATAATGTAGTACTAAACGACCTAACAAGTGCTAAAGGCAAGCTTTGTCTAAAAAATCAACAGGCCAGAAGTTTCAAATTACAGGCAAGTCAGTATATTAACTATTGTCTCAAAGATGATAGAAATAGCCGTGTACAATCAATATGGAATCTGTTTGGTTAAACATGGTCTTTTATACATGTATTAATATCAAAGTGGTTCCAGTCGCAACTACTCCACAGACGCATGCCTCATTCAACTTACTGGTCATATAAGGAATCAGACTTCAAAAGTTTCACCCTTTAATCTGCTTGACCATGTATTTTACATTGATATCCCAATGATGGGACTTGAATTTAGCAAACTATTATAAACTAGAGCTTCCACTAATCGTTGCCTTTTTTCCAGAAACCCGTAAGTCATTTCTTTTAGAAAATCGATTTTAAAGTTTGAAATTCCAATGAAGATCAGTGACTTACGGGTTTATGGAATTAGCTTTTAACCGAGTTATATTAGTTCCATAAGAAAACAGACCAAGTCATCATAAAGAGCTTGATGAAACGATAACAACAGTACCAAAATGTCAAAACCTCAAAAAACCGACTTCCGAGGTTCTGGAAATAAGGTGACGTAATGTTGACATATAGCCCAGTAACACTAATTTTTAGTTATGAAAAAGATGTCACACTCTACCCCTCAAAGTATTTGTGTCAGATTTTATGAAACTCAGACATAGTTCACTTCCTAAAGTTATTGCGAAATCAAATATTGTCGCAAGTCATCATTAAACTGCGTTTGCGGCACTATAACAACAACCACAACAATTATAATGATGATCAACGGGTGTAAAAGCTTTGCCCTCATATTTTGGTGAAGGAAGTAAGATATCTTACAAAATGTAGAACAAATAATCAAATAAAAAGGATCAAGTACAATGTATATGTTCCTGTAAAGAATTCTTGTATTCTTGAAATAATAGGCAACCAATTATATTTTACATAGCAAACGCTATTCAAACCCTTATATAATCATAAAGTGTACAGGTGCTTAATTAATGACGAACATAATAAAGGTATAACATTATAAAACACTTGCTATGGTTATATGCTTGCTTTTCTTTTCTCCGAGCATAATAAAAGGAGGCAATTCATAATCATGCTGTAACATGCCTATAAAATGCAAATCGTTTTGTAGTGGTAGAAGTTCCCATGTAATTTTGTCGAACTCCAGTGGGTTGAAAAATAAAGGGAAGCATTCTGATAATATACAAATCTTTCTTAAGTAACAAGGCTTCCAATAATTTGTTAAATTTCAGTCATCGGCTACTGAGAATCAGAGCGAGCAGACAAGAATTGTCTTAATTTAACAATATCTAAGGCAAACACATTGGGTCATAACTCCATCAAAAGATAGTGTGTGCGATAGCGCTGATAATATGCGCATGTCCTCCTGATGCGTATGATTCAATAATGTTCATTGAAATTCAGTCAACGAATGTTGAAAAATAGAGCGGTCAATAATTTCTTACTTAATAATTAACAACAAAAAGGGCAATCATTATGTACAAAATAAACAAATAGGAACACTCCGACAATATGCGCATCTCCTCTTGGTACTGAACATTAGTATGAAGTTTCGTGGAATTCCTGCTACTAAGGGGAGCGGTGGTTTAGAGGCTAAGGTGTCGGCCGCTCATCCCGGAGGTTGCGGGTTCGAGCCCCACTGGGGTCACGACCGTACTTCCTCATATGACACCTGTACTGGTTTTTCCAGGAAGCAGACTCGAGAGTGTCTCGATAAGCTACAAGCTTTCTTCACATTCGAGCTAAAATAAATTAGTATTTCCTGCTAGTAGCTGCTGGGAAAAAGCACAGAAAAAACCCCACAGCAATCAATGAGCTACATCTATGTGATAAAACAATCGAAATTGAACACGCGGACAATATGGTACTGAACGGGAACATGAATTTTCATTTGATTGCTACTGAAATTACACGGAAACGAATGATCGACGGACGGACGGACGGACGGACGTAGCGGCTTCAGACAGCATAAAAGGTTTATTGTACTAATTATAATATTTACTCTTACCCTTTAGAGAATGGTCAGATCTTGCTGTAAGCGTTTTAAGAGAGTGTTTTGCTACTAACGAACTGATGGCACAGGACCTGCTGGTACGAGAGCTGAGTGACTGGGGTAAAACAACATGTATGAAGATTGCTGTCAAGGCAGATAACATAGACTTCATTTCACAACCAGCGTGTCAGTCACTGCTGAATCGTATATGGATGGGAAAATTGGCTGAAGATAATTCTTCCTGGCGGGTAGGCCATTTTATTTTACCTTCGGGTTTTTTCGCAGAGCAGACAATTGTTGTACTACTGAAGGTATATATAATCAGCTAAACATCTTATGATGAGCAAAAGCAGAATGAATTTGCCCTGTTTTGTTTATAGCCTTTAAATATTACTGTTTGTTGGGATTGATTTCCCTGCCTGCTTTGACCTGACATATTTTGGATTTGGTCATTTTGTTTTGTCAATATATTCGGTAAACTTCGTCTGTAGCCTTCTGTTAAAATATCTTGTACTTTTGTCTTACAATTCAGTTGTGTTCATCCGTAATATAACTTAGATTTCGTTGGCAAATATATCTTGTTCCGTTTATGAATATTGTGTTTAATATATTTTAGCTATTGATGTGTGTGCTGTTCCCTCCGCTAGCTTTGGTACTTCTTGATTTTGTCAGACCAATACAAAAACTCGAAGGTATGTTGATTGTACGACACGCACAACGTTTCTTTCAGTCATGGAGCTACCGGCTTCTTATTTCAAAGTTACATCAAAAAGTGAAAATGGTCCAAAGTAAAAAACAATTTATGCTGATTTATTACCTATGTTTCTTAAAAAGTCTATTTCACATGACTTGAAAACTCAAGATGCCCATAATGACGATTACCAGAAGTTGAACTGAGGGTTTTCTTTGGTCAAACTTAAACCTCACCTGAACAACGTGCAGAGCCCAAGTGTCAGTCATGCCGGTTAATGGTCAAGGTACAAAAATGTGTATACGGATCAAAAGTCATTGTTTTATTATTCCAAAAACATATGAAGTTTTTTTTATGAACTTTTTGGTCAGATACACATCAAGGTTAAAATACAGAACCAATGCTCCAAATTGGCCGACTGAAGTGCGAAGTCATATTTGGGGTCAGATGTCATTTGACTGTACCTTTAAAACCCCTTGAAGGATATTCACGAAATTTGTGTTTACTATACCGAGACATGTAAAGCGTGTTTTGCAATCGTTTTTTATGTGACTCAATTTTGTGTCCACTCAGTAATCCCTCGACAGTATAACCATAATATACCTTTAGAGGTCCTGTCATGGTAGCCCGACTTTTGTTTGTGTTTTTAATATAATATATTCGAATACTAAATGAACAAGAATATGTAACTATATATATATATATATATATATATATATATATATATATATATATATATTACAACAGAGGATATCAGATTTGTTTTCATAATGATTCTTCGTTCATTTTTAAACCTACGCACAAGTCTTTTTAGGTTATGATGTTTTATTTTGTTGTGAGTGTTGAAACCTTATTCTAAACTTGAGATAAGTAATAAAGCTTATTAAGGTTATTGGTTCTTTTCCTTGTTTTGTTAGAAAATATCTTTTTTGTTAAAAGTGTAATAGTATTTATTACTTTTAAGCTCTTTTCCAAAGTAAAAACCTTACGATTTATAAATTGCCAGAAATGTGTATCCCTTTTCGAGTAAGAAATGCAAGTACATGGTGATCCAGAATTATGTGCTACCATTTAAACCTCGAGTATCTTATTCTAGAGTGGTGTTATCTTGAAAAATAAAACCGCATTTAAAATTTCAAATCTGAAAGTGTTTTTGATACGACATTGATATGAATTGAAAAGATATGCATCAAATAATAGGGCAACAATATTCATAACATGTCCTCTAAATGATAATGTCCAATTTGTGTTATAATGACGTTGAGTCTATTTAAAAAAAATCAGTCATGTTCATGTTGGCGGTCCTCAACTGATCTAGTCTGTTTAAATTTATCTACACGTTAGTGTTTTGAAGTTTAGTGAGTTAATCATCTCTAAGATATATCTTTGCATTATTCTTATAACGGTGACTGGAGAGTGACTTCCATTTTATTCCATAATGGACACATTGCCATTACAGAAAAGATGTTGAAACCTTTCCTCTTATTCATTTTATACTAATACATGTAGAATTAAGCTCGATTGAGAAGAAAGCTTGAATCTTATCGAGTCACTATCGAGTCCGCTTCCTGGAAAAACCAGCATGGGTGTCATGTGAGGGAGGTACAGTCGTGGCCTCAGTGGGGCTCAAACCCGCAACCTCCGGGACTAGCGGCATACACCTTATTCTCTACACCACCGTTCCTCTTCTTGTTAATTACAAAAGTCAAATGTATTGAATATACGAGTTTGTTATATTTTAGATATTCATTATTTCGTAGTTATTTGAGGTATGGTAGCGACTTCAGTGGGTTTCAAACCGACAACCTCCGGGACTAGCGGCAAACACCTTATTCTCTACACCACCGTTCCTCTTTTTGTTAATTACAAAAGTCAAACGTATTGAATATACGAGATTGTTATATTTTAGGTATTCATTATTTCGTAGTTATTTAAGTACTGAAAGATTTTCTTTTTACTACAATACATTGTTTCTGTATTGCAATATTAACATTCCTTTCATGCCGAAGATATAAAACAATTGCGCAACCTACAAACGAATGAATTACATGTTTAAACTACATGACATTGTTATGAAAACGGAAACAAAACATGTTTCTGGAACCTTAAACGTTTAAGGTTAACCCACAAATTGAATCGTGGAGCTACCTACATGTATAACCTCAATAGCTTATAAAGTATTTAAAAATGCGGTGCAATATTTGCCAGTGTATTGATAATGTATAAAAGTATATTCCCTTACACAATGAAACACAACATCCACAAGCATCTTCCAACTTTGTATCGCATTAAAAAATCAAACTTCTTATAAAATTAGGGATTCTCTAAACTCCTGGTCTCAAACATATATTTTTGTGTTCTAATATTACAGTTAGATACCCTTTTCCCCCAGTTTGGTTGTTATCAAGGTTGGATTAATGTTAAATGTGCAGTTTTTGAAGCTGAGGTGTTTAATAGGGAACATTTTATTAGTACAATTTTGTTTAATTTTTATAATTTTATATTCATTTTTGAGAGGAGATTTTTTGAAAACATTTCAAATGATAAATTATTAAAAGGATATTAAAGTCGGACGTATCAGATGGTTGTTGGAATATTGTACAACGAAAATGGTATTAAACCAAGGGTCCCGGTTATGCACACGAAACAATGGATAAAAATTACAGTAGTTCTTGTATTTAGGCTTGTATGCATGTATTGTTTCAGTACCAAGTACCAAGGATAACACAATAAAGAGCAAGCTTTTATTACCATTGTGGTCCTTTTTTAAAGACAGAAGATACAAGGGAATCCTGGTACCAGACCCTAGATGTTTTACGAAAAGAGCCCTTGGTTATTTTACATGCCCGGTGTATAGCACCGATACACGCGAGACTACCTCTGTGTTTCTAGCCAGTTCATCTCAGATAGGCGGGAAACACTGAAAAGCGTTTCTGAAATGTCCAGAGTCCCGGCCGAGAATCGAACCGGGGACCTCCGAATAAGTAGTCCAGAGCGTTAACTACCCGACCACCGCACCACCTAGGATTAAAGATATCCAATACAAATAGCAACAAGTAGCATTAGAAATGGTCTAGTGTAGTACCGGTATTATATTTATTCAAGAGTTCTTTTGTAAAATTTGCTGACTAATCAATGACATTATCTTTCTTGTCACGTTAAATTTCTTGTGATTAAAGATTAGTAGAGCGAAGCAGTTAACTCCATAAGCATTGCTTCGGGAGGAGGTCCACCTGTCTGTCCATCCTTCCGGGTTCATATCTAAAAAAAATGTTTGGGACTGTTTGAATAAAACATGGTCACTACTATAGGAAACCGCGGCACGCCACATTTCATGTTTTATTTTTTCAGGACGGGAGCGACAAATCACAGACAAAAACAAAAACAAAGAAAGAAAGTACGTTTACTTGTTTTAAATATTATAATAAGAATTCATCCTTATTACAATGCTTGATATTAGCATTAAATTCAGTTTAGAATGAATTGCACATTTAGCCTCCATTTTCCTGTTGGATGTGCTGAAGTCTTTACACTCGATTAGTTTATATTAACTGTATTTTACCATTATTATTCATGGCTACTAGGTTGTGTTGAAATAAAAGGAAATTGCAAAATCTTTTTAAAAAGCAAACTGTTTGAATGTTTGAAGTTTAATAGATGTATTTATAAGTAGATTCATACTTCTTAAAAAAGAACAACTGTTTAATAATATTACGAAACTGTAAGGCACTACGTCTAAATAGCATACATGTACACTTAAATGACATGTATAACACATCACTCTCAATACTGTAGACCTTCTACGGGTGAAACAGATGAAAGAGGATGCAAGCCATCTGTTAAAGAAAGAATGTACTACTTTTACAATGCACCTGTGGTTATCTTCATGAACAATGTAGTATGTATATTTATTTGAATATCTAGTCAGAATAAGCAAGTAAAACGTACGAAGCGATTTCACAGAAAAAACTGATCTTCCATAACAAGGAATGGGAGTGCAATAAAGATTCAACATGTAAACCTTTCTTTTCACCCAAACATAATTTCTATCAAACCAACCTACTTGTACAACATATAAAACATGGTATGAACTCTAGTAAATCTTAAATATTTCTAAAAGAAAAAGGCTTATATATTAAAATTTTGCACAGACTTCTGAAACAAGACTGCTTATTCTCCTAGAAAAATTGAGAATTTTCCATAGATAAAATGTTGACTTTGTATATTCATTTAGCGCAAGTTTGAATGCCATGAATGAAGCTAAATCTGCATAGGTAAATGTAATGACCAGAACAGTAAAGTCCAGTAAATTCCTCCAGTATAACTGTACAATCTGTAAGCATCAGTTTGATATGATGCCCATACATCGAAATTTATTATTATTTGAATATTATCTTATATCTCTTCACTCGATTTTACAAACGATCATTTTACAAAAGCTAATTCCAAACGGTCTCACACGGTTGTGAAAATATCAGTTTCTTAAAAACTATGTGGGAGCACTCAAACCATGTATATAGCCAAAGTGTTCATGGATTGCCTCTATGATACTGGTGTCTGTAAGTGTTGGAGTATTTGGTTATTAAAAACAGAAGCAATGGATTTAATATTTCTTAAAATTTCAATCAAATTATCGACCTCAGATATTTGTCTTTTTCATTTAATGGACGAATATACACACGTATACATAACATGTCGGCATCAGTCTAAGTGAATGCCCGTACTGGATTGATATTCTCCGATTGCCGAGTGAATGCAAACTTTACACACATAGTCGGTAAATGGGATTCAGTGAACTGTTGATTTTATTAAAATTGTTTTATTAGTTGTGAAGATATCTTGGGTTCATTGGTGTTCATATGCAGCTCTGGTTGCTTATATTTGTTTTTATTTTATAACGAGAATTTGTTTCAATATAACTGGCGTTTCCAGTCGACATCAAAATGTTCTTATTTCAGATTTCTTACCTTGTTTTCTTGGGACTGTTCACTTACATTTTGATATTCAACTTCAATCCAGAATTTTCTGTGGAAGAGATTGTTCTCGTGATCTGGTTCGGCACAATAATCTTGGAGGAAATTCGTCAGGTATAGCTTTTGTATACAAGTGTATTGAATAAAGCGTTTAGTAAGGCACATAAGTTATCCTTGATTGACATGATATTTATACCCTCTAAAATTCAAAAACATTGTCATTGCGTGCATGAACATTAAATCTTGTAAGTTTTTATTTTAAACTTAGTTGAAAGTAACGTCGATTGAAGAACAAGTTCTTGCAAGTTTTATCAACATATCTCGGTGACTGCTTTGAGCATTTATAACCAGTATTCGCTCTGATAGAATGGATTGTGGAAGTGACAGTCCAAGGCCGCTGCCAGCATAAAATTCATATAAAAACGTACCTCTACGCTAAGTGTGATATGAACTTTTGGTGGAATATTTAACAGATACATACATATTTCATTAAATTCCGCTAGGTAGTAAGTTATTTTTACACAACAGATAGGAAACATAACTGAACAAAAAAAAATTTACTTAGCTCATGATGTCCTAATAATATTTTCGGATAATATAGGATAAACAATTCCCTGTTTAAACGGAATTAGTTTGCGCATAAACAAATGTATTCCCGTGTTTTTAAGTTTACGAAACAACAGTATATATGGGCTTGCAGCCGTTACAGGTACCGTATTCTAGTAAAATATGCCATTTTGTACTAGTATATCAATATTTCCGTGTTTTCAAGTATACAGGCTTCCGTCTTTTAGTAATATGCGGACTTGCAAGAACATTCATGTATTGCAGCCAGTATCGTATTTAAGTAAAAACACGGGGTATCGTAAATCAATATTTCCGATTTTCAAGTATACGTACTTCCTTATTTGAGGAACATACAGACTAGCATGATAGAATGCGGGCTATATATTCCCGTATTTTAAGTATACTGAATAATGTACATTATTGATATACGGGATTGCAGCATTGCGACCCGTACACCTCCGTTTACTAAGTTTTACGTATTTTCCCGTATGCTAATATTAATAGTACCGTACACTTTCGTATATTCATCAATTTACCCCAGTAATTTAGTGTGTAAGTATATCTGTACAAAACCGGCAGAGCAGTAATTCAAAAATGATCTAGGCATTACTGAAACTGTTTTTTTTTTATTATATCATCAGTTGTTAAAAATATTTCTAACTTTGTTACAGGTAGTTCAAACAAAATCAAATGCTCTAGCAGACCAGTTTAGAAGTTATATTACAGATATGTGGAACATTCTTGACATCGTATCAATAGGCTTATTCATCATAGGGATGATTCTCCGATCATTCCCTCGAACAGAAACTTTCGAGGCAGCCCGTGTTTTTCTTGCGCTGAGTTTTGTTTCACTTTGCCTGCGTCTACTACATATATTTTCGGTACACAAGGGACTTGGGCCAAAGCTTATCATGATCGGTCGGATGGTAAATATCCTGTTTGGTCTGCGTGTGATTTGTTAAAAGAGGAGTAAAAATCTGTAATAATCAGTTTAGAATAATGGAAACTCATTTGTGAATAACTGAAATTATTTTACGTTTTCAACTTGAAAAATCTTTTATTTAAATACAAACTTGAATAATTGAATTTGTTTTTGTTACTTGGTGCGTAAATAAATTTGGGTACAGCGGATACTGCTTTACAGGTTCAGGATCTCCTGTCTTTTCTGGTGATATTGATGGTATTTGTTGCATCATATGCTGTCGCCTCACATTCCATTTTGTTTCCAAACACTCCTCTGAGATGGTATACCGCTATTGAAGTCGGTAGAAAATCATACTGGAACATATATGGAGAACTTTTCTTAGAGGATATTCTTGAAGGTACAGCTACCAGTATGAAACTGGAAAAACCTAGCACTATTCCCAAGATGATGCTATTGTATCAAAAGCAGAAATGAGGTTTTATGCTTTTGATAGCTATATTATTTAACATGATTAACACTGCACAAAAAATTAAATCATTAATATACTGTTTTTTTTTGTATGTCAAGCTGTCTAACAGTTTGCAAAGTTGTAATTTATTTATCATACATGTATGCTAAATGACATATATGTCAAATTGACTATACTGCTAAACTGACATACATTAGAAGAAATGATAAATTAAATAAATTAATTTCAAAAGTTTGTTATATTTAAACAAATCATTTTCTCAATGAAAGTGTTTTATTTTAGGAGCACCGAATTGTACAAATGAAAGAATGCTGTGGATAAATGGCACCCAGCCACGTTGTCCAACAGAGATAGGGAAGGTGGTTGTACCTTTATTAATGGCTTTATATATGCTGCTGGCCAACATCTTACTCCTTAATCTACTTATTGCTATGTTCAGGTAGGATGTTTATAATGAAATATATTAAATGTAACTTTTGAATGATGTAAATGTATTCAACAGTCTACGTTTGAGCGGGGTACTTAAAAACAACGTTAATTCAAATCCACCAATTAAACCGTTCAATAATTGTTGTGAAGAACGATAACTATAAAATATAAATTTAGCTTGAAAAAGCATCAATGCTTCTTCATAAATAAATTGGGACTCTTTTGTTTAGCGCTAAGACTTAGCAGATGACCTAGTTTACTTATGTTACAACAATACATTTCCTGCCCGGACGTAGATATGCTTGCTTAGTCGATTATGTATCTTCGTGTTTCTGTCCGTCATGCCAACCTAAAACACTTTGTGTCCGGGTCGTATTTTGTATATGCATGCACCGATTTTCAAAAAATTGCAAACATATCTAAGCCGCCCGAACAAAAAGAGATGTGACCACCGCTAATTTAAAAGTAGGATTCATTGTTTTAAAGAAAAATCCATATTCGTTTGTCTTTTAATTCTTATATATTTTAAAGAGCTATTGTTTAAGTGTAAAAAAGTATAAAACGAGAACAACTCATAACTCTTGACGTAAGTGTTTGATCTAGTAAGTAATACAACTATTTCTTACAAGTAACTTTTAACCTTACTTTGGATTGATTATTCAATTAACGATATCACTTTCAAAAGTTGTGTCAAAGAAAGGGATGGTTACAAATGTACCTAAGAAATATAAAGCAGATTTATCTAATGATAACATCCCTCTCTTTTGATCGTCCAGTCATTTCCTATGCTAGTGGCTGTTTTCAGTAGAAAACTTCATATTCAATATTTTGTACACTAAATTAAAAGTATTGAAAGGATTTATACAAAAAGGAATTAACTTCATTTTATTTTTGATCAGATAAAGGAATGTAAATGTTTCTGATTGTGATTCTATACAAACAAGTTATTTTAACATATAATAAGCCTATGTATAATTGTTTTTATTTCCTTTTATCAGTTTGTGTTTGAGCTAATTTTGCAAGATTGTAGTTTTAGATATCTAAATTAATGATATGCACGCATATACAAACTAAATCCAGAACAAGTTACAATGCTACATGAACAAATATTCTCATCAGATAAACTTACAAAGCAGAACGGTAAACTCCATTTACTTGTTTGCAACTTATAAATACACTTATACAATATAAGCCTGCTATATTACATGATAGGTTCATCTGGTAACATTCTGTAAATACTTTTACATGCATTATCTCATTAGGTGAGATTCGATAACATATACACCGATATAAACCATAACAAACGACTTAATGATAACGCCTCATGTTCAAGACGTACACGTCATCTAAAATTTGTTCTACCCCGAACGACAAGGTCACAATGGCCGTTTTTGTTTCGGAAATAATTGAAATACAAATATATAACAATTCCTAAATTTTGTTACGTTTACATCTTTAATAACGATTTATTCTATACAAATGTACAGCCCTTTTAGGTCTAGACTTTTGCTCTTATCGTTTCAGCAACACGTATAAAATGGTTCAGGATAATACAGACAAACATTGGTGCTTCCAACGGTATTCTCTGATTTACGAGTACTACACACGATCAATGTTGTGTCCACCCTTTATCATCTTCTCCCTTGTGTACCTGTTTATGAAATGGGTTTATACCCGTAACAATGACAAAAGGCACGGTCCGAATACTAACGATAAAGAAGATGATATTCAAGATATCATTAAAGAAGATGATATTGAAGCTTACGATAAAGATGATATTAAAGATGATTTCCGTAAGTTGTGACATATTTATTTCGTAATTGTTTCTTTTACCTAGATAATAGAGAATGTGCGATAGTTTCAGACAACAATAACTCTTGTAACTATCCTCTTTAGAAGTGTAAATTGGAATGTGTCTCTTAAAATAGTTCAAACAGATTCAGAAACCTATTGTTATGAAGTGTAAACAGAAAAAAAAAACGCATTTTGGTCATTTTGTTACATTGAAAAACGTAAGAAATCAAATAAATATAGATTTAACCACTTTATTGGTCGTTATGTAAATTTTAAGTCATGTATTCATTGAAGTGGGGCATGCAATCGTATTTATACTCAAGTTTTATCGACGAGCCCTTTTTAAAATGTACCTTTTCCTAAATATGATAGGACCCTTTTCAGCTTTTATTCTGGACACTATCATTTATAGCCATTGGAGAGTTCAATTGAATCACAAAATTGTAAACTGAAAAATGATTAGTGATGTAGATAATCATCGGATTGCACACAAAAATAAGTTATTCCAGTACATAAATGATGGTAAAAATACATTTTCAGAGAATGTTAATTAAGTTCAAACTTCATCAGTAACAAGATACGTTGGACCTGACTTGGGCTTGAAAAGGGATTTAAACACAATGCTTCTGTTTGTCTTGAACAGAAAGTCATGTGTCAAGGCATTATATCTATGTTCAATGTTTGACAGATGTGCACAAAAAGTATGTATGTGCACGTATCCAAATCAAATAGACTAATGAATACACTTTAAATTTGTATATTTCAAATTTTGCAATTACATGTATGTCTACTTTTGACACTTTCTGACTAGTTATGTTTTATCTTTTAAAATTAGACATTATAAATGTCGACAAGAGAGTTACCACCAGAATTCAGAGAGTTCAAAATCACCGTTCACTCATGTATATTCTACAGTTTTCACTTCTGTATCAGAAAAATTAATGCAAATATATTCAGCTGAACAATGTAGAGCCATCATAGCCGTCTTGATTTCCATAAATTAATTTTAGTTTATTTATCGCCGTGTTTTCAGATCGTAGCTTTACGGATACAGATAGCAGTGGTTTAGAAAAATGGGAAAAAGCAAGAGCCGATGATTTTCACCATAAAATAGAACTCCAAAAATTGGAAAGTATGGAATATCTAGTGAATGATGCAAGAGACATGTAAGTAAATATATTGAGTCTGTCGAATTGACCGACGGATTGAGAAACATCGAGTTCAATTATTATTATTGCCTACCTGTCTGTTCACACTTACCATGTGAACACATAATTAAGACAACAGTCATCATAGCAGTATTTATAATGATTGTCTCTGTACATTGTAGGCCAACTTATTTGGATATTGATATGTAGGTTAAAAACTAGATTATCATATCACATTATAGAAATCCTTGTAAGCAACTTACAGGCTACATTTTATACCACATTATCATATAGAATTTTGTTGTTTACGCTGCATAACTGTAAAGTCGAGTTCGAAAGTGCACAGCGTAAACGGGTTCATATATGGGAGTGTACATGCCTTATTTTACGAGTATGCGATAGTATATGGGACGCTTATGTCGGGCCAAGTCTAGGATCCTTTATAGGACAAGAAAATGCTGCAATACCGCCCAAGCAGGTTTCAACGGCACCTGTAGAAAGTGTAGAAAACATTCTAAAAAGAAAGAAATACAGTACCCCATCCCCCCAAAAAAGTTTTATTTAGAAACAAAACAATTTAAGAATAAAGATATCTATTTTAGTAACAGTGACCTTGACCCTATTAAAAAACACACCCCTCGGGAAAATGTTTTCTTTTGCTTTTAATATTTTATCTTATATATCTTGAGTAAGAGCAATGCAGTCTCAAGTTTCCACTCCACGCAAGCTACCTACACTCCAAATTGCATTGCAATTTGCATTGTAATTTGTCACTCTTAACTCGAGTTATTGAGGAGAAACCATTTCTTAGTTTGAGTAAGAAGTACCTTGACTATAACTATATTGACCCCAAATACAATCCCAATTTTTTTTTTGCACTCAAAGTTTCAATGTTATTGGATTCCTAACTCGATTTATTAGGCGGAAACCATTTTTCTATTTAAGTAACAGTGACCGTGACCCAAGTGACCTAAAATGCAATCAAATGCTTTCGCTCAAAGCAAGCTACCTAGAAACCAAGCTCTCACATCTTCAGTTATTGATCGGAAAATGTTTCTATAATTTTAGTACATGTAACAGTGACCTTGACCTTGACACAAAAGACCCCAAATGTATGATTTTCAATATCCTATATATTACCTGAATATTTGGAATATATTTGGTTTGAGTAGATACATTTGTATGCAGGATATATGCTGTATACGGGAACAATATTCTTGTCAAACACGGACAAGATCCAAATCTCGTATGCGGAATATACGGAACTGCATATTTTTGCAATACGGGGTGGAATTACTGAGTTGAATATGCATGATATACGCTATGTGCAGAATTGGTTTTCTTGCCGTTTACGGAATCGACCCAAATCGTGTATATTTGTAATGTACGGAATATACGGACTTGTAAATTCTTCAGATACGGGAAGCACTGACCTTATCTCTGTCGTTTCGTACGTGTACATTTTTTCGCACGGAGAATCCACCCCTGTTAATCCGTGGCGACAAGTACAGTACACCTTAAGTCGTCATAGAATTTCTTGAAAAATAAAATTTTAGAATATGTGTTAGAAGTGGCTTGCTCTTATGATGTTTTGGGCACTAATTGCATATTAGAAACTAACTTAATTGGAAGTAAGCAGTAAGGAACAAACAGAATACTTATTGTTAAATTTACAGATCCAAAATATAAAAATACAAACTGTTCACAGGCCGTGATGAATTACGTACAAATTGCATTACAATATTAAAGGAACTTACTACACGACAAAGACTCTCATTAGCTGAACAGAGAAATCAGGGAAAACTGGTTATTTTTATAAAGTTAAAATGCACATGAGACCTGAGAATAAGTCAGCGAATTTACGTACGTTTGTTAACGTTAAATGGAAAGTTGCCAGTGGTATGTTATATGGAGAAAAAAACCAATGAATGCAAATATTCATAGACTAGGGATCCGGCCAAAGTTCATTAAAAATAGAATAATTATTATTTTGAATATTGAAGGTATTTTAACGAAAACAAAATGTGATGACACAATTGCATTCATCGGTTCTTTTTGCATTAGCAGAAATATGGGAATTAAGCAATGAAATGACGAGCGATATTCTGAATTCATATATTAATTGTCATATTTACCAGCAGTTAAACAGCAGGTTTGGTAGAGCTATGGATTGCTGTATACGTTAAGAAATATTTATACAGTTTTATATCACGTATTGCTATTGAACAATGTATAGGTATACTACTGATACTTAGAATATAAGAAGTTAACTAAAGACACACCTATAATAGTTGTACATCTACCTCCTATTGACTCGCCATTCTATGTAAACAAAACATTGAAAGGTATATATTTATTAGATGATGTATTAAGTTCTATTTATGCAAATCACATATAACGTAATTCTGTACTGATGGTAGTAAATGGCGAGTAAAATGAATGCATTTAGACAGACTAAAATATTTCCCAACTTCAAGAGTACAGTGAAATTTATCAATCACTGTCCTGTACGCGATTTGCGTACATCTTGTAACACAGGGTAATATTACAATTAATACAATGTTATATAACTTTGTAAAGTTTACTAACTATACATACATTAAAAATGAACGTATAGTTCAAGATACAAATGTAGGTCATTTCACTTACACTTCTACTTTGGGTTGTAGCGTTATCGATTACTTATCATATTCGGAAGATTTAGTAGACCATATCACTTACTTTCAAGTAAAAGTATGGGGTGAACCGAAACATTTTCCTTTACATGTCTCACTGAATGTTTCATACAATATAACGGAGATGATGAAGAAATAGAGGATGATGTTGAGCTATATATTTTCAATACTGATATTACTTAAGAGAGAGTTAGAATGTCGATAAAACATTTACAACTTGGTAAGAAACCGGGAAGTGATTGTTTTATACAGGAATTTTTTATATATGGTATAGAAAGGTTTATGCACATTCTAGTAAAATTATAATAATCGATTATTTTCAAATGGGGAATATACAGATACTTTGGGCGAATCCATTATAGTAATACTGCATAAGAAAAGTGACATTAACAAAGTAGACAACTACATGTACTGGGGTATCTCTCTCCAGAATGTACTTGGGATAATTCACTGTGGCATTTTAGTTGCTAGACTTCACTTTTTCCCCAAATGTATAAAACAATTTCAGAACACCAAAGTGGTTCTAAAGCAGGTAATTCAACTGTTGATAATGATTTTGTACTTAAGTGATTATAGAAAAGACACTGAGAAAGAAACAAAATACATGTAAATTGTATGAAGCTTTTATCGAGTTCCAGAAGAGTTTTGACACTGTAAATAAACAAATACTTTGGAAAATACTTATGGAAGTTTGTGTTAAAGGCAACCTGTTAAGTAAGATCGTTTCGGAGCCTGTACAGTACAGTTAAGTCGTGTGTATGCTGCAATGATACACGAAGTAACTATCTAACAAGTTATAGATGAATTAGAACGTACATTAGAAGAAAATGGTATTACAGGAATTCAATTACATCCAGATACTTTCAAACTTATTTAATTACTGTTTGCAGATGATATAGCTTTAACATCAGATACAATATTAGGTCTTCAAAGGGAGTTAAATATTTTATCTAATTTTTGTGATACGTACAAGCTGAAACAAAAAATGTTTTTTTCAAAAATGGTGGCACTTTAACTAGGAATGAGAAATGGATGTACAAAAATACTCAGAGGTTGTAAATATGTTTTGCTGTGTTTGTTGAACACTAACAAGGCACTTATCCACGAACATTATAGTCAAACAACTTTGCATTCAAAGTGAAAGAGAGCTTATATCATTGCTTAAGTCTTTATATAACTTTGGACAGTAAAATTAAAACAGTATTTTTTAAATTGTTTGATACAAAGATATGTCTTTAACTGTTATATGGTTCCGAAATTTGGGGTCGTGATAAATTTGATGAAGTTGAACGCATTGAGTACTACGCATGTAAACATTTTATGTGCTCTAAACAGAAATTTTCAAACGTAGCCATACTTGGTGTTTGTGGTCGATTCCCAATGTATATCGAATCTCGTACAATGTGTGTCAAATACTGGTTAACAATACTCAAAATGCCGAATACTGGATTCGTTAAAAATGTTATTTAATGATGTATTATGATGGTGTTAATGGTCATATAAACTGGGTTTCGTCTTTGAGACAATGTCTCCAGATACATGGTTTTAGAAAGGTATGGGAAAACCAGTCTATTAACTCAGATCAACTGTTTTTAAAACATTTTGTAAAACAAATAGAATATATTATGTTTTATAGGACTGACATGAAGCAGTAGATCAAAACAGAAAGCTTTATAATCACATACTTTTTTAACAAGAATGTACATACGAATATTATCTGGATATGTTAGATATTAAGAAATTAGGTTTGCTTTTGTAAATTTTAGGGTAGGTCCGCATGAACTAGAAATTGAGACAGGTCGGCATTAGAATAGTTCAAGACAAAACAGGTTATGTAAGGCATGTAATAAAAATGCAATTGAGGACGAATACCATTTTGAGAGCGATGACGTCTTCATCGCTCTATGGTTAACAGTATACCAGAAAATTCAGAAATTTACCTTTGACCAAAGTACAATATGATTCTCATGCTTCCGCATCTGTAGTAAAAAGTTCTGTAAGTTTATACAAACTATTCGATAAAAACATGCATGAGATGAAACAATACACATGCATATATGTACCTATCTTAATTCGAAACCTTGTTATGATTAGGGTGGTGGCGGTGACATAAATTTTTGTTTTTAGTTGGAAGGATGAAATTATTACGCCAGACGATGCGGACGCTTATGTCCAAGCAAAAATATAAACGGAAAAGTATCTTTAAAGTTCTATCTAATTATAGATATCTTTTCAGTCAATATTTTTTTCAGACTTGATTATATATAGAATATACTTCAATAGTAAATTTTACTTTTGTTTGCCGACGGTGCGCCGGTACTCGAAAACGAAAGTTGTTTAATAACTACGCTCGGTCATTCGGTACTAAAACCAGTGTTCCACATACAATAAGAAAATACAATTAAGGAATACCCCGAGTATTAATATTACGATAACCTATTAATTATCAACAGTAGACCATATAACATTGACAATATAACACCGTTGAGCAGTCAGCAAACATGAAATTTAACCCTGTAGTAGTCATTTCACCTTTTCATTAGCTTGTGTGCAGTGTTGTATGGTTTCTACTTCTACTGCTACCACATAATGGCCACAAGCAACAAATTGTTTATACTGCCATGTTTGGGGTATGCGCAAGAAAATCATAATTAGAAATAAAGTGTGAGAGTATATATGTACGATGTTAGATAAAGATCTTTGTCACAATTATTGGTTAGGTTGTTTAGAGTTAAGACCCCTGACAGGCGCAGGTTGAAGTGAGACAGATGCAGATACAAGGGAATCCGGCTACCGGACCTAGCTCTTTCACGAAAAGACCATTGGTTCTTTTACATGCCCGGTGTATAGCACTGAAAAGCGTTTATGAAATTTCCAGTACCCCTTCTGGGATTCAAACTGGGCCCCTCTATTGGTAGTCCAGACCGTTAACCACTCGGCCACCGCACCTAGACTAAATGTATAATCTCTGTGTTTTAAACAAGTTCATCTGTAGATAGGTGGGAAAAGGTCGGGTCAGTGGTAACGCACTGGACCAATGTAATCCAGGGATCGTGGGCTCAATCCCAAGCTCATCCACTAACATAACTAATGGTTTTACGGATAAGACCTACAAACTGAGGTTCCATGTATCTGTTCTATACACCAGGCCTATTAAAGAACCAGAGTTGTCTCTAGAATGGGACACGTACTGTATCTTGCAATATTCACGGAAAGCTAAAATAACTAAAAATTGTCTAGGGGCGTTGGTCATATGGATACAAACGGTAAAAAACTTATACTTACAAACATATTGGTTTGAAAACACCGGAAAGCGTTTCTACAATTTCAGGTACCCCGATCGGAATTAGAACCAGAGTCCTCTGGATTGGTAGCCCACAGTGTTAACCACTTGACCACAGAGTTGTGTTTTAACTAGTAAAATATTATTGAAAATGGGCATCAAACATTAGGAGAAATAGCTTCACAGCAAAAATACCAAATGCAATGTGATGAATTAAGTTGAAATACTTAAATAATTTAATAAAAAATGTCAAACTGGTGAAACTATTAATTAATATCATATTGTTTTCCCTGGAAAAACTTAAAATTCTTATTAGAGATATAATTGATATTTTCTTATTCTCCTATTTTGAAATTCTAGCATCATGCATATTCAGTTATGGAGCCTGAGCCATCTAAGATTTTAGGAGATGAAATAACTAGGAGCTGAAATGCCTGTAATTCAGTATTTGGATGGATGACCCAATTAAGAGAAGAGTCAATTAAGTTGGATTTAAAAACAAAAACCTTATTACAAGTAGCAGGATACAAACAACACATATAAAGATAAGTTAATGCAACCTTTTGAATTGACTGCACAGGTGTTGGCATATAAATGACGTACCTTACTGCTGGAGGAACCCGGAGAAAACCCACGGCTTCATACCATCACATATATACTTCCCAGGGCAGGCCCTTTTAAATGTGTTATACCAATATAAATTCAGCCGTGTTTACATTACTATGTTTATTAATTTGTTTAGCGTTTACTCTATGATTAACATGCCACAATTATTAGGCCTCTGAATGATAATAAAGTTTATTCTATTCTGATCTGTACTAGAATCCTGCCCTGCATAAAGAACTATGATCGGTAGCAGGACTTGAACACATGGCCTTCTGTCAATGTGAGGTTGTAATGATCTCAGGTCAGCTTGACCACTGAGGGGTAGCAAAAGGTTTCCCAGATATGCAACAAAAACATGCAGTTCATAATTTGTTAGGAAATTAAGGTTCAGTAATATTTGTCATAGTTTTCAAAGCACTTTAACACTTAGAGAGCTATAAAGAGTATTATCTGTTCAACTTCAAAAAGAAACATTCTTGGCAACTTTATTTATGTACACATAGAAGGTTCTTACATTTTGTTTAGTTTTAGTTTGGTGAAAGTCCTTTCAAATTAATAAGGCCTATATACAATTAGTAAATACGGTACTGCAAACAATTCAAGTCACTGACTATTAGCATTATGTCACCTTGAGTATGAATTTTCCATTTCTCATGAAGCTAATTGGCAGTGTTAGTTTACATGTAATTTATTAATGTTTAAAGACACCTTAATATTTGAATATCTGCCAGAAGTATAGTCTGAACTTGGTTTTCCACTTACATGTACTACTCACCTGTGAAAAATTGAAATTCATGAAATTGCGCATAAAGTGTACTAGTTGTGTTATTAAGACTATATTATACATGCTCATAATAGTAACAATCTAAAAAAGCAACTGTATCAATACATGTTGTGTGTATAGGATTCCCTGGCAAAAGTTTTAAATAAGAATTGAGAAATTTTGATTTTATTATTGGCTAAACCGAGAAGCTTTGCAATATAGTATGTGCAAATTAATAAAGACAGTCAGTCAAAGGTCATGAGACTATATTTAGTGATAGCTTGTTATAAAAATTTAAGGCCTATTTCAACACATTTTGGTCATTTTAGCAGATCACCGAACCATTATTTCTGGGAAGAAACAGTACTAGACTTCCAACGTTCTCTCATAAAGAGAGATAGCTTGAAGCTGAGCTCCAACCCATAACCATCAATCTATGCATGAGAAGTTACAGTGAGTTCAAGTCATCAATTCTAACCACTTGACCCCGTAGGCGGACTTCAGTGATATACCCACATGTGTTTTGATCCTGTTATATGAACCCATAACTGCTTTCAGTTTGTCCTACCGACAAACAGTATTTGTATTGAAATGAATAGAGAATTAGGATCTGGCTTGATTCAAAATGACGAGCTACTGACAGAGAACTAGAGTATGATTCTATGTGCTTTAAGTACCTCTACCGTTGTTTAAGGTCATCGCTCTACCAGTACCTTCAGTGCTTTGGTTTGTTATGTTGTGAATTTGTTTTGGATTAAAGGCTGCTCGCTCTCTGATTTTGATAAAAAATTAAAACTCTTCAAACTGTATGTAAATAACGTAGCTTAGAACATATAGTCATATACAAATGCTTCAGTATAAATTCTTGTCACGTATATCTCTAAATTTCAAATTTTACGCTACCAAACATATAGTGTAACGGTGTCGTGTAACCGACATTATCAATCGATTTCTGCAATTCCTACCTAGATTTTTGTTTATAAGTTTTATATTTATGTATAAGTATGTCAATTTTTAAAAAAAGATATTTTTTCAACGGTAACTGAGAGCGAGCAGCTTAAAGAGCAGTGCAACTATTGTATATGCTATTCTCAAAATAAATTCTGCACTTCAATGTCTACAAAAAATGAAACATTAATAAAATCGACTGCAGCATTTCTTGATGTAGCTTGTATTATTATCCGTTTTTTCAACATACTTTAGAGCTATACTCTATGTTATGACAAATGACCATTTATGTACATATAGTATGCTTTTGTGTAATATATGTAAACGTATGTATATATTTTGCATTAGCCAGAGGCCTTATAGCGAATAAACACTGTAGTTATCATTGTCTAAGTCGCATAACCTGGAAAATGGATGTATTTGACAAAGAGACTGATTTTCTTCCACGCCAAATGAATAATGTAAACATGTAATAAGTGTAATTTGAACATAGAATTTGTGTTCAGTCATGTTTTGGATAATGACGTTAAGGTTGGAAATATCCAATACCCGCAAGATCTAAACTCCGAAAGTGATCGCGCTAAAGGGGCAGTTACATCCTCAGATGTTGAATTGGCAAAATTAGCATCAATCCCCTTAAATACTAAAAAAAAATATTTTGGGCGTCAACGCCTTGGATCAATGGGGTTAATTGAGAAACGGTCGCTTGTTTTGGGATGGAGTGCGCGAGAGTTCGCCATAAACGTTGATCTCCCCTCTAACGTCGAAATGAGAAGCGCATGAATTAAATTTCTGAGTGTGCAGGTTTGTTTTGAAGGTATGTTGTAAATGCATGTACGTTTTAACGAAATAGAGGATTATAATTATGTACATGTATGTTTCCTGACCGTTTCCTGCTGTTTCATTAGCGATCATGAATGTTTCGTCAAACCTTAAAGACATTGTCTTCACTATATTGTACATTGTAATTCAAATGCTGCGTTTATTTGTTATACATGTAGCAATGATATTATGTTGTAGGTGCGTCGCCAAGACGGTAACATCTACACAGCTGAATCATGGCGCCAGCTCTATTTTGCTATCTTGGGGTATTTAAGGTATTGTTTTCGAGGATATGACCTTAACTTTCTTGATCGCAGTAAGGCTGAATTTGCTTTAGAGAGTGACTAGATTCCAAGATGAAGTCAACTAATTTGGACTCTATCTTTATAACGAAGAAGAAGCATTTGTTCTGGCTCAATGTTTCAGCAAAGGTGATGCAGTATCACTGCAATACGCCGTTTACTTCTACTCATGTGTATTGTTTGACTTGAGAGCAAGCAGAAAAGCATGCAAACATAGACGCCGAGCAGTTTCAGTTTGGGTCAGACGAATGAGGTCAATACATACACTGTATTTGTCGTAAGCCGAAAACTGTCAAAAGTGCAATATTCCATAAAGGTGGATCCAAAAGATATCAAACAATACGCAGACGAAAATCGTCTTAGATGAATAGTGCAGCTTATTCGTAAATCCATTTAATTAAGTCTTGTTTTTCTCAGCAGAACTTGGTTATAATAAGTTAGAATTATCTTTTTTGGTTTGTTTGTGTGAAATGATTCGAGGTTTCATTCGAGGGAACATTTTATCGTGATAGAAGAGTACTATATTGTGAAGAGAGCGTGTGCACGCAGACTGCATCATATAACTAAAATGTTATAGTTTAACTTTCCGAAGTGAGCAGTATTATAACTTTTTATCCCCGCCAATACTCACATTCTCTCCATTTATTTATGAATTAATAGAATCACGCTCATATGTTCGTCTGTCTGTAGAATCCGTCTGTCCGTCCGTCTGTATATACATTTCTCGGCAACCACTATCAAGAATTCAATGAAAATTGACCCAAGTGATGATGTGCATATGGACTGCACATCGCGCTCTAATAGTCTCTGTGTTACTGCATAGTTATAGATTGTTGTCATATCAATACATAAAGTATATATGCGATGTTTTCTAATCAACAAATGGCAGATTTAAATAAACAAGAGCTTTGTAAGACATGGCCATCCCCAGGCCAAGAGCTCTTTCTATGACCAAGAAATTTGAGATGAGAGAAATAGATATGGTAAAGTAGTATTTGGCGTGGTTTAATTAGACAAGGCAGAGTTATGGTTCTTGGACATGTACTTCCAATCATTGGGCTCTATCAATGTATTAAGTTTCAGTACATTTGGAGTTATGCTCCACACAAGAAACATCAAGAAAATGAAACAAAGGAGAGTAATTAAAAAATTAGGCTGGGTAGAGCTATGGTTCTTAGGCACTGCACTTTATCTCATTGTGCTCTATCACTGTTCTAAATTTCAAGTTTTCCCTTCAGTACTTTTGGAGTTATGCTCCGGACAAGAAAAATCAAGAAAATGTTACAAAAGGGAGTACATGTAATAAAGAACTTAGGCAAGAAAGAGTTATGGTATTTAGGTACAAATGTACTGCACTTTCCCTTATTGTACTCTATCACTGTATACAATTTTAAGTAATTCCCTTTCGTACTTTTGGGGTAATGCTCCGGACAAGATAAATCAAGAAAATGTAACAAAGGGGAGTAATTAAACAAATAGGCAAGATAGAGTAACGGTTCTTGGGCACTGCACTTTCCCTCATTGTACTCCATCACTGTATTAGGTTTTAAGTACTTTTGAAGTTATGCGTCGGACAAAACAAATCAAGAAAATGTTACAAAGGGGAATAATTCAAAAAATAGGCTGGGTAGAGTTATGGTTCTTAAGCACTGAACTCCCTCTCAATGTCCTCTGTCTGTGTGTAAAGTTTCAAGTAATTCCTTTAAGTACTTTTGGAGTTATGCTCCGGACAAAAGTGTGACGGACTGACAGACGGACGGACGGACGGACGGAGCCCGTTACTATATCCCCTCCGCAAAGGCGGGGAGATAAAAATCACAAATGTGATTATTACCAAACTGAATTATGCATGTTGTCGGCATGTTAATCATTTAATTAAGGCTTTTTGATTTTTCCATACATTTAGTTAACCTGTAGTCGCCTGTTTTGATGCGCTTTTATTCAACAACCACTGCTTGAAAGCAGTGAAATTTTGCAGGAGTAAAGCTTATGTATACATAACATGGACATGTTGTTCTCGATTATTTCCTCTTTTCTTGGAGAGTAGGGGCGGGGGTGGGGGCGAAATCAATTCGAACCTTCATTTGATGTGTTTTCTCCGACAAGTAACTGCAACCGAGCGCTCAGCACTAACATACGGTGTGTTTTCTGCTGTACAGTGTCAGAAATATGAGAAAATAGAATTCTTAATAATCGAAAACGAAAACTTTTCTACTTTCTTGTAGATATCGTAAAACAATTTGCAAATTTACCTTCAGGTAACAAAGGCCACAACTTTGTACAATAAAGACTTCGAAGAGCAGCTTATGCTGGTCGGTCGCACTGGTCACAGAAACACAGCAATTCGAAACTACAAGAGAACCAGTAATGAACAGATAAAAAGGCAATATCGGATGCTTTTTATTTCTGCTCAAGCCCAGCGTTGCCTTAGATGAGACGTGCACTGAAATTAAAATAAAAAAAAATGTATGGTGTGACACCGGTCAACAACTACTTCCGGGTTGTTGTACCCTAGGAAGTAGTTTTTTTAAAATTTGAAGTCTCCATTTAAGAGCTGTCTGTGGATGGCTTCGTGAAATATAAGTTGTATTTATTTTTGTTTTGGCCATTTTTGATAACCTTGACAGTTGTTTTGTCTATCGTCTTCAGGCCTACATTTTGTGTTGGAAAGTTCAAAATATTACTCCGTGCCGGTAGCAATGACAGATGTGTATTTGAAATGTGTACAGTGTTTACAGATATTGAGTGATAGCAAAAAACTTTTCTGGTGTAGAGTGACTGTAAAAATGATGAAAATGAGAAATATTGCCAGCTGATTGCTTGGATGTTGTTGTGAAACTCACAGGAAATGTGCAAAAGTGCTGTAATTATCATATAATAAAATGGAACAAAAATGACCTGTGTAACACCGTATGATTCTACAAATAAAACTTTGAAATCATTGAAACGATTTTTTTAATTTTATTGCTTAATTGATTTAACGTGTCCCGTTAACAGCCTTCAGACCAATGACATACTTATTAGCGTTTTATCTGTCTGTCGATTTTAGCACCATCAAAGCGTGCGATTACAAATATATCGGTAAATTTTGTTTTAAACAAATATGTTTAAAGTAGGGATTGAGACGAATATCAGGATATCCAAATATTTGTTCGGACATCCGAATATTCGGATCCAATATAGGTATCCAAGTATTCAGTATATATGGCAAACAAACCCCACCAAAATGAATTTTAACTACAAACTTACATTTTTATATTTATGTTTTGTTTTCATGGTGATATTTAACTTCAATTACAGTCGGTCAAGTGTCAGTTTAAAATACACAATTGTCATGGTAGTTACACTTTCTACGGTCAAGCGATATTTCAATTATTATATATATCTAACATTGAAACATTTGTATTTTCCGCAAATACTCGCCGACAAATCCGTTACTACGGATCAAGCACACATAGAAATCAGATTCAGTATCATCCCACTACCAAATTTGGCAATTGTTTTGTAAGGGTGCTCCCGTTGTCCATATAACATTCTTGCATGTCAACGACGTTAATAACGTCGCTTGTAATTGCATATGTGCGGCTTGTTTATTCAATGACGTCAAATAAATGACGTCGCATACAACACATAGTTCCCGCTAATTAGAGTTTATCTTCAATTGTATGCTTAAACGTCATTCAAAATTAAGAGTACCGGTATTAGTAATGGTATATAATAAAAGGGTCAATATCATAGAAATGTGAACCAGAATACCGAATTGGCTCTCGTCGCGGTCGGGTCATACTCGTGTTCCGCAATCGTATAATGCGACACACGATTCGAGCAAATCCGGCATTCTGGATCACATTTAATTTAGTTTTTTTAACCTAGTTATACATACGAACGGATACTGAGACTTAAAGATGTCACTTGATTCTATCAATGAGTGAGGGTATGAAACAAAAACAACAACCAGTTTTAATTCATGATAACTTTATTTATAAATTAACACAAGGAGTTTGTTACCCAATGACATGTGTAATAGTAATACACAGACTTGTGAGAACAGTCCCGTATTTTAGTAAAGTACGGACTAACGTATATCAAAATTTCTGTATTATTAAAGATACTGATGAGGACGTGCATCATATACGACCCCATACACTTCCGTATTTTACGTTTTCAGTGTTTCCCCATAAAGTGATGATATATGTAGTCCGTACAACCCCGTATACCCTATTTGTCGCAGTTAGGGGCCATGTTGTGTCAAAAAACTAGGTCACTCAGTCAGTCAGTGAAACCTTTAGAAGCAACATTTTGTATGCAGTCATCATTGAAGTTCGTTATAATGTCCCCCTTCCCATATATGAGGAGAGAGATATTGCCTTTGGCAGAGTTGTCTGTTCGTCTCTCTTTAGTGTTGCAAGTATTTCCAAATGTATTTGAATAACAGTCGTGAAAGGTTACAGGAATGTTTATCAGTATGTGAAGTTGTGCACCTTGGGTTTATGATCAGATTCATCCAGTGTTCACCGAATTATAAACCTTGACTAAGAGATAATTTGGGATTTTTAACTTGTGTTGCGCGTTACTCTAATAGAACTTGAGCTACAGCTATGAAACCAAATATGAATGCATATCACCATGTGTAGAGCGTATCCATGCCTGTCCGTCACAAATTTTGTGTCGCGTGCATTTCCAAAACTTACATTTTACTTTTCCAGCACCCAGTATCATGCAGTGATGGTAAATAGGAGGGACATATGTTTTTTGTCATTCTGAGCAAGTTTACGTTTGGTCAAAAACTAGATCAACAAGTCAAATCAAATACAAACTTGAGAACCCCTTTTAGGCTACAAGTTGTACCCAGTCACAATTAACCTACATCAGGCAGTTAGTCTTGAAAATCTACAGGTAGTATTCTAACTTGGGTCACGGTTTTTAATGTTTCAAATTTGTTCAAGATATTACCTTACTGTTTACAGGTATACATGCACTACATGCGTGGAGCTACAATTGGTTAGTACAATAATGTAAAAGATTATCTGTTTCTCAATTACAGCCTCAAACCTATGGCCAATCGTATAGACGACGTCCAACTTACATTTGAGACAAGATTAGAAAAGATATACGAAAAAGTAAGAAATACATACATTTTCTTTTAATGTTGCTAATTTTTATTTGTAGTGATTGCCGTTTCTGTTATTTCGTCCGAGCGCCCCTCCATCCATACCCTTAATGTTTGTGGAGCCTAATTTGAAACGTATTTAAAAAGTCATTTTGCATAGTACATTTGTATATATATATATGGAATAGTGATGGAAAGTATGGGATAGTGATGAAAAGTGTAGTGCGAAAGAGCCATTACTTTTGCCTCAGAATTTTAGATACTGCTAACGGGCAACCGTATCAAAATCATGTTAGATCAGACGCACCTGCCTGGTAGAAATTGAGAAAAAAATGGTGTCTAGTCGTAATTTTTGCAACGTTCTTTGTGCACGCAATTTTGCGAAAACGAATCAATTAATAACAAGTCTTGTTTTTATAACCTTTCTTACCAAGTTATTTTTACAGAATACACATCTTCTCTCACGAGGTTATCGTTTGTTGACCTGTTATTTTATATGATATCGTTAAGATTTCTCATAGTTGAGGAATATTACAACAGTTTTCAAGATATGTATGCACCACTTATTAATAAAATTGCAGAATTGTTAGATGGCCTTCAAAAACCCGTTTGCAGTTCAGAAAGGTAACAGGTAGTCTATGATTGATGTAAAAGTAGGCAACGGAGAGCATTGACTCAAACGTACAGTGTGGTTGCTTTAGCTGATTGCAAGGAAATCGTTATTGTTTTTGAAATTACTGTTGCAGTCAATTCACTCAAACTGTTTAACTAGACAGTGCACAGCTAAGTCCCTTTAAAGACTAATGAAATAACAAAATCTGCAAAACTTAAAATATTTATAAACACCATATCTTACGAGATGCAATAGATCTACGTTATGTTTCAGAAAAGCATAAGAAAAGGTTGCTCGCATATACTTAATGTTTATATGGGAAGGCGGGTTTTCGCAGACAAAACTCGTACCAAAAAGTCATATAAACTATTTTGCTTTGTGTCACGTCGTATTTTTACGTAGTATAGTTGTTAAAATATGAAAATACCTGAACTCGACGTTGATTTGATTATGAATTGACGCCGGTGTTTGCTTGGTGACAGGGTAATGGCAACATGTACATGTACAGTTAGACTGGGGAAAGACAAAAAAAAGTAACCAGTATGTGACAGAGTGTAGTTATTCAGTAAGTTGAGGACTAGATATGACCATTTTCAACTTCTTAATGGAAAAGTAAAATTACAAAATGCTTTCCAAACTTAATTTGCACTTGTCTTTCACAAACCTTTTACTTGCAAGTCAATATGACAGAAAGTGTATAAACATAATATGCTTATAATTATACTTCAACGACCTTTTATTATGCTTTATAAGTTTACTTATATTCAGTTTTAGGTTAAATAAAGAATACATTTGCTGCAAAAGTAGAGCCTACTTTATTTTGTAGACAGAGGTGACATATGAACTATTGGATAAGTTCATGAAAGAGCATCAACACGCAGTACAAGAGGAGATGAACCTGAAATCAAACCGATCATAAGTACATATATAAACACCAGACTGCAGTGGTTTAAACATACACGAGTATTTAATCTTAAGTTTAACAAATGTGAAAGTGTCGGTAAAAAATTTCATGATCGGTTTATGCATTTTGCATACCTCTAACGGTTGACTTAAATTAACCGAACGGATTACATATAAAGCGATTAGTAACAAATTCAACTTTCGACTTAGAATTTGTATTGATTTGTATCACTATCTCTTTATCTGCCTCCATTGGTACTACTTTTTTAAATTCCAATGTCTTATGATATAGAACACAGTTGATTTTAAATGTTACAAATATTCATTTTGAATTGTTTTTATCATTCTACTTTAAACGAAAAGGATGAATCAAGTCAACTTCATTTTACTTGATTCAATATACAACATAATGTAAATACGTTGCCAATATTTACAATTTGGTTTAAAGCTATATTGAAACTATAGATGCTTTAAGATACTTTTCAACTGTTCTACTAAATTTATGATTTATGTTTCATTTATCCCTAAGTTTTGTTTAAAATCACACTCTTGTTTTGTATATTTAGTGCTTCCCTTTCTTTGTTTGCGAATCTTTGCAAGTTTATTTCTTTGAACTTCATGATTATATATGTGTATAAAATGTGTGCATTTAAGATACGAGTTTGTTCAAACTTGGTCGAATAGTAAATTGATTTAAACTTGCTTTCAATAATTTTTACTTCTAACAGCTTCATTACTGAAATCTAAGCAATTCCATCAAATGCTTTTTATTTTTTAAAACAAATCAATGCCCAATACCTTCCTGTTTGATAACCCTGAAGACTTAAGTGAAATTTCAAATCACTATTTGGGTGATTTGTAATTACTGAGATGTTTTCATGATAATGCACATTTAACTCGCATGAAAGACATAAACTGTTTTGTTTGGATCAGCCCAGTATATTAAAGTAAGCTATCATGGTTGCTTGAAATCTCTCTTCACAAATAAAGTAAAAGATCAATAATTTAAGTTCTTATTGAGATATATATTGTTTTTGTTTGGTGTATCTTCGACTAATAATAGATGTGCAACACACAATGTATATGTAAAGTGTACAAAACACCATAATAATGTTGTCATATGACATTTTGGTGAAATGCAGAAGTCACAGCAGAAAGCGATGATAGAGTATCAGCACAAGGAATGTTAACCAAGGAAAATCACGAGGACATGGCAAATACACTTGATGATTACTATCCTTTATCTGAAATTGAATTTAGTTTGACTGGAGAATTCAACCGTGGGAGAACCATCAATGAATATGATTGGGGGTGGGGGGGGGGGAGGGCAGTTCGTCCTAAGATTGACACTGTCTAGTTAGCTTATTGTGTACATCCTATGGTAGTGAATGACCATTTTTAAATAAATAAGTTTCGGGACTGTCTAATTCAGTTTGTCTAATGTCCTTCACATGAACATGGATTCCGAGATTGCCAACTCCAAACTAATACCAGACATTTAATGACATTAGCTGTATATTGCCAGAGAGATTTTGACTCGTTTTCAGCAAAAACCAGAGAACTTGCTCAGGGATACTGATGTCATAACCTTTCCTAAAGTTACCTGCTGGTTGAACTTCTTCATTGGGGATGAACCTTGCTGTTTTCACTGCACTCTGTTAAACCGTGTTTGGTTCTGGATCAAAGTAAAACACCAATGTTTGATGTCTTCGTTTCTAGCCATTACTTTATGTATTAGTTTATAGTATTTTCATGGATATTTAAGCTTTTTTGTTGTAGACATGCTATCATTACACTCCAAGATGCTTTAGACCGTCTTTGTAAATATGTATGTATTTTAGAATATTTTTCTGATGTTAACCATTTGTTTTGTTATGTTGTAAACCGGATACAAATGATGAAACAGTAAATACTTTGAGTTTATTGTATAAAAAGTACTACTTAAGAAATTTTGATATTGTGGTTTGAGCTATTGTAATTAATGTGTATGCTTGTTAGTTGTTGCATATTTCGTATCTAAGAAGATAATCATAATTGCAGACATAATGTTTTTGTAAAATATGTTGCCAATTTTATAAATGTTCTTTTGAAAACATATTACTGCACGCCATTTAACATAAACGTGCATTTAAAAGTATATAATGTATTTTAGAACTCTATACAAGAATCACTAATTTAATGTCAAACACTTCTGAATAATCAATATTTTGCAAAATATCATTAAATTGATAGGAATATTTGTGGGTCTTATTCTTGTCATTAAAGACGTATTTAGTCAATATTGTAGAGATGATATTGTAAACTGTGAACTGTTAATTGATAACTATAAAGTTTCTTCCTTCATGAATTGTTTGTTACAGTGCTTATAAGTATTTGTCTATAAGAATAGAATATCCGTTGCTTTCTCCACAATTTATATGACATAAACTATAATACTGTGTTTTCATGTATTATATATTCATGCAATCTGTATTGTTATTTTGTTTTTTCTGTTATCCTTGACAAGTCAGAGACCTGATACAGACATGACTGTATCCGATGATGTCATGATTCAAAGAATACACGATATATGACTATTCAATAATGTTGTCTTGATAGACTGTGCATTTTAGACTTAAGTTACATGCAACATTTTGTGAGGAACATACATACTATCCCTGTATCAATATATAAAATACCGACGTCGTTTTGATTTAGTTTGATCTTAGAAAATGAATAAGTAGACATTAATTACTCGAAAAACACGTGTAAGCTTAAGAAAAATAAATTGACTGTCGTCTGGTACTCATCGCCTTTTTTCACAAAATATGAAGAACAACAAAAAGTTTAAACAACATAATATACATAACAGTTTTGCAACAGTAACCAAGAGGGTTGTATATTCGATAAATGACTGGGTAAATAACATTTTAAGGGGACCGGTGGTGTAGAGATTAAGGTGCCTGCCAGTCATCCCGGAGGTTGTGGGTTCGAGCCCCACTTGGGTCACGACCGTACCTCCTCATATGACACAAGTACTCGATAAGCTTAAAGCTGTCTTCACAATCGAGCTAAAATAAATTAGTATAAACTAACTTAAAGAATTTATTGCTTTACCCGTAAATTATTTACAAAATAGAGGTATGAATCTTTTTTCAAATTTATTTATTGTAGGAGCTTAACTCCCGTTCCAACCGTATAATGGTAATTTTAACAGGCAGTCATTTTACAGTTGTTCTTAGGAATTACCAGTAGGCCTACCACAGTCTGTCCCATCCCAATCGGAAACTCAATTTTGGCCTTGAAAAGGTATTTTTGGACGACACAGCTAAAATAGATATCTGTTTGCTAATCCATGAAAAAGTCACCATCTCAAATTTAAGGAATTTTTCGATCGGCTCCTATGTTTTTTCTTATCCTAAAAAAAATTGTCTCTATGGCAGCTTCGATGCTATCTTTGTTTTGAGTGATGTACTAGACAATGAACGTTTCCCTATTCCTAAAGTCATTGGAAATGTCTCCAAATGATAAATGCTAATTGAAAATGTATTTTAAAAAAAATTACAGTGATTTCTTTATGAAGAAATAGTAAACATTTTTGCCCACATACTCCCCGTTATTCACGAGCAAGCAGCACTAACAAAATAGTTACTTTTCAAGAAGAGAGATTCTTAAACATGCGTCGAATGATCTTAATTCTAATTTCGTGTTCCTACACAGAGATCTGTATGGAACGCCAAATCTACATATACTCAAATATTTGAAGAGGTCTTTAAATATTCAAGACTTCTGTAAATCAATTTGTAGCGAGCTATAAACTAATTAGAGATATCTCTAAATAATTATAGCGCGCCATAATTGTACATTGTGATAGAGAGGTATTCAAGTATTTGGAGAGCTCTCTAAGTAAATTATTCTTTTATATATCAAAATTTGATTTATAGCGTGCAGATAATTAATTGCAAAATTAAGGTGTAATTCAGCTGTTTTTAAGAGCTCTGCTGTTGGATTGAAGATGTCTCTTATTTATTTGAAGACATCTCTAATTAGTTTATAGCTCGCTACAAATTGATTTACAGAAGTCTTGAATTCAATCAGAGACCTCTCTAAATCAATTTGAGCGCGGTGAAATTTAATTTTAGATATCTTGAATTCGATGTTAATACATGCCAAACTAAATATACTAAAGTATTTGAAGAGGTCTTTAAATATTTGGACAGCTCTGTAATATGTTTGGATAGCTCTACAAATCAAATAAAGACATAAAAAATTCGCTCTTAGCGCAGTTTAAATCAATTGGTTAAGAGACATCTATCATTCAATTGAAAAGGTCTCCAATTGAATTAGAGACCTCTATACAATGTAATCGTTTTACAGCACGCAAGAAATGAATTTTAATGATATCAAAAATTGATTAAGAGAGGTCTCTAATTTAATTGTACCGCGCCTCGATATTGTAAATCGCAATGAATTACAAAAAATGTAACAACCTTGAAGCGCGGTACAATTATATTATAGAACCCCAAAAAAGCAATTTTGGATATCATTAATTTATTTCATAGGCTGTAAAACAATAATAGAGCTCTCCAATTCAAATGAAGACCCCTTCAGTTAAATTATAGATGTCTTCAAATCAATTGATTTTAACCGCTCTACAAACGAATGTTTGATATCTTTAATTGATTTATTGACCTCTCCAAATATTTTACAGAGCTGTCCAAATATTTAAAGACCACTTCAAATAATTGAGAATATGTAGATTTGGTATGAATTCAAGATACATTGTATCTAAAATTGAACTTCACCGCGCTCAAATTGATTTCGAGAGGTCTCAATTAGAATTCAAGACCTCTCTTATCTAATTTGTAGCGATCTTTAAAACAATTACAGAGGTCTTCAAATCAATTAGAGACATCTTCAATTCAATTACAGAGCTTTTAAAAACAGTTTAAATACACCTTAATTTTTGATACCACTTATTGAATTGTAGAGATCTTCAATTCATTTATTGCGCGCTTTAAATACAATTTTGACATCATTACATGTAATTGAATTAGAGAGCTCTCCAAAAAGTTAAAGACCTCTTCAAATATTTGAGTATATGTCGATTTGGCGCTCCATAGATCTCCGGGTAAACAACAGTGGGATATTATTGAAACCCTAGTTAATATTTCAGTGTTTCAAAAGCATACCACAAACAAAAGACCTATAGCTTAAAGAAATCTTTATCCTATGTTACTCTTCCAGTTGAAACTAGAATTCCATCACATCCCTTTAAATCACAACATTCCTAAATGATAGTCTTTACATCCCTCTATACATAAAAAATTGCGACCGTAAACTATTTACTGATTCACGGCGAGTAACTAAACACTTGCAATACCTGTAGAGCCGATGAACGTATGTATGATATATATCTTGTGTCTATGTATCGAGCCTCGCACTTAAAACCTCGAGAACCGAATGAGACTGTGTTGACTGGCAAATGTACATAGACTTTCACATTTTATTGTCCATATATCCTGTCTATTTAAAAACCGTGTGATAAAATATATTAAATAAAGATACTGTAGCCATGTACATATTTAAAAAGTAAACGCATTTTGACTGGCCACCTTCCCAAAGCCCGAAAGTAGGGGCATGGGGATCGCAACCCCTTATTTGGGAAAAAGGACATCCAGTCTAACTAAGATTGCGGTTTTTGTTAACCTCTCATAAAAAAATGTAAGAATTTTTTATTCCACGGCCGTTTGCCATAAGAGTGAGACACAGTACTTGACATTGACATTGATGTATTATGTGAGTACATTCAGCAAGATACAGAAATCGAAATGAGGTAAATACGAAGAATGAGTTGTAAGACACAATCAAAGGCAAATCGACAATTGATTACCCGCCATTGTACAGATGCCTTTCATTAAGCGAAGAAGACGAACATGCACAAAATATTCAACCCTCAACAAAACTAACAACAAAAAAATTAATCAATTGGTAGTGATTGTGCAGATGAAGATAGTCCTTATTTTGACCAGAAGGTATTGCTCAAAGACTTGGATGTGAAATAGCAGATCATGGACGGAAGGACCGTACCATAAACTGGGTGCTTCAAAGGGATTTATTCCGAAGTTGAACATCTATTCAATATGTAGCTACATGTATATACATTTGTAAATATTTACATCATGTGATCATGTTGTGCTTTTTTCGATTTGTCAAGCCTTTATGTGACCACGCTTCATTTACATAACCTGACCTACTTATAAGTACTACAATTACTGTTTAGCTATGAAATGGCACAGTTCCTTTCAACTAATCAGCTTTCACCAGTGCAAAATTTAATTATCTGTTGTCTTACACAATGTCGAATAGTATACATTACTGCTGTCAAATAGCGACCTATCCGGAAAATGAATTACTTTTAAGTTTTCTTTAAAAGTTTGTTTTCAGATTCCAATTACATTGTTACACCTTTGTACATGTACAATGTATGTATAAATACTGTCTGGATAGGATTATTTTACAATGACGCAACAGAAGAGTCTACTTCTATCGGGTAAACTTGTTATCTTATAATAAGGGAGAGCAATAGGCGGTATTAATGTCAATATGTATTATATTGTATATTACTTACTGTCTCCAGTTCCTGATTATTTTGGTAGTATCGAAAAGTAGTTCATATATGGACATTTCATTCACCTTTTTACTCTCTTTTTTAGTAAGATAGTTTTAATTTATTTCTTCTTTTCTGGTTTCATTTATATGTTAACTTCTATTATCATTTTAGTTTATGTTTTTCCAATCAAATGAAGATCAAACTTTGCCTTTATTTGACAATTCATCAAACAGCAGCAGTTCTAAGGAACACTGTACCTTCATTACTTGCTCGAGAATTGTCTTGGACAAATCATCGTAATCTTAGTAATTACGACTATTTGCGTTCTCACTTGAAAACGTCTTTTCAGACATATCGAGTTATTGCAACTATACATATAACATACTAATTCAATGTACATATCCAATTAAAAGAGATGCCAGTAAGCACGAAATTCACGTGCTTGAAATGGTTATAGAATATCTTAAAGTTTTAGTCATTTAACTGTCTTTTACTGTTTATTGTTTGTCTAGAACGATTTAAAAACATATATCTAAGCCATTAAAATTTTACCTGAAGTAGTACTGAAATAATCCAATGGAAAACATATCAAGCTTCGATGAGGATAGAACCAGTCCTTGAAATATTTATTTGTAGACACCCAGCGCCCTACCCATTGCGCCAGAACACCGTTCTATCGAATGTTCATGTATTTTAAAGCCTATAACCCTTTCCTTTTTACGCAAAGCCTGTAAACTGTTGTGTACACATATATCTGTTACGTCACTGTCACATTATCCAAACTAGGCTATACACTGTATTTTCGAGAAAAATTATTGTTTAAACTAACCCATTTTGGTGGAAGTTACATACCAATATACTTATTGTGTCCAAAACTCATCCCATACTGAAACAAAATAACTGCTTAAATTATCGTCGGTCAACTGGTTCTTAAGAATAGTATGATGTCTGTGATAAGCGCTGAACGTTCCGTTTGTGCTCTACTATACGTAGACGCTAACAACTATGCATGACCCGACGCGGACACTCTACCACGTCAATGGTAAGGAAGTATACCTCTACTACATACATCTCCTCCTTACCATAATTCGGTCTCGAATTCTTTGAGTATAAATGTATGTGGGAGGTTCAAAGGATGCTATCATTATTTGTAATTGTGCTTATTGGGTCCACCATCCTCTAAAGAGGCTAAAATCGGTACGACCCGAGGATGCTATCATTACCAAACACGTGGGTTATTTATGTTGGGCGCCAAATGTAGCCGTGAAAAATTATTCGCCCCGAGCTTGATTCGATCAGCGGACACTCTACCAAAGCGAGCTCAATGGCCAGGAAGTACAAGTGCCGTTTTCTGTTGTCTTAATTGTCTAATTAAGTCCGTCGAAAGTAACGAATACAGTGAACAAAATATATGCAACTATGTGGTCAGCTTGTAAAGTTTGTCTTAGTACATACGATTTGGTATTTTTTTCCTGAAAGTCAATGAGAAAGTACCGTCCACCTTTTGGAGGCTTCGCTAAGCCCATATTCAGCCTAAGTTTCCATAACGCAGTGGTAACCCCTCTCGCCTTGAGCAGGATCAGATAGTCCCAAATTCGATCCCCACCGGTGAAATGGCGGAAACCGAGCATAAATAGAAATCACTCGACCTAATTTCGCACCCTTTCCCATGAAAAATCCTAGTTTCGGCCATGTTGCCGACATGATTGCAGCAGAAAAGTATCATTCTGAGTGACCAGTGTAAAACGGACTTTTCACATTTCCGTTATCATGGATATAATTGTTTGAGAATTACTTCAAATTTATTTCCTGCAACGCTCGCCCTAATGTGGGCGGATCGGAAAGGAACGGCACTTCTGCATAGAGACTGCTAATTATTTTCTTCTACGCGTGATGTTGTGTTTGAGTGTATTTAGTGTTGATTAATCTTACATTGAAACGGAAACAAATATTTTAGCAAAAGATAGCAAATCTGAAATATGTTTAACTTACACTAACTCCCCGCATTGAATGAAGGTACTATTAAAAGTAGACTGACTATAAGCCAATGTTTCTTTTGAATTGCAGGAGGTCAGTGCTAATTTCCAATATCATCTTCCCCAACCGATTCCCTAAAGCGGTTTGAGAAGAAAAAATCGGCTATTACGTAAACAAATTTCAGTACACATTTATATGCTACATGTATACATTGGCGTAGGGGTCGGGGAGGGACCAGACACTTTCATTGTACGATTTTTGGGAGATTGAAGTTGCAAGTGCAAATCGATCAGAATATCTTTCACCCGTATGTTGCTATTTTATTGTTTATTGAATGCCGCGAATTGTCGTAGGCATATATCTACCGCCACATTAAGATGAACATTTTATTTATTGTATATATTGCTTCTGTGTATTTTGATCGTAGGGTGGCAATTACCGCGTGTAAAATGTATTTAGTGATGTCTTTCTTTGTTTATCTTTTTGACCGAGGTATTCGGAAGAGACGATTAAAATTGTAGTGTCGGCTCTTCCGGATGTTGATATGTTTTACAGTTTATCATGTCCTTTGATTTACATTTTGATGTTGTGAACTTTTTAAATGATATCATTTTTGCAGAGTTGTCCATCTTTTAACAATATGGGTCGCCAGTTGCAGTCTGACATAGAGTTCCTAGAAAGTCGTCCAAAGCAAATCAATGGGCTATATAAAGCTGCCACCATGTGAGACATGTAAATTGTAACATTCATTGGCACTTCTCGTGCACTGACAGGCCTGCATTTGAATAAGTAAGTAGTTGAGTGTTCATGTGAATAAAAAAAAAATAGAATTCGTTTGTTCACTGTGTCAGTGAATACAGTCACCATCGTACGTTATACTGGAGTTCTGTATAGTTTAAATCATAGTTTAAAACACTGTCGACATATTCACTTCTTTTGTGTTTAACTTCGTTTGTTGTCAGAAAACCTTTCTTATTTTTCCAATATCATTGCGAAAAACACTGTTCTATTTTTCCATTATGAACATTGATATAAAAAGTTAAATTAGGAATTTCTTTGGTACAAATACAGGTAATTTACGCCGGTGAGATCTTTCTTGGTAAATAAAAGCTACTGTAACATCTAATTGTGGTCCTGTGACTTTAAATCAGAACATGGTTCTGAAACAAATAGTCATTTTAACTTTTTGAAATAATTTCCATGTAACCATTGGACTTTTAATGATGTGACTAGCATGCTTTTAGAGCAAAGAGCATAATTGTTGCTCTCTTGATATAACACCAGTGAATATTCCATGCTTATTTATCTTATGGATATAGAATGCTTGATAGTCGGTCCGGTGTTTTTTTAAATGACTTTATCTGTTTCAAATAGTTTGTATATATTTACATTAGCTTTCTTTGTGATTTGAAGGGGGGGGGGTGTCCAAACTTCTTGTGACTGTTGTATAAGTCCTACATTACGGAGTTTGATAATTCTGATAAAGATATATCTGCTACTACAGGAAATAATAAACAAGACAATCAGATTTAAAACTACATTGTCGCAGACCTCTCGAAGCTGCAATTATATTCTGATTCAGTCCGTGATTGTGTGTTTAAACTAAAACGTTGCTTGTGCTATTTCATTAAGATACGTGAATAATCACACTGTTAAAAAAATACCGTTGAAACTGGCAGCTGGTTTCCAGTTCTCTCACTGTAATTTTTTACGGTCAACTGTAAATGGCAATGTGACACCCGTAACATTTACGGTACTATACCGTATATCATTACATTACAAAATCATGCAGCTGATTGTCTTGTTTATCATTTCCTATAGTAGCCCAGTCGCTACAGAGCATGCACTCTCAAGTTGGTAAACGAAAAACCACGTACAAAAGAACATTTGTGTGAAGTTTAGTGACTCTATGTCAATTACATAAAGCCAAGTGGTGCGAAATATCACACCACTTGCATCCGAATGAAATTCCTGAGTATCCAATAATCCTTTCATTTTACGGGATTTCTCCGTAATCTTCATTTAGGACGTAAAAACGCCGTACGGGACAGGTACCGTCAGTATTTAATGTCGAATGACGGTAAAAGTAAAGGTAATTTTTACAGTGCATCTATACTCATCAATACATCTACATTTGTATTACGATTTAGTATTTACTTACACTGGTGTTTTATCAGATAGAAAAAAACCATTCCAACAGCTTGTCCTTAGAATTCAATTATTGTTGCTGCAATTTAGTTTGATTTGGTCATTAAAAAACCCAAAAAGCAGGTATTCGGAAGGCCCTCCAGTATTTGGAATCATCCAACATTAGTTTATGTACAGTACTGCCACCGGTAATTTTTACAACCGAACCGCAACCGGAACCATTTAGAACCGCTACCGGACCGGGAACGAACCGGGAACGGACCGGACCGGACTGGACCGTTATAAACCGTTACAACCTATTGTAACCGTTAACCGCAGTTAAAAATAGCATTTACCAACTGAAACGAAGCGTTACTATGACTGTTGTCACCACGTGGTTATAAGCGTGAGAATTCACCAATCAACATTTAGGAAGGCGTGACATGTCAAGCGGTTATCTTAAATCAGGTTTAAGAATCGATTTTATGTGAATGTTTAATTTGGCATATCTGTAGTTAATGACTGAAATCAACAGTATTAAATAACAAAACATAAGTATGCTAAACTTTGATGCTATAAACGTTAATGTCCTTGCTTTGTACATTTATTATAGAACCTAAAGCACGATGAGGCATATGGCAGAAAAAGTGTCAAGCGCTATATCAGCTGGCAGCCGATAAGTTTTGGGAAACAACTACGCTTCGGTAGTATCCGTAAATAACTTATAAAGTAACTTACGTTTTAATTTTTACAATTTCTACCAGAAGATAAAGAAAATTCAGCATAATCATCAACATAATAATAACATCAATAATGATAAAAAACAATGTCTTAGCTAGAGAGCACTATTTCATTACAGTCGCATATTCAGTCATTTATGATTTTAATGTAAATAGCGGATGCTGGAAATAGAATTCGTTTGTAGTAATTGTTGACAATAGTCGCAGCATAATCCAAAAGCTACAAAATTTGTGAATTTTGTCATTATAATTGGAACGAATCTAGTGTGCACTTGTTTTTATTTTTAGGCATTCGGCTGACATTTTTACGCGTGCGTGATGTTTGCACGTGAGAATTGTTGAAAATTGTAACCCTGTTATTTTCAATTGCAGACGCACACGGCAAGTCTGATGCAAAGCATAGTGTGCTTTAAAAACGTAAATAGGCGGATTTACATGTATCGGTAAATAGTTCGTCAACTTTTTGGGTCGATTGTTAAAATCGACCTAGAGTTAACAGAGTATATCGCCCTTACGGCCGAACGCACAACATACAAACAAGTAGTTCCATTAAACAGTTGTTAGGCATGATAGCGATTTCTGTTTTCAAAATTATATAGTAATAAATCTAAATAATTTAAAAACATTTCAGAATAGAATAATATTATTTCGTTATTGTTCTTTAAATGTGTAATTAATTGTAAATACTATTAATGCGCGAACGAACGACTTGGACATACAAATTTATAACAACTCGTTTTTTACCGATAACTCTATATTCGGCGGACATAGAGCAGTTGGTAGAGATGCTGGAAATTGAATTTGCGCTGACTTACTGCGGCGGACGCGAGTTCGAAACCCATTTAATACAGTTTTTTTTACATTTTTCTTCTGTTTTACTTATAATTTTAAGACTTTAAACCATTTTAAATGTTTTACAGCAAATAATCATAGAAAACTTCATTCATGTCAAACTTATAAGGATAATGTTAATAAGACATACTGTATACATATTATTCGATAACAGTAAAGTTCAGTCAGTAGTCGTGTCAGGTTTTGCTTGTACAACCAGAATTGATTTCATTGGGTTCTTTTGGGGCCATGCCTCAACATCAATCATCACCAATTTCTAGAATATTTACATGTCAGTTTTGTTTGTGGGCCCGCTGTGATACTTTGTATCACTGTTTTTCTTGTTCAGTTATTAATTTACTCTGTGTCTTCTTTGATCTTGCTCATTGTTCAGTTTTTGCCTACAATTTAGGATAGGAATTTATTTTGTATTATTGACACAATACACTCAACCCTATGGGCAAATCCCATAACTTTTGAATGACATTAAAAGTTGTGCAAACTTTGAATTTTCAGTTCAGGTTTGTAAAAGTCCACTTCTCAGTTACCATTCACAGCTATGATACTTTATAGGGTAGTTGAACATACATGTAGTCACTGAATGCAAAAGGTAAGCACATGGGTTCCTATCAAAAGTAAAGTTTACACATATGGTTAAAGGTCAAACTCTGTGGACATTTGTGTCTCCAGTTTGTTGATAACTTTACTCATGTAGGGTTGCCCTGATATTTACACATGTGTTCAGAGACAATCGACCCTCCAGCACTTTCAGTCCTTTGATTTATTTTGCGATCTTAAATGCACAATCAGTTATTCCTGATATGGTAAAGACTGACATTTTACTTCGGCAGGTTTTTTTAATTTAAGAAATAGAACAGTTTATTTTTCAGAATATCAAATAGATTATACATACTCTAGTAAACGCTTGATGTTGATTGCCTTAAAAATTATGTGATTTTTTATTTTCAAATCATATTTTTCCTTCAAAATTGCAGCTGGTTTGTAACATTATCTACATTGCTTGAAAATATATTTAACATTTTAAAAGAAATAAGGATTTATTGTGGAACAAAAAAACTTTTCCATTTCTACAGTACAATTTTACAGATATTGTCAATAAATACTCTGCACACAGATCAAACCTTGCGTGTTTTTTCTCTTGTTTTTGCTAATGTAATAAACAGTTTATTTCTTCGGGCAGAAATGAAAGACATAAGATACGAGCAATAAGACTACCTGGTTTTTACATGTGTATTATCAAAAATAGCTTTGACCGGGAAGAAACTCATGTTGACACCAATAAAATAACACCAATTTCAGCGGGGCGAATTCTTGCCTTTCACTCGAGACTAAGGGAAATGTTAAACAAAATATAAGGTACCCCTGCAAGTGCTTCGAAATTTAAAAACATACATATTGAATATTTTATGTCTTGCAAATTAAGATCAAAAGCTATTATTGATAATGATACTGAAAATTTCATAAATCTTCTGTACCCGGTTTCAATGAAAGGTTTTGCCTTTTGAAGAACCAAAAAATAAAAAATAAAGATTCTAACCCAGTTTTTATGTAAGTGTAAAACAAAACCCAATATACAACTTGTTTTAAGATCATGGTAAATGTAATGTCCGGCCAAAAAACTTATCGATGACCAGGAGCAATAAGATCAATCATTCGGATATGTTTGGCCAGCATTCTGCCACATGTCAACAGGTATTCAAATTGAACGGGTGCTTTGTACTTGTTAAATCTGAAGATTGATTAATATGACTTATTTTCCTTGGTATCTTATATTCAGGTTTTATCGCTGGTACCGGTTTCCCCACTTGACCAACGCGCTCAGAAGAAGTTAGTTATTTTAGATTCCAAATTCCAGAGACACCCATGGTTCTTTTAACATGCCAGGTGTATAGCACTCATACATGGGACCTCGGTTAAAGTCTCATCCGAAAGACTGTTACGTAATTGTAGTTAGTCAGCCCCGGGAATCGAACCAGCTACCTCGAGATTACAAGTCTCGTGCTATACCAACTGAGCTAACCGGGCTGTCAATTTCCATGCACAATGACATTTATGCGACCAACGTGGCTTATATCTTAAATAGTTAAACAGCAAAAGTGCCATTAAATATTTTGCATATGCCAACAAGCCTGTTTTATAACTAAGTCTGCTAATTAATACCGAATGTTTTACTATTCCATGATTCTAAAAAACTTAATTTTGGTGGTAGTGTTGCGTTTTGTTGTGTATCTATATTGCATTTCGTATCACTTTTGATTATCATAATTTTACTTTTATTGTGATATTTTTTATTATAAGATTTAACATTATTATCATACATACAGTGTATGCTTTATACACATGCTGAATAACGAGGGGTTCCCGATTCGATTTTAACGGATGTAGGGGCAATAAAATTACGTAATCATGACGTAATTTTATGGCACGCGACTTCTCTAATCTGTGAGATATTGGCCTCTCGCCTAATTTGCATAAGTAATTGTGATTGACCGCAATCCCCTCAAGCGTTCAAAATTGAAGATTCGTTACTTAAAGTTTTTTTTTACAAGTAACAAGAATATTGAACAAGCAACCTTGAAGAATGAGCATTTATTAAAATAAGATGAAGTATGGCAATTGTGTAAATGATTTCACAAGTCACAATTATCTTCAACAAATGAATCTAACACTGTGGAATACAAGTGCACAAGCCCAAGTACAAAACCTTACATCACTCCGAAAAACATGATAAAGAGATAGTCCCACTATTTTCACTTCGAAGGCAAACCGATTTTACAGCTTGACATTTTAGAGTTGTCTGCCTTCTACGTCTCAGTTTGATGTGCAAATAGCTGGGAACACATCCTCAACCAAATTATAAACACAATAAAATCCAATATTTAAATGCATTTATGATTTTACATGATATGATTAAATTTAAAAATGTTGCTAACACAATTTTGAGATACATTTACCTATCTACACACCTGCATCAATCGGTGAAATATGAAAATAAATGGTGTATCATGCCGCATGTGTGAAATTCCATGTTTAGGTTTAAACATACATATTTTTATACGGTGGCGAGATTTTTCATAAAATGTACGGTTTTCATTTAACGGGATTTCTTAGATCTTCATTTTAGAGCGGAAGTTTGTTAGTAAACAGTTGCCTGCCGATGTTGATTCCATGCTGATTTAATAAGATCCGCTGAATACGCACGTTGCATGTCCAGAAAGGAGATACACCACTAATATGTTTTAATCCTAACTGGCAATTAACCACCTCACTTCAACTACATATTTATTTCTTTTCCTATCAAAAAGCGCTAAACGTTGTAATCGTGCTTATTAGGTCCTACATCCTCTCGCGAGGTATATAAGCGGTACGACCCGGTGCTAAACGTTGTTACTGCTTAACGAATTTTAAACGAAAAAAATACAGTAAGCAGAGTCAGCCAAACAGATCACAGAACCGCTAAAACCGATTGAAACGGTTCGCTTACCGGTCCTTTGCGGTCATCGGTCCGATGAACGGTCCGGTGAACGGTTATGGATCGATATGACCGAAAAGAAACGCAAACGCAAACGAACCGCAACCGGAACGTAACCGGAACGCAACCGGAACGCAAAAATGGTGAAAATTACCGTTGGCAGTACTGTATGGTACCTAGCCTGTTCTCCTTATCCTCATGATTAACGCAGCATTGTATATTTATTTTTGTGGCACTCGGATACCACAAATATTTCAAATATTTCTCATAGAGCTTTCGTAAATCGTCGGCACCGAAATAGAGAAGTAACTTATTATACCTTTAATGTTCTGTGTCAGAATTACATGGCAAATTATTTAAATCATTGTCGTTATATAACAACAAAAATGCTTTGAATTAACTTGTGTGTTAAATAGTGCAATTTTAGCCATTTTCTCTTCCTCCGTAATCAACACGCCGGTTTTAGCATCCCGAAAAAACTCATATAAAGACGTTGCAGTTTTGTTGTTGGACGCGTTATCGTCATTATAAAAAAATGACTTCGCTAAAATGATTGCATCCCCGATAGCGACGGTATGGGCACCGCCGTCTTGGATTTAGCGACGTCACGTCATTAACATTGCGGCCTATGGGGGAAAATCACATAAATACAATTTTTAACTAAACGTTCAAGTAAATAAAAATTAATGAAAAAGGTGCCTGGAGATATAAATGTTCCAATGATGCTGATGTATATTTTATTGACGTCACGTGCATATTAAAATTTTTACCGAAGTCTAGGTTATCGATTAAGTGGGACAGACTGTAGACCACTATTCTCCTGAAGCTGCAACTTTTCTCACATAAAGGGGACTGGTCAGTGGCAAGGCTCGAACCACTGACTCTCAATATAAGAGAGGCTAAAGTGATTTCAAGCGAGCGACTCGAACCACTCGACAACGACTATACAAAGCAATAACCACTGGTACTAGAACCGCAACATTAGGTTCTGTCAGGTCTAATTTAACTAGAATACGCTTAATCATAAAATATAAAGTTCCTAGCGCTGACTTCTGCACACTGTCCAAAAGGTCTGGCATTGAATTAACACATTCAATCCGAAATCCTTGTTTACCCTTAAATGTATCCAGCGATCTGATTTGACAATGTATACTGATGCAAGTTTCCCGCAATGTGTAAACTTGATTGAAAACATATTATTAAGTAGTTTAGAAGTCATGAAGAAATATGCTACCCAAATGTCAAGCCCTGGCTTTGAAAGCTTTTACAATGTAAACCAACAACCATATCATGATTTGTGATTTAACGGGGAAATATGAACATATATTGTCTTATAAAGTGCAATGCAATTTGAACAGTTACTGATAACGCCGATAATTTGCCCCGTTCATGACACTTGCTGTAGCAACTTAAGGACGTATATTTTGAAATTAACTATAAATTAACTATAAAGGAACGAGCGACTTGCTTTAACGTAGCTGCCGTCAAAATTTTGTCTAAACAAATCAATCAATAAAAGAGATTGGACTCTATTTACGGAAACCCTTTGTATGCATCATCAAGTCTATACGTCATAATGCATGGTTTTGTTTGAATAAACGTTATATGAAATACATGGCATTTATAAAACTTGATACATGAATAATTATTAATGCTTAGCTAATATTGCCTATACATGTACCATCATTGCAGTAATGATTACGACAATGATCATGTTTCCTACTTCTTGTGCTTATGGATCAGTATCAGTTTCTCTCCTCGATTTGGACATTATCAAGCTAGCAAGCTCGCTGTTCAAGTGTTAAGAATAGCTAAATTTTGTATTGTAATAAATCATTTTAATTAACTGTTTCTCAGAAAAGAAACACAGATTTGTAAATATGCATAGACGAGGTAATTTGTATTGTGACGGAATACTAGCGTCGTTCAATCCGATTTGCGCGTGAACTCTATATAGATTGAATAAATAGAAAAGGATCTTAGACTGTTATTACAAGCTGAGATTCAAAAAATAAATCTTGGTCTCGAATAAGGCCTTACTAGGCTTTGTCAAATACTGATTCTTGCTAGATGGTGCACGCCTCTTTGTAAATAGGGGAGGAGATAATCTCTTAAGCAAGTATAGAAAGTGCAGCAAGTCTAGCTAGTGAAGTAAGTATAGATAGTGGTACCAGTCTAGAGTCTTATTGGTGTATCAAGTCCAGCCAGCGCAACAAGTTAAAGTAGCGTAGCAAGTCCATAAAGCATGGCTGTTCCAGCTTTTATCAAGTCTAACTTGTCACCTCAGTAGAAAATGCAGCGTTGAAAAGGCAAAGGGCGGAACGCGGAAATGCAGTTCCAATTACAGCTTAAAGAGAGAAAAGTAGAATTCGAAAACTTCCGAATTGATATAGTTGAGGAGAGACTAATTCAGAGTATGTCATTTCGGCCGAAGATGCCAAAATATGACGAGAGGTCTTGAGAGGTACACGAGAAGCCAGATTTGGAGCGAAGACTCTTGGGCTGCACGTCTTAGATCTCTTCTGGAGGACAAAAGGCTGGAAGTAAACACCAGTATGTCACTGAACGAATCTCGTAATTACAAAGCTCTGAAGACAGCGGTATTAAAGAAATACAAGCTAACAGAAATAGGGTTCAGAATGAAGTTCCGAACAAGTAAGCCAGAGGTAGGGGAAACTTTACTTCAGTACATTGCAAAGCTGACAGATACTTCATAAGGTGGATTGAGATGGCCAAAGTAGACGACACATATGAAGCGGTATGTGATTTGGTCTTCTAGTAAGAAGACGATTGTTTGGGACCATGTCATACTGAAAGGTATCAGAGTCTAAGCACCAACGGGCTCTTAATGTCCTCTAAATAGGTAAGTTATCACTGATCACGTCAACATTTTTCAAGTATTTAGCCAGGAACTCAGAAGGAAGAGCTTGGATCACTTCACTTGAGTTAGAGAAAAACTTACGGAGCCTCAGGCCAGCCTGGCTGCACAACTCGGTACTACTCTTAACCAAATTGACAGCTTCCGCAACAGCAGAAACTGACTTTAACCTATCATCAACATAAAAATCTCGCCTTATAAAGTCATACTTCAGAACCAAACTGTTTATCATTATCAGAGGCCATCTTCTTCATTCCAAAGTTAGCGCACCCTGGGGAAGATGTAGCTCCGAATAAATGTACAGTCATCCTAAATTCGGAAGGGGGCCTTTTAAAATTTTCATCTTCCCACCAAAGAAATCTAAGATAATCCCTATTGCGCTCACAAACCTTGAATTGATCAAAATTGTCTCGACGTCGCACATCAAAGCCACTTGCTCTTTTCTGAACCTGCAAAGGACTCGTACAATTTTATTGGTTAAATCAGGGCCCTGAAGATGTGTATTAAGGCTTTCACCTTGGAATGTTGCACTACAGTCAAAAACAACACGAATCTTATCCCGTTTCTGAGGGTGATACACCCCATGGTGTGGAATATACCAAGAAATACTACTAGAAATAACAGATGACTCGGGACTCTTTCAGCAAGGCCATTACTGATAAGCTCTCTCATGAACTGGAAATAATGTTGACGGAATATTGCATCTCCTTTTAATCTTTTTCGCAGAGATTCCAGCCTTTTCAAGGTCACAGACTTGTTGTTCGGAAGAACGGGATCGGATCTCTTGAATGGAAGTGGCATTTCATAATGACCATCTTTGAAACAGATGTTCTGGATAGCTTAGGCAAAAAGATCTGATCTTCCTGAGATAATTATCACCCTTTACCCTAGAATCACATAATTCACGTTCCAACATATGCAAAATATCACCGGACACAACTTCCTTGACCTTAGTACGCAGAGAGATCACGACAATGTAATTGTGACTAACACTTTCTGATAGAGCTGAGGGAACTTCGCAACCGAGAACACGATGACTTAGTCTGATTGAGTCATCTTCGACGAGATTTAGATCGATACCTCCAACTATAGTCCACCCCAAATTTGTCTTTCGAGCAAAAGGATCCTCGTCAGTGGGAGCTATAATTTCAGGTGGGGCTAAGGCTCGATGGCAATTATACCCAATTAATAAACCTATCTCAGCCTCTGGTAATAGCAGTAAGCGATCTGAAATACATTATAAATTTGGCCAAAGTTTAGCGTGTTCGGGTGTTGGAATGTGGGCACGATTGACTGGCATTATTCCCCTTGTATATGTGCCAGGCAGGGTAATACGTGTATAAATAACGTAACCTCTAACTAGTAAACCCTTAACCTTTTGACGACTCACTTTTTTGTTTTCAGCATGTGAAGCTAAAAGCGATAGCTTGACATCAACTCCAGAAAGAACCAATTCCTTACATACTACATGTATCTAACTTGAGTTAGTTTCTGACCCGGTGTCTAATAAGGCATACACAAGAAGATTACTTGGATAGGATCACCATAACCATGTTTTTAATCGGGGGGTGGGGGGGGGGTAGTCTATTCAAACTGACCTGGTTAGCAAGAGGTTTTGTTAGTTCTGCAAAATTATTTAATTATTTAAGACTTTAGTAGAGCTGTCATCAAGAAAAACATCGTCATGGGTTCAAAGCACTACTTGGAGCATTTTACTGACCATGATTAAAAATGGGACGAGTGACATTTGATTGTGACTATTGTGACCTAATGTGAGATTTGACATGATCATAAACTTAATATTTTGACTCATCCTTAGGGAGACTTACAACGTTTTCATTCGTGATACCTAGAACGAAAGGATCAACAGAGTTAAGAACCTCTAGTTTAGCATTAGCCATTTCTAACTCTCTCATTGTTTCAATTTACTGAAGCTCTCCTCTGGTCCTTGACTCAACATCAATGAAATTCAACTTGGTCTTCACACTAGCTGCTTCAGCTTCAACATACACTTTTGTCATAACTGAAGAGTGTTTAGAAGAATGACGAGAAGACTTAGTTTTTGAAGAAACGGTCGAATCCCTATCAAACTCGATTGCTCTTATAGCATCAGATATACATATAGTAATTGATTGCATAGATTGGAGTTTGGTGCTCACTCTAAATGCATTCATTTTTTTTTTAATTTCTGGGGAGCAGAACATTAAAGTAAATGTACACTATATACAACCTTATGAAAATCAAGCTCCCTTCAAGTACATATAAAAATGTTAAAGCCTAATGAGTAAATGACTGAGTGATTAATAATTTCTGTGCGAAACGTGCTTACAAAACTGTATATTATCTATGATTTAGTCTCTACAGGTTTAGCTGGTTTACCATAAAACAGATGTAACTGCAATCCAACTTCAAACACAATGTTTTGTTATATCACAAGGCTTGGCAATCCCGGCCCTCCGCATAAACACAAAGTTTCAAGTTCTATAAACACAAAGTTTCCAGTTCTGGTACGTGGCTGGGCAATCCCGACCTACGAAGAAACACAAAGTTGAAAACTATGTCTAGTAACCGAGTTGTCTCAGTATACATACCACCTATGACACTAATGTGTGACTAAAGACAATTTTTGCACATTTCACAAGTTACATGGTAAAATTCCATATTAATGTCAAAATACAAGGTTATCATCAAAGGTTATGACAAAATACAAGTCACAATCATGAATACAATCATTTAAATTTGACCGTAATTACTTCTTTGGATACAAAGCACCAACATATTCAGGTTGAATGATAAACGTTATTTATGGCGCAAAAATAAAACAAGGGAGAGCACTTATACAACAAAGATTGACTTAAACAAATATTATCGTTTTCGTCTTAACACAAAAAACATATATCGCCCCCTTAGTGCAAAAAGGTGCCAAGTAGCATTTTTATGTTTTCGAGAAAATCGCATTTAAAGGTTCTACTTGCTAGTACTTATCAGAAAATGAATATATTGCAATAAAATCTTACACGATTGTAGATACATTGTATTGTGTAGTTCTATGTACCCAATAAGTGGATCAAGGCTAACCTCATTAATTATGCATATTTAATTAATTTTGTGTTATGGTACCTTTTAGCATTAAACAGTTTCTCGAGATTAACATGGAAAAGGGTACATGTACCATATGACATATGGTACGTTTTTGCTCCAAGCATTTTTCTTATGTGATGAATGCAAGAAAGTGCCATATGTTATTTGGTACATTTTTGCCCTAAATGCATTTATAAAGGAGAAATTATAAAATGTATCATGTGACAATATGGTACATGTACCTTTTAGCCCTAAATTAATTCAAATACAAAGGCTCCATATGATACTATAGTACATTTTGTCCGTCACAAATTATAAGGTGTATAATTATCAAGCAGATATTCCGTGATTTTAGAAGTTTACAAATAGCTGCATTACTAATGAAGGTTTAATGTCAAAATTAATTCATTAGTTAGGAACATTCGAAAATGGTTTTAATGAATACATAATCGTTTCTTGAATGTTGAATAATACATGAAAAAAGAAAACGAATACATTTTACATCCACTTTGTGCTGAAATGAGTTAATACTATATGACGTATTTGGACATATTTCAGCCGTTGTTCATCCAGTGTACTTGCGTTTTCAATGTTTTACAGGGCTCTTGTAGAATGCACGCTTATGTAGCGTTGCTTGGTGTTCACCTGTCTTTGTTACACTAGCAAGTGGTGAATTTGCGTTTGTTTCGTCCTCAGATTCAGTCATATGTGTAACACGAGCATCACTTATTTTTGTACTTTTGATATGTTCTGTTGCATCATAATGTTCCCAATCCCGAACAGCTGTATATGCCACGCTTATTATCTTCTCCTTCGGTTCATCAGGCTTGATATTAATGACTGGAGTCGACAAGGCACTTGAATAAATTCGTATAATGCATCCCAAATAGTTTGCGACAGCCAGCGGTAGAATATCTGCAATATCAATGTTCCATGTTCCAGTGTTCTTAAGCTTTTCTACTTCAGAAGTGAATTCATCTTTTTGATATGCAGCATTGTCTTTTTTTGCACAAAACTTTAAGTAATTCTTTCATTAAGACGCACACATTTGCCCGCATGCTATTTGTACCTCCTTGATATTACCACTAATCTTTATAGCAGTAAAAAACAATCACCGTCATCATATATGGTAACTCTCTGAATTTCATTGCCGGCTTATAATGTATTCAGTAGTGTCGCATGTGCACGCTTCACCATTTCTTTTATTGTTTCCATTCGTTTGCTTATTAGTTTCGCCTTTTGTAAATCAGAAGTTTCTTTCGCCGCAATTGCATTGTGTTTATCTTGTCTCTTATCTTCTTTGCAGTGGATGCAAAAGTTTTTCTTGGTGTAACCAATCTGACATTGATATTTGTTGGTTTCCTTTTTCATCCCTTTTCTCTGGTGATAACTTTCGGTGTTTTTCTGACGCACCTTTTTTCTTTTGATAATACAGACTCGGAATCGCTGGAACCATAATTATAATCAGAGCTATCTTGAATTAGTTTCCTCTTCACGGGTTTTTTCTTTCTTAAAAAAAGCAAGAGGTATGTTATCATCAGTGTCTGTAGTGTCATTGGAGGGTTGACATGCACTACTGATCCCATCTAGTGTGATATTGTCTTCATATGTATAACCGTTATCATTTGTGCGCAGTAGATAAGTTCACTGAGCTGCGTGGTTGTTTTGGTGAGATAACTTACTTGTAATAACTAAACCTCCCGCTGATTAATTTTGTCATTTGGTTCGAACACCACTATTGCCATTTCGTCCATGGAAAATGCCGTAAATAGTGATTTTAGACATCTAATTTCGGTACTATTTGGAATATCATGAAAAAATATTTTCAGCCATGCTGAACGCTGATGTTGGTGAAACCCAGATTTCAAACTTTTGGCGGAGCTCGTCATATTGCAGCCTAGTGCAACAACAATAAAGAAGCGCGAACGTGAAATTGGATCTACAATTGAGAAAGTTGATCAACAGTCTTGTTATGATGTTCTAACGGAGGAAAAGGCTGTCCTTATGGAGTAAGCATACTTCATACTGTAATTGGCGTGTCAAGATGGAGACTGCTATAACTCCATCAGTATGAATAGAAATGGACGTACATTGAATGCTTCTAATAACCCATGCAGAGAAAAGAAATATGCAAAAATGCTTGCAATCAATTATACTTATACAGCTTACTCGGACATTGGCAATTGATCACCATAATGTATTAGTACATGGTGTGTGGTCATTGACATACAGGCAGATGCCAATGTTATGAGATGAATTGGAAAAGATTTGTGCAAGAACTGGTAGATTAACTTTCTATTAATACATTGAACGATTTTGTTAGATGCAGTAATTCAACATTAATGTATCTGAAAAACGTGCCTTAATATATATTCAATGTTACAATGTTACAGTAACATTGGACGAACCTGCATTATAAACTTGTTTTAAAGAAGGAATTATTGATGTTACATTAAAGGTCCACTACTAATGGAAAATTAAGTGACAGTTATTTCAATGGCAAGTACATTACCTTATGCAAGACACTAAATAATGAAAATTGACAGGTTAAAATGTACAGAAAGTGTTTGGAACACAAAGAAAAGTATGTGTATTATGTTGAAATCTCAGTGAATCGACAAAATGACCACCCAGGTCTTTTTAACTTTCTTCATAATGCATAGAAAAATAATTGTTCATGTACTGTGATTTATTTAGAATTTCTACATACCAACTTTCATTTTTTATTAAAAATAACTTATTTCTGTGCTTTTTAAGATATATTTGAATTTTCGCTTTCCTTAGTATTGGACCTTTAATGTTACATAGATGTTACATGGAGATTACTTATGTTATGTGTATAAGAAAAACGTGCGCCTTCATATATTCAATGTTCCAATGTTACAGTAACATTGGACAAACCTGCACTATAAACTTATTTTAAAGAAGAAATTGTTGATGTTACATAAATGTTACATAGATGTTAAACGGAGTACTTTCTTCTATGAAACAGACTTACCTTAGTTTGTCGTTGGTGCTTTAATATGCTACAAAAGTTGCAATATGTTACTAACGTTACGCCTGTAATAAATTCATACCGTTTCATTAATTAGGACCAATTTCGTGCGCTAGATGAGAAAGAAAGTTAAAATTATATAGAGAAAAGTGTTTCGAAACGGTTATTGTACATTTTCATCTTTTAAGAAGTTTGACCGTGAACTTTGTTTTAGCTGTATCTAAAGATCTTTGGTAATGCCTTTATGAAACTAAATTTTTGTTTATAACTGTTTTGACAAGAGATTGTACTAAAAACACTTTTGATAAGCCAGGGGCGAAACCGGCAAAAACAAACTTAAATTGTAATTGGTAAAACGCGTTTTATAACATTGATTTTATAATTTGATCTATAAATGACCCATATTTATGACCTTTAGTGACCTTGACTAGCACTTTATAGCAGAGTTCTATATATGTACTTTAATCACCACGCACATTTAAATCAGCATATATTGATAATTTTAGTAGCTATAATCGCTAGAATAATATTAACCATTACTTCATGAAATTGCGTCCACCTCGGACGACATGTTGGTGCCCATGGAAATTGATATGATGTTAACTGTCCCCCTCACTAAAATTAAATTTCAGACGTCCTTCTACATCATTATACCAAGAAATTCTCTGGATAAAAATTCGCACAAATACGAACAAGGCCTGTAGTACATGTAAATATTGAGTGATAAGCAGAAGTAAGAGACAAGTTAACCAACACCTTGGTGTCGGTATTGCAGAAGAGCATGTTGCTGCATCCGGTGATGAACTTTAGTTAAACAGCGAGATTGTCATGAATAGATATGAAATTAAAATTAGCAATAAAGATAATATTTCCGGTGATGAAAATGATTCTTATTTTAATTCTTTCATGTGTCGTGATGGCATTAGTGATAAAGAGAAAAGAGGTATCTGTGATTTAAAAAATGGATTGCAGTGTGTATTGTTAAGAGTAAAGTGTTAATAATAAGGATGAGAGCTTCGATAGTGAGTGAAATAGGTGAGGGGTTGTCGCAGTTATACAAAAAAGTGATTATGAAAAAAGTGCATCTTCAGCATGTGGGATATACCACGGACGATGATTTGAAGTCACTGGAAGCAATTATGGATGGCGGACAGACCCACGACGGACGTTCATCGACCCAAAAGCTCATCAAGAGGCAGTGGCTCAGGTGGGCTAAAACTTTTCATGCGACGAAGAGAAAAGATTATTAAATTCTTCTCCGACAACTTGTTATAAAATAAATAAATGAAATCTTCGCCACAAGCCTCTGTTTTACGGTGTTTTCCTATAGGACTTTGCCTATTGATTATAACGACATTACCAAACTTTTACAAATTAATACAAACTATAGATTGACAATAGAGTGCACATATTTTGTCTTATGGTTCTGACTTGCGAACCAGATGCGTGAGAATAACGTAAATGGAAGCATATGCTTTAATCACGATACGATAAGAACGACTGTAGTTCCAAATATGAAACGAGGACACACACCTTTTAAAAACAAGTTTAGATAAATTCCTGCAAGCCATCTATGTCAGCTGAAATCGGTTTGTCTTTAAGAAAGACACTGGTTTTACTTAGCAAACATCTTTTTCCTTCTTTCGTACATTTCTTATTTCTAAGTGTTCACAATCAACCATACATATGCCTTTTGTTAAAATATTGTCTATAACTTGCCATACGTATTAGTTAGTGTCTAAAATTCGCCATACGTAAAAATGCCTATTATTAAGTTATTGTCTATAATTTGTAGTTTGTTTGAACATTTTGAGGTCCAATAAAAGTAATCTCTTTCACTTTGACCAGGTTTTGTGTTGGTTCAATGAAAGTATTCAAAATAGCCAACAGAAGTACTATTTGGTCAAATCAAAGACGGTAACTTATGTGTACTTATAGGTGTATAGCTATTTTTAACAGGGCAGAGGTGGTTTGCGTCTAATCATTTTGATAAAGTCTTACGCTGATCAAATGAAACCTGGAATTAGAGACCACACATTGCAATTTAGACGACATCTCGAAAAGTCAAGGACAGTAACCCTGTGATCCCACAGGTATATGACTTGTTATTGTTCTTTGGAAAACATTATGCCCATTAACCAGGCTAATGATGGGGTAAATTATGTTCAAAGTGTAGAATGGACAACATAATTGGTCGCCATCAACAAAACGCAGAGATAATTCATATAAAACATTTTCAATTAGTCTTATAAACCAAAAAGCAGTTATATCTAGGCAGTAAAAAATAGATCATGTTCTCTATTGCAGTAAGATCACAGTCTAAGCTCCGCTTACACACAAAGTTTAAATGATTAGAAATATAGTACAGTGTTTTCCTATACAAATATGCAGTAGCTAGGGTACAATGTACAAGTAATAGACACAGTCTGGTTAATGCTGGATCATCCCTCGTAATCTTCAATTTTACACATTGTTTATGCTGATCTATTTTCGCCTCCCGATTTCATGTAAGGTCATTATGCAGATAACGAACACTTATAAATAGAGTCCTAAACGGTAGCTCGGTAATCAATTTGAAAGAAATCAGATATTCGTAAGTTCTACAATACCTTATATACATAAACAAATATTTGACTTGGTAAGGAAATTGACAAACATATAATTATTTTTCCACAAATTGTATTTTCAATATGTTGTAAAATATTCTACATTTTAAATTTTACAGAGATACATGTACTAAAAGAAATTATTTTGAGAAATATACGGTTTAATAATCTGCAGAATAATAATCCCCTCAGAGGCCAGCATAGGATGGTGCTTTTGAAAAATGCTTCCTTGGTTCTGAAAATGCTCGTCATAATTTAATTTTTGGCACAAGTAATCAACTTTATATTCTCTAACAATGGAAAATTTAAAATAAAGAGGATGTAGCTCATTTCCTACATCTTGTATAAAGAAACTTAAGAATTCGTAAAAATGATCCTTTCCGATATGACGCCGTTATAGGATTGCACATTTTTTATCAGCACAATGTCTTAAATTATTGTTCTCTGAAACTGATTGTTATAGTTATCCGTGCCCCCGGCATTAAGATGCAAGAAACATCGGTTCACGTTACTTGTTTAGATCCGTTTATTACACGCTTACGCCTACATTTCTCATGAACTAATTTTTAATAAGTTGCGCGTTGTCTTGTCAATAAAATTGCCTCGACTTAAATGTCTCACCGATAGTAGTTTCTTTCCTGAACTAATTGATTGTTAGAATATACATGTAGCATACTATAAAATGATATAATACGTCTCGATAAAGAGGAGCATTGATACGTAAATGGTATTTGTTTGCAATATTTTAGAAACTGACATAATATCATGGATTTCAAAGTGAAATATATTGCCTTTACTGTAAAACAATCGTCAAATTTCTCGTATATTTTAAAGCGCAATTGAACATCATGTTACTTAAAGCGACTGTTATTCTGTTCCATGACTTTTCTTGTTGTACCCAGTGCAGTTCCAGTGCAGTCAAGTACACATTATAAACGTTGTAGAATATATTCCTCTGTAAACACTTAAACGGTAGTTAATTTGATTATTGTTATCTGAAGTGATGCTATAAAATGTTCAAGTAATAAATACATGTTTATTAACAGTTCGCATACATAGCAATGCTGAGGTTATTTGGTCTTGCAGTCTTGATTATCCAATGCCTTGCGAATCGGGAAGTGAGTATAAAGCAACAACACATTTCATGTTTTCCAGTGAATCATAAAGTTTTCTCAGTGAAATAAAAGTGATAACCAAGTTTTGAAACTGTGAATTACCATTTTCTTAAAATTGTTTTTGCCGAACTACTTTTCAACTACAAGAAATGAAACAGAAATTATCACAAATTCTAAACAAAAGTCCCATAATTTCACACACATAATCTCCAGCTCATCCTTCATATAAAGAATCAGAGTATTTTTTTAATGTTTAAAAATGGCCGACTTGTGACGAAGTGCAGACTTGATTATTTAACAATTGTTTCAGTTTATTTCTAATACATCAATTTGATGTTTCAGTTTCTTGAACGATAAAGATAGATTTGACTTATTAAATACTTTAATTTATCGGAATTTTATACTTTGCACCAGTATTGGATTTTGCCCTTCAATAACTATTAGTACTTCTTTCCTACGCTAATCAATATAAAGCGATAAAATCTTCCTAACACTCTTTTCATGTACAATCAGTTTGACGTGAAACTTTAATTTTGACACTTTATTTTCAAACTTATGTTAATTAATTAAACAAACAATAATCATTGTACATAGCAAATAGTTCCTTTGTGCACAATTGCGTATTAATCAGCTGGGAAAGTCTGATCTTATTATAAACATTATGGTCATGTTTTCGGATAATCAGCTAGATGGTCAAGTACTAAAAATAGAAACGGAATTTTCTAGGTCAGTCTATATTCAGACAATGATCTGATGTAGGGCCAGGATAAAATACCAATGATTTAGTATTGAAATTTATTTCAAAATATCATTTTTAAAGCTTCCTCAATGTTTATCATATTTCAACGACAAGAACACAAAGTATTTACAGTATGTTAACAAAACCTGGAAGTAAATTTATAACATGACGAAACAGTTTTAAAATTGATTTTGATTTAATTATTTAATGAATTAAACTTGAGTTTTACCCGAGAAGTGTGGGCTATTAAATAACGCGTTTTCGAAAGTTGACATATTTCGAAATCACCTTCCATTAGTATTTCAAAACTTTGATCTGAAATAAACTTTAGAATTATTTTTGTTGCTTTATCAGTAATATTGATATTAATCAATGCGGTTATTGTTACGGGGTTTTCCACTGGGAATAAGAAATACGATGATTCCACATTTTCCTTATTATTTTGTCAAGAAAACATAAAAAAAAGAAAAAAGGTTTGTTTAAGTTAAACATCAATTTTATTTCATTCGAGAACACCAAAAAACTGACATTTTCACTCGTGGCTACGCCGATCGTGAAAATATCACTTTTTGGTGTTCAATTGTGAAATGAAATTTCACAGAAACAAACAAATATCCATGTATTTTATTTTATAATGTATCACCAAAAAATATGTATATTGATGAAGTGTCTTTTTCGTTTTTAAAGATTTAGTATATTTAAAAGTGTTATACATGTAAGTCATTTATTGTATATAATTGTTTAAAATGTGGTATTGGGATTTCCTGTATGCGAAGTTTTGAATATTTGAAAGAACCATAAAGGTAATAGCTCTACGATAAATGTTTCAGTTTCCTTTTGTCGTTTTAACACTACAATTAATGTCGTAAGAGTATGACAATATTTTATGTGCTCAATAAAGAGTAAGATATATAAAAATGATTCGGTAAAAAATATTTTTCATGACACAACAACAGTTTTCTACTTGAAAATCATTGTTCAAACGTACTCCTTTTTGTGTCGAACCCGTATCTGTGGATACTTAACTTGCAACAATTACATAACATAATGATGCTCAACTAGTGTCGATTTAATGGTAACTGGGCTATGCATATAAAGCGGTCAAAATTATGGTAAAAAGGGCAGGCAAACTTTGAACTGAAAATAGTTTTATCATTATACGATAAGTAGTTAAGGTGGTCAGACAATTTAAAAAAAAAGCTAACCGCGAATTGTCATTGTTACAGACGCATCACCTGGTCCATTTATCAGAGGACGGAAAAACTATTTCTCAGGACATAATCCATGACGTGGAGGAAAATACTGTCCTTGTGACAATAGGAGATGTTTCTGAGTACGAAAACACAATTCCAACTGTAAATTTCCATGATTTTGACACGGTAAGACGTTTAAGAATATTTCAGTTACAAATATGAATCAAATGAAAATCAAAATTGTTAAACGAAATACTTTTTTATAATAAACGTCCTTTAATTACAAAAAGGGCATCTTCAAGAAGCAAAAACAGAAACTAAAATCATTAAACTTAAAGCCGCATGACCACATTATTGATCTTACTGATGTTGCTTGGTTTTATTTGCTCTAAAGCAGAGTAAGTGTGTGTGTTTTACTATCATTATTATCAGCAGTATAGTTGCTAAAAATGTTATTTGGATTCAAGGCATTTTAAAGTACATTCATCATCATTACTGTCAGTTTCTTATAACGTTTATATACATATCTCAAACCGTTTCAGGGCTATGTTATCTTTAAAGATATCAAGCACAGGATGTGCTTCCTCTCACTTACTCCATTTCCAAATGCAACACCGGAAATTTACAAAATGGTAATCAAACTTTTTTATTATAAATCAGTATTTGAGACATTGCATTTTACATGTTATTCAATACTGTCAACTATATTCTATAATAGAGCAAGAAACATTAATGTGATATTGACGTTCATTACACACTTTTCACTTCTAGTAAGACATGTTTTTTACAGATAATAACTAATAAACGATGTAATTGTAACGGGAGTGTGTCCGTTAGTTTTGCCAAGCTAGCAAGTTTTCACGGGTTTCACTTTATCATGTTTAAAAGGATGACAAATACAATAAATGTGTTATTTCTGGCAGAAATTTTAAAGTATAAAATATGTTTTAGTTTGGACTGTAAAAACAATCTTTAATGTACATTTATGTTTTTAAGTTCATATTCCTATAACGAAAATGACTTTAAATCTTTGCAATAGTATTACGACAACGTCAAGTGATCTAACTTATTTGTATCAAAACTAATTGTGTATTTCATTTCACTAATCATAGTCGATTCTTCAACTCATTTAAGGGACTTACTAACATAACGTTCGAATACACTGTCACATACGACCATACCCCTTTGACATACGACATCGTCAGTGAAGAAGCTGGCTCAAAGCTCGCAGAATTTTGCAAGAACTACGTCACATATATGGCAGTCCTCACTCGTCAGGAGCGAAAAAAGAGGGGTAATTTAGGTGTAATTATGTCAACAAATATATTTTAAATTGATTCTTACTCATTCATTTACATTGTTCTGATCTATATATTGTTAGAATTATCCGACGATATGTTTATAAATTTACATGAACTGTAGCAATTTAACCTATGTAGTATTTTGTATTATTTGTTCTCTTCAAAGAATGCCTACACTGCATTAGTCATATCTAGCTGATGTCATTTAAAATGATTTTACTGTGTTTTAAAATTTACAGTGTTTATGAGACATATTGTTTTCCCCTTAGCGTCTGTCTGTATATTTGTCCATCCGTCTATCTGTCAGCAATACATCTCCAAAACCCTTGTTGGATTTTCTCCAAACCTTTAGTTGTGCATATTTTAGCTAGGGGTCACTTTGGCTCAGTGAATAATTTCCTTTCGGAGGGAAGGGGACATGGGGTACATGTGTTTTAAAAAAAACAATTCTAGTTTAACTATTGATTACATTTCAGATTTAGACAGTCCGGAGCCATGTAAGAATTCATTTATCGCTATTTAACAAAACAAAAACTAGACATACACATATAACACTTTCTCAAAGTCCAGTCAGTCAACAACGTCATCAGCAGGTGCGCGAAAGTGTAGGATGTATCTTTCTGGCGAAACTAGGTCTCGCTTAGGGTAAGTAATCAAGAGTTTGTTATTTTGTATAACATTCGAGCCAACTTGGTAAAACATGTACGATATACCGTACATCATCTGTGATATACCGTACATCAAATATACGTACCTGTCAATTAAATGCAATGTGTGTTGGCATTTTCTGTATCTTTATTCCAAGTTAAAGCAACACTTTCTTTTTCAGATAAAACTTTTGTAGATGTTCTTGCAAATTTAGTGTGTTTTGTGCCAAATTGATTTGATTCCTGTTACAATGTACTATCCTTTGGTGAAGATACTTGAACGACTTTGCCATTCTTATTATATGGAAACGATGCATTCGACCCACTGTAGACCTATTCGCCCGTCCGTTCTGTATAATGTTAACGTTATTTATCAGCAGCCCAGGTTTTTAAAGAACGAACATTACTGAGAAACTTCAGTACCGAGGAGAAATCTTTTACATAGACTTTCTTATGATTGAATCATATACTTTAAAACTAAAACACTTCTCGGGTGTAATTTATATTTCACAAAATGATAAACGGATTTGAAAAGAAGTGCATACTTGTTAAATAATAGCCATAACTTTGTGTTGTACTTTTATTTCTCTATTATTATATGTTGTTAAGCTTGTCAAAGACATTGATAAATAATTGATTATTAAGTTGATATAATCTTCAAAACGGTAGATGCAGTTGTTTAATGTAAGAGCCACAAGTCAATCCTGACTCATCTGTTTGCGTTCTTTTCATAACAGGTTGTTACAGTTTAAAATTCCTTTCTACATTAACCCTGGTATATTACATTTTAGTTTTTGTTTAAATTATACTTTTTTAGGAGGTAATTATGTTTTACAGACATCGAAATCTGCAGACTAAAACTGATTTTATGATTCACATGCACACTTTCATTGTGTACAATAAAACATTTTCAGTCACGAAAGGACACATACATTATAACATAATATATTGTTCAAATAAAATGTTGGTACATATAAGAGACGTTGTTCAACGTCGTCGTTCAAGTGCATCGTATCTACATACAACGGTCTCAGAACTTACTTTTTTTTGGGGGGGGGGGGGATGGGAGGACATAACGCCTAAATATTTACGCTATTTACGCGCAAGCATTTTACATTTGAAAAAAAAAACAGCTAGGAACTGTTAAATTTCTCACACCCTGAATAGCCTGGGCTTGAATCCATTAAAAGTGACAGATGTAGAGATTGCCAGTTCACTACCGTAATTACTCATCCATTGAGACGGGTCTTAACTTAAGTCAGTCTACTGGGTACTCCGGTGGTCAAATAAAAAGTTAGATAAAGAAAAAATAAGATCACAATTTTTACTATGATTCTAGTGTCAGTGTGAAAAATAAACGCAGCCGGAAACATCACATTCTACGATGCCAGTAAAGTGACATGTGGTACATTTCTTAAAAACGTACTCTTATTTCGTAAAAACGAAATCTTATTTCGTGAAAATGAATTCTTTTTTCGTTAAAACGGAATCTTATTTCGTAATAACATGTACGAAATAAGATTTCGTTTTTACGAAATAAGATTTCTAAAAACGAAATGTATTTCGTAATTACGAAATAAGATTTCATAGAGTTATTTCGTTTTTACGAAAAAAAAAAACAAAAATAATATCAAACAGGGAATGCCACGTACCAAAAACGCAGCCTCCCCAAAACGAACCCCACAGCACCCAGAAGTGCACATCACCAACACACACACGACACACACACACAATCATGTACACACACACACATATACACTACCAACACACACTAGCATACAAAGCAAACACACGAGGACAAAACGAACAATTAAAGGAACACAGTGGGGCACCGCCTTGGAACGGTCAGTGGCAAAAACACCACTGGGGAGCTTAAACCGGTTTATGGTGCGCACCCAACCTCACTCTTAAATCTTATTTCAAACGAAATAACATTTCGTTTAAACGAAATAAGATTTCGTAAAAACGAAATAGACATATCTCGTACAATGTCAAAACGAAATCTTATTTCGTTAAAACGAAATTTTATTTCGTAATACGAAATGTTATTTCGGTTTTACGAAATGTTATTTCGGTTTTACGAAATGTAATTTCGTTTATTCGAAATGTATTTCGTAATTACGAAATAAACAAAATGTATCACATGTCACTTCACGGGCACCGTAGCATTCCGATTGCAAGCACCTTCCATTTTCATTTCCAGCTGCATTTCTTAAAAAATACGTCGTTTCTGTCATTGTATCATTCTTTACTACATATGTTCATGTAATTTCATTCACAAGGTTTGGATAGATGTATTAGAAAACCTTGTAAAGTCCTCATGAAGGACCTATGCGGTCGCTAAGCAACACGTCATCTTACCATTTCAGTAAGATAGTCTGGTACATGTCAGACATAAGTCTAAGTCCATAAAAATATCATATTGTGATCTTCCAAATACAAATGGGAACCGACATATTTTTATTATCAGTGATTGTGAATGATTTTGCATGGCTAAACTGCCCCTTTGTCCATAAAATCAATGGAAGATTTTTTAATTAAGATTGACAGTTACTTGAAAGGTGATACCATAGGCTATACTAATTATTATACGTATATCTGTGAAAAAGAAAGAACATCTAATCAGAAGAAAAAAAATGTCGATGGCATGCGTACACCTGCGCAGTACTAACAAGGAAATAACTTCACGTCTAAAGATCACGGTGACCTTGACCTTTAACATACTGACATTGGCATTGTAGGGATGTTTTACTAGTCAAAACTAACCTGCATACCAGGTTTGAGTGTCTTATGTTCAAGTTTTTTTTATAGGCAGTATTGTATATATGGTGTAGGAATGGACTAATCCCGCCATCCCCAAATCCACACAGCTTAAGATACAGGGATCAAATGAAAATCATAAAAGTGCTGAGCACTGCCGGGAGGTCATAGCAATATTGTGGAACAGTTTCAAGTTCCCAGCGCAAACAGTGTAGGAGGAGTTAATGGCTAGGACAAAAAGACAAATCGACTTTACTTCTCTAGGTCACAGTGATCTTGACCTTTGAGCTATTGACCTTAATATAAGTAAGAGTGTTTTTCTAGTCTTGACAAACTTGCATACTAAGTTTGAATGTCCTATGCTTAAGTGTTCTCCTTTTATAGACTGTATTGTATACAGTCAAACATATTAACCGATACCACTGACAAGAAGAAGCTATGGCGATTTTGCTGACAGGTGGTCTTCTTTGGTAGGTGGTTTTTAACACATGTTTGACTGTATATTGTGTTTTGACCCCGCCCTGCCCAAAACCACACAGCTTTTTCTGTGGGACTTTCTTCTGTTATGAAGCATTTATTTTTTTATAATATGATTATGTTATACGTTAATCATTGCACAACTTCAGGCATATTAAAACAACGGCAGGAAAGGGTAATGTATTGGCTTTTTCCTGTGCTTAAATACAACGTTTCTGAAGTAAAACATAACTATTTTGTGAAAAAATCACGCTGGAATTAAGATACGTTTGATAGAGTCTGGCGGTTTCACAGAAACTGCCAACACAATTACATTCAATGGGCAAGTAATTTCATTCTTCTAATTTTGCTCATATCTTCCCGTAAACACATATACATGTATATAGGAGTTGACGGGATGTATGTCACATCAGGATCTGCAAATCGGAATTGTATTTCCAACTGAAAAGGCATTTCTTTTCTAAAAACACCTCGTAAATGTCCGAAAACTACAAAATTAATGATGTACGTTATTTCCTAACTGTTTTATCCGTTTGGCTCGAATGTTCAATCAAATAAAAAAGACTTTGGTGAAATCCTTAACAACCGATTATAATATGTACAGTGGCGCATTCCTTGCGACCAATCTAACTTACCTTCTTTAATAATTAATATGTGAAAATCTTGATTACTAACCTGAAGCTGGATCCTAATATAACGGGTACAGTATTCTGTCGTGGCTTGGATCATCATTTAAAATCGTCAGGGTTACATAGAAACCATGGAGTACTGATAAATAATAATTTATGTATCATATATGGCTTCGTTAAGGAAACAAATATTGCGGCGATGAAGGTTTAAGAAGGTGTCGTAAGTTGTCGACCACTTTGCAGATTAACAGTTTTTTTAAATACTATGTATCTAACTTGCAGTTTATGTATGACTTTTTCGGACGCCATGTTTAGTTTTATTGCAGGAGTTCATAAAAATTACATTTTACAAGTAAATTTCGGCTATGTAAAAGAAAACAAACCTGTTTTAAAAAGTGTCGTAAGTTGTATACTACTTTGCATATTAACAAATGATATTTGTTTGAAAGTATGTATGTAATTTGCACTTAATGTATCACTATTTTGGACGTCATATTTAGTTTTGTGCCAGTTCTGAAAAAATTCAATTTTAATGTAATTTCGGCTATGTAAAGGAAAACTAACTTGGCGGCGAACTAAAATTGAGAAGATGCCATTCGTTATGCACGGCTTTGCAGATCAACAGAACACCTATTCTATAAAATATGCATTCAATTTACAGTAAATGTATTACTTTATAAAATTTATTTTTAGTTTTGTTCTTTAGACTTCTGGTAAATAAAAACAAATTCTCGCTGTTGCTATGCGGCAGGCACTTTGCAGATTAACAGTTTTATTAAGTACTATGTATCTTATTTGCAGTTTATGTATCCCTTTTTCGGACGCCATGTTTAGTTTTGTTGCAGGAGTTTATAAAAATTACATTTTACAATTAATTTTCGGCTATGTAAAGGAAAACTTACTTGGCGGCGAACTGAAATTGAGAAGATTCCGTTGCTGCTATGCGGTAGGCACTTTGAGTCTCCTTCAAATTATGCTGTCTAGCCGGGACACGATGAAATCGATAATTGATATAGATATAAAGAGCGCTACCAGACCCGTTTTATTTGGACCCAGCCCGAAGAGAGTCCAAGTTTTGCCATAAAATATGCATCCTGTTATTTGGCGCACCTGTTGATGACGAAGTTTGCAGGACCTGTTTTCTATTTATTGAAACTGAAATCTATTTATAAAGGCGTATAAAAACAACAGTTGATATAGTAAAACAACAAACCCAGTTGTCATAAGCTGGTTGTCATTTTCTGCCGCACCAAAAATCACATAATACTGCTGAAATTACCTCCCTTGTAATTTTCACACAATATCTACGAGTGTGCATGCGTTTATACGCTTGGATTGGTATTGTTGTTAATAAATTTACGTGATGTAAAAAAAATTGTAGTAAAATTTTCTTAACTTCCGGTATCGCCAGCAATATCAGACACAACAAAAATAAGACCTATAGCGTTTCTTTTAGGAGTAAAAAAGAACAGCCAAAATTTCACGAAATGCACGGAAAACTACCACTTTCAAGACAGCGACTTCATGAAAGTGCAGCAAATAGTACCCCGTCGAACATGTTTTTGTTTAGATTAACGATTTAGAATGGAAATAGATTTTATTTTTGAGTGATATACCGGTTATTATACCACTGTGTGTTGGTAGATGCATCGAAATTAATCACCCAGACCTTCGTGATTAGATTACTACGCATTTACACTCCCCGCAGTGATATACTTACCGGTATATCACTCAAAAGTGAAATCTATTTCCTAAATATATTGCTATACGTTTTGCAATTTATCAGGATATGAAATGTCTGGCAAGAGCGATTCCTATAGTAGTTTGTCTCGAGAGCGATTAAGTTATTATCAAGAATATGGGAATTTTGTACATGCACAAATTAAAGAATTTATGTTAATTGAACCAGAAGCATGGCCATGAATGTTCTCAACTGCCGATGTGATAGTTTTATTATGATAACTGAAATCATATGATCGAGCAGGTTTAATTTAATTAAATGTATATCTACTGGTTATAGATTGTTCACAGTAACATAATAGGGACAGTGGAGGTGCTTAATTATTTCTATCTATCACAAGGCCTTCCCCTCGCTCTCCATCTTGTGGGATATGTACCCGCTTATTTTGTGTTATGATGAAAAGGCGGAAGTAATGATGTAATAGGCTGGTGGTAGTTATACTTTGTTTTTGAAAATAAGAAACAAAAAAACGATCTTAAACTGACCACATTATAAACTTAACATCTATAATAATACTCGCGATTTTTAATAGTTTGTACGGATAGGCATAATTTTACTAAAAATTCAAACAGTGTCGCTTTTCACGCATGCGCATTTGATACCCCGGTAAAAAAACGGGTGAAAACGGGAAAAAACGCAGAAACTCGCTGTTCACGCATGTGCAGTGCAACCAGCCGTTTTTTTTTTCACGGGGCGGGCAGAAAAACGCGTTTTTTTAAACGGTGCGAGCCGAAAAACGCCCCGTTTCGTAAACGGGCGAAAAATGGGCGCTGCTCGCGTTTTCCTGCCGAAAAACGGAACAAAAACGTGAGCGCCACTGTAACACGGTACACTGTTTACCTTATTTAGGTGTTTGCCACTCATCCGAGAGGTTGCGGGTTTGAGCCCCACCAAGGTCACGACCGTACCTCCTCATATGACACCAGTACTGGTTTTTTTCCAGGAAACGGACTCGAGAGTGACTCGATAAGCTACAAGCTTTCTTCGCAATCGAGCTAAGATAAATTAGTATAAACTAATAAACTAATGCACTTTCGGTTCAGGCCTGAATATCATAATAGGACACTTATTATTATCTATCATTATAAGTGATTTGAACTTTCATGATTAAATCTATTTTTCTTACTGTATAAAAATTCAAAGAAAAACTCGAATATGTTATATTAATGTAACTGTTTAAATAAGCCAGTTGGTATGTAATATGATACATGTAAATCATATCGAAAGAATATTTTGAAAGTTCGACTCAAATAAGAATATTACTAGATTAATATAATTGATTCAAGTCTTATGCTTTGATGTCAATATTTATACTTTATAGTAGCATGTTTATCGATTTACTATACATACTGACTAGATTTTGTTTCTTTAGCAATTATGGAAGGAATAAACTGTAGATGCTTTTAATGAATATAAATCCTGATATTAATAGTGTTCCTCTTTTACGTTTTAGAACTTTCAATGAATGTCTCAAGGGTGGTACATTGTATGCTCGTTATAAAATAATCCATATTTTCAGGTGATATCTATTGTACCTACTGTATCCTACATTCGGACCTTCAGGAATATCAAGCACTAAATCAACGTGCCTTTGGTTAAATTAAACTGTCACTGCATGCGAAATAAAAGAATATACTGATCTTGCATGAATTGTGTGTTCCTTTCATTATTTGAATGAATACGGAAAACAGAATTGTGTGATGTATTATCGTTTCGATGGGGCGAAGTTATACGGTGTTTGGAGGTTTACTAGTACGTTGCAACCCTCGTCTGCACCCCCGTTTCACCAAACAAGTAGTACACTCTCAAGGTTGACAAAAATAAACAAATACGTTGAAGTGCGGTACATTTCAAAGAATCATATTAAATATTAAATGGTCTTATGACGACGATAAAGTTTATTCATATACGTTTCTGCTGCTGCTACTACATTCGTACCTTTAAAAGTATCATAGACTTTGAACAAAACAAAATTCAATACATTATAAAATTTACATTAGAAGTTAGTAGAAGTAGTTGCATGGCCTTGTCATTTAATTATATAACGTTTTCATCATGACTGCATTGAACACATCTGTTGCAATAATTTTGTCCGGCCCATAATTCTTTTATAAATGTAAAGTATATTTTACCAATTTAAGAAATAAAAAAAGTCATATTCCGTCTAATTTTCTGCAGCTTTTGTTAAAACCTTTAATGTCAGATCTTTCTTCGACACACTTGATGCATGTTTGTTTTGAAGAAAAAGAAATGTGGATAATAAAGGATTGCATAGTATTATCATGACAAATTACAAAGCTTAAATTGACATTTTGTCTTGCTAAGCATATAACTATCGGGACTGGAAAAGTTCTTATCTTTTTTGCAGCGGCAGGCCCCAAATTAACAAATCAACTCTTTGTAGGAATTATAATAAGTTAACTTTATGGCAATTTTGTGTTTTGACCGCGTGCAAATATTTTTTCATACACATAAAACAGACATGTCTTGCTCAAATCCAGGTAAATTGTAAAATCGATCGCTCATAAGAAAAAATGTCCATCTGCCAATGAAAATTATACTTTCCTGTTACAACTCAAACTCTTTCCTGACGTATAAAACACATGTGGTGATGCACAAGTAGCAAAAAGTGATGTGTTTTTTTACATAATTGTAGGGCAATAAGTTTACCTTTAATTCTAGTTCAATATTAAAGAACATTGACACAGTTTCTTTTGTCATTTAATCAATGTGTTTACAGTATAAGTTTGACGTTTGGTGCCATTTTGTAACCCATGTGAGTCACAAAATAGAAACAATCTTGTAATTGTATATATGTTTTTATTATTAACCTATTACTTTTAATATACTTCATAATGAGTTGTGTTTACAAATGTGTCACAATAACCATTATCATATGTATTTATGGATGCATCTGGTCTTATGTATTCGACCTGAAAAATACAAAACAATGACTTATATGTAGAAGTACAGTATTTATATGCTCAAAACATGATACATATTACATACAATATGGTTGTCTTGATTAGTACACAAGCTGAGAGTACTCAATGTCTGGTTGAGACAGGTTCTACTTTTATTTAGAAATGCCTTTAAACGTTTAAACGAGTATATGATAAACCAGTAGTGTCCATTGTATTTTATACACTGCAAGTGCTGTGTTACTAAGAACTAAAGACCAACCACCATTAAAACATGCCATATAGTAAAGAAAGTAGCTTTGCAAACTGAGTAAGAATGCAGACTTGGATCCGAACTCGCGAAAATCCATGACAATCCAAAAAACAACACACTCAACCGACTAGATAAAACTGTAGAATTAATACCAATACAAGAAATCTACAGATAAATACCTACTAATACATACTAGGTCATCTCTACATAAATCTTAGTCACAAGAAAACAGGCTAAAGGGTATCTTTACTAGACGTAAACGTCTTGCCTCTTATGACTACTGTGGCGAACTACCAACATATAGCGCGAAACTAGTGAACATTACTACACTAGTGTTAACTGACCAATCACTATCCAGGATTAAACCAACTACAACCTTTAAACTATCTGTCAACTGCTAAATTATGTAAGCTTACGCTGTAAAAAGAAGTATGTTTACCAAGGTGTCAGACAACTGCATTTAATGTAAAACATCACTAAAATTCATCCCTGCTACATTATCTGGTAAGATATCTGTTTCGTTTGTATGTCCCCACCATGATGGCGAAGGGCATAATTATACTGTTACTAGTGTTACCTCTGTCCGCGTGTGCGTGTGTTTATATGTTGTGCTGCAAGTTAATTAAATATTTACTTCCTAATACACTTTGCATTATTATTCTCCACTAGTTTTACTCTTTTTAGAAAAAAGGTGCGGCTGGAAAATCATTCATTGTATCACAAGCAAAACCCATATTTCTGGGTCTAAAAGCATATAGCGGGGGCATCAGTATTCTGTGGACACAGTCCTAGTTCTGATTAGAGAAGCGCATTAGAGACAGTCGAAATTTGATAGCACAAGCGGCATGATTTATCTTGAGTAATATCGTAACAAAAAGAACAGTCCTGATAGGGCAGTCTCGTGAGACAAAACAAAATCATAATGTTCGTTTTTTAATAGCCGGCGTACTCCGAAAACGTGACACGAACCTGCTCAGTATTACATAAAAGGTTAATTATAGATACCAGCCGTTACCTAGTTACATGTCAATCCGTTAAACATCAAGTGGTTATTCATTGAAGTGTTTGATGGTAATTCATTGAAAAAAGCATCCATTATAAAAATGGATTGTCCCATCACACCATAAAAGGCATTTTTGGAGGTAAAAGGTATAGTATTTGTTTAATTCCAAATAAAGAAAAAGATAAAAAAACACAAAATTCAATGATCTAAAAGTTCAGCCGGCGGAACAAACTACTGGTATATTTTCATTTTCTATAGAATGTGGTAGTATTACTTTTGTAATAGTTAAACAAATGTTCAGCTGACAGAACATCCATTTCATTTTTCGTTGCAGTGTTTGCAGGTTGTATGTACAATTAATTTGGCAAATATGTTCAGCCGGCATAACATTTCTTCAAACCTTTTCAAATGTTCTGCAGGCAGAACATGTATTTTCATTTTTATCTTTGAAATGGTACACATTTAGCAGAATGTTCAGTTGGCAGAACATCTACTTCGCTTTCGTATAAATAAATGTCTGCAAAGTGTATTTCTTGAAAATGTTTAGCTGGCAGAACATTTCTGCTAAAATTTTCAAAACATTTTGCAGGCAGAACAGTATGTATTTTCGTTTTTATCTTTGGAATGGTTTACATGTAGTAAAATGGCAAAACATCTATTTCGCTTTCGTATAATGTCAGCACATTATATGTTTTTCGTGAAGATGTTCAACCAGCAGAACATTTTTGCTAGCAGCTTTAATTGTAAGTTTTGAGAAAATGTTAGGAATTTTAATTCAATTTTTCTATGGGATGGTATACATTTCTTTTGTTCAGCTGGCATGACATCTATCTCACTTTTGTTACAGTATCATCAGATTTTATGTATTTCTTATACATGTTCAGACGGCAGAACATCTATTTCACTTTTGTTACAATATCATGAGATTGTATGTATTTCTTATGTTCAGCCGGCAGCTGCTTGCAGCTTTAAGCGAATTTTATAGAAACTGTTCTGCCAGTAGAACAAAATATGTATTCATCGTCTAATGAAAAGTTTATTTAGCAAAATGTCCAGTTGCCAGAAGATTCATTTCAATGTCATCAGAATGTATGTAAGTTAGTATTTCTTCAAAATGTTCAGTCGCCAGAATGTATCTGCTAACAGCTTTAAGGCCAAAAATGTTCAGCCGGCAGAACAAAGTTTATTTTCATTTCTCTATGGAATTGTGCAAAATGAATACATTTAGCAAAATGTTGAGCCTGCAGAACAGTTTACTCATCTTATTTTGTCTGCACATTGTATATATTTCTTTATTATGTGCAGCCGCTCGAATATTTGTGCTAGCAGCTTTAAGCGCATGTTTTTAGAAAATGTTCTGCCGGCACAACAAAATATGTATTCATTGTCTAATGAATGGTATATTTAGCAAAATGTTCAGCTGGCAGAAGATCCATTTCAATGTAAACAGATTGTATGTATTTTGTTGAAAATTTCAGCCTCCAGAATGTATCTCTTAGCAGCGATTAGCGCATGTTTTTAGAAATTGTTCTGCCCGCAGAATAAAATTTATTTTCAATTCTTTTTGGAATTGTATAAAATGAATACATTAAGCAAAATGTTGAGCCTGCATAATATTTCACTTTTGTCATATTGTCTACACATTGTATATATTTCATAAAGATGTTCAGTCGCCAGAACATTTATGCTAGCAGCTTTAAGCGCATGTTTTCAAAATATGTTCTGGCGGCAGAACAAAATATTATTCATTTTGTAATGATTTAGCAAAATGTTCAGCTGGCAGAATATTCATTTCAATGTCATCAGAATGTACATGTATGTATTTCTTGAAAACGCTCAGCCGCCAGAACGTAACGGCTAGCAGCGTTTAGCGCATGTTTTAAGAAAACGTTTTGCCGGCAGAACAATATTAAATTTCATTTCTCAACGGAATAGTATACATTTAACAAAATGTTCAGGCGGCAGAACATCTTTTTCACTTTTCTTACAATATTATCAGATTGTATGTATATCTTTAAAATGTTCAGCCGGCAGAACATTTCTGCTAGCAGCCTTAAGCGCATGTTTTCAGAAAATGTTTTGCCGGCACAACAAAATTTATTACCATTTACTATGGAATGAAGTTAATATTACTTTTGTAGATACTGTTTTTTTTTCAAAATGTTTAGCCGCAGAACAAAATATATTTTCGTTTTCTATGTAATGAAGTTTAAACTACTTTATTGTAGAAACTACTTTTATGTTAATTACAACAAAATAATCAGCCGGCAGAACATCAATTTCACTCAAGAACATCTATTTGACTGTTCATGTATATGTAGAGTGTGTCTACATTTCTTAAATAGTGTTCAGCCGGCAGAACATTTTCTATTTTTATTGCTTTTTTATATACTCTTTTTATTTAAATTTTGATATAAATACATTTTATTATCATTGAATTTTGTGTTTTTTTTTATTCATTTCTCCATTTGGAATGAAAAAAATCCATACATTTTCCGCCCAAAATGCCTATTATGGTGATCTTAAAAGGGACTGATGGAACAATCACTTTTTATAATGGATGTTGTTCGTAAAAGTGTAAATTGCAGTGTTGCTTCTATGTTTAAGGTTACCTCTTATGGTACATGTACATCACATGCCATCTATTCTATTATTTATACCAGTTCCGTCCAATGGGGAGGTCATTTTGCAATGAATGATTTTCTTTTAACAAGTTTACGTTGAAGCAAAGAGTAAATTATGACCATCGACTTTAAACAACAAAATATTATATAGCTTTATATAATTTATACTAAGGCAAGGATCGCTTATGTATGTATTGAAATAATATCCCAACCAATACTTGCAGACAAAAACACCCTTGCTTTTGTATGGTGCTTGAGGAATTCATTTAACTATAGATATTACGTTGAAAGACTAAGATGGTTAATCTAAATTTATCTCGCAACTTTGGCACAACCCTCGTATTTGAAACTTTTCTTACCAGATTTTATAATGTTTGTTCAGTTGTTTTGGAAGTAGTGGAACTGCTTTTTGTCGTCTATAATTAAAACAGGGTATTTTCATTATGTACATGAAAGATATTTTAGCAACATGTAATAATAAAACACATTATGAGCTCAGGTCTTCATGTAAAACTGATATAGCTCAACCTTTTGTGAAGTCACGATTTTCCAAAGGTACTTTTCAATACTTTGCAGCACACGTGTGGAACAGTATACCATTTAAAATACGTAGTGTTGATAAATTAACGCAATTTCGTTCTAAAATGAAAACTTATCTCCTTACTAGCAGCCCTTTACAGGTTTTGCTCCATTTTGGTTGATAACAATTTAAATAGATAGATAGTTTTTATTTTATTCTATTTCATATAATTATTGTCTTATATACGTTATGGTGAATGCCTGTTCATTTGTATGAATGCTGTTGTTGTGTTTAAAGGCCTTTAGGAAGATAGGTCACAACCTATACGAGCCACCTTCATTACATAAAGAATGTTATTATTATTATTATTATTATTATTATTATTATTATTATTATTATTATTATACATGTAACGTTTCTGTTTTCTTATTTTCTTTAATATTATTTTTGCATACAATGTTACGTTGTTTACATTTCGTTTCTTTATTGCTCTTTGAAATATCAATTTTAATTCATTTATGACCTAATTTATGTCAGGACTGGCTTCAGTTTATATCGCTTCTACATCGGCAAAACTTCCATGTAAAATGCTTTGTATTGCTAAACAAATATAAATGATGTCACTATTCTTTTCAGTCATAATAAATTTGATGCGGATGTTTTGACATCTTTGTTATCTGAATTGCAATGATAAAATAATAAGCATAGATATATTTCTCCCTCAGATCCAGTTTCAAACTTAGTCACTGCGAAAAATAGGGTAATATATGGGGGTGTACGGGAATCCGTATATAAGCAATATACGGGAAAGTATACGGAAAACTTAGAACACGGAGGTGTACGGGGTTGTATATGTTGCAAGTCCGTATATTACTAATATACGGTATTCAGTATACTTAAATATACGGGAAACGTAATAAACGAATCGTTCATCTAAGTCCGTATATTCCTAAAATACGGAAGTCCGTATACTTGCAAATACGGAAATAATGATATACGAAAGACCATTACTACTATAATGCGGTATTGCGTATACTTACGAGTACGGGAAACTAGATATTCTATCTCGTATATGACTGAAATACGGAAGTGTGCACACAAGTCTGTATATTCTGAAAATAAGGCAGGCCGTACACGTAAATACGCGAATATAGATATACAACCACGTATATTCTGAAATACGAGAGACCATATACTGCTGAAATACGACATTGCATATACTTACAAATACGGGAAACTAGATATACTATCCCGTATATGACTGAAATACGGGATTCTGCACATGACTCCGTATATTCTGTGACAGTATCTGATGCATGGATGTTGAATCAAGATAAGGCTGACTCTTAAAACAGGAGCAACATAATGCTTTGATGGCTGAAAGTTGTCAGTACATGTAATTATAGAAGTATCACAGCTTCCTGAAAGGCTATCTTGAGGTTGTTATTAAACATTGCTGTTACATATGAGCTAGAAGCCAGAGCAGCAACGTTAAACGTGTTATGTTTTGTATGATGGATGGTCCCTAAGAAATTTATGGCACGTGTTGTTGTATATATTCCGTACGGTGCAATAAACACCCTATATCCAGGGCCTGAAAGCAATGGCTGGTATAGGCAGGAAGCACAAAGAGACCTATTGTTTTGGGTTTTTGTCCATTAAATATGATAAGTACTGACTAACTCTGGTCTGGTCCTTGTATGTATTTTACAAAGAGACATCAATCATCAAATAGTCTCTTTGTAAAAGTATCAGAATATTCCTTGAGCCCCATTCACATTCTGTCTCGATTTTCAACCCTCTCCTAAACAGACATTGCTGTTTTTTTTTTTTCACCTACTGAAATATCAAAGGGAAAATACTCTTCCTGACTTGCTCTGGGAAGAAAATGTGATTAATATTCTTTTATAGCCTTTTTTCAACTATGTCAAGATCTGCCATTTCACAGGTCCCTGACGTACCATCACTGGCTGTTATTAATCAAGATCATTTTAAGGAAATCTAAAGATTTTAAATATACAAACAACAAACAAGCTGATGAGGTAAGCAAGAAGTACGGGGTATACAGCAGGTTCTTACCTGGGAGTCCGTCTGTACCACAACCTTACATTTTCATTTTCGAACAAGTTACAGAATCACTCATGGATTCTGTTCCATTTGAAGCATTTCTCAAGTCTCATAATAATAGAGAATGGTAAATCACAATTTAAGTGCGCTAATTAATCATGTGAAGGGCCTGCACTTGTTTGCTTGTAAGACATTAACATTTCTAGCATTATAACTAAGCAAACAACTCACATTGTGTATCTTGGTAAAACCAAACATGAAGAGGTTCTGCAGATGCTTTTGTTAATATTACAGGCATTAATACATGGAACATTTGAACTATAGAATATTTTTGTCAGATGAAATGGGTTCTGAATTCCTTTTATATATGTTATTTATGCACCCAGTTCTTTTGAGCTCGCAGGTTAATGTTCACGATCACTAGGTTTGTGAATTAACTGTTATGAATAAGCTGTAATTTTGTTAATGGTTTGGGCTTAGAACCTCTAAGCTCATGCCAACGGTTTCTGGAGTCATTAAACAATTTTACATAGAGAGTGTTGTTACGTGAACGTTTCTTCAGAACGAAAGCATATTCAATGGTTTTGACAACAAGTTCATTGATGGTCAATCTATACCCAAAGCCTGCCATATATGAAACTTATCGAATCAGTTTACCATCCTCTTCTTGAGTGAACAATAGTCCTGGCATCAGTGTTTCTAGTCTTTGTCGTAGATTTTAGTAACACAGCACTTGCAGTGTATAAAATACAATGGACACTACTGGATTATCATATACTCGTTTAAACGTTTAAAGGCATTTCTAAATAAAAGTAGAACCTGTCTCAACCAGACATTGAGTACTCTCAGCTTGTGTACTAATCAAGACAACCATATTGTATGTAATATGTATCTTTTATTGATCATGTAAATACTGTACTTCTACATATTAGTCATTGTTTTGTATTTTTCAGGTCGAATACATAAGACCAGTTGCATCCATAAATACATATGATAACGATGTATAATTTGGTTATTGTGACACATTGTAAACACAACTCAGTATGAAGTATCTAAAACGTAATAGGTTAATAATAAAAACATATACAAGATTGTTTCTCTTTTGTGACTCACATGGGTTACAAAATGGCACCAAACGTCAAACTTCTATTCTAACGCATTACCGATGTAACATCATTTCTGATTGGTGACGTCGTTTAAATTTGCGACTATTAAATCACGTATATATAGTCGCAAAATTCGAAAGGCGTTTTAATTATCGCATTTAGACATTTTGTGCGTTAGAAAAGCCGTCGCCGTTAAAAATATTTGCGACCATTAAAAACCGTATATACAGTCGCAAATATCAAATTTACAAAAGAGTTATTCCTATACTGTAAACACATTGATTAAATAACAAAAGAAACTGTGTCAATGTTCTTTAATATTTAACTAGAATTGAAGGTAAACTTATTGCCCTACAATAATGTAAAAAACACATCACTTTTTGCTACTTGTGCATCACCACATGTGTTTTATACGTCAGGAAAAAGTTTGAGTTGTAACATGAAAGTATAATTTCCATTGGCTCTACCTATAGAGGTCACGCGCAAGGGCCACCCTGTCTATAAACATGCACATGGACATTTTTTCTTATGAGCGGTCGATTTTAAAATTTACCTGGATTTGAGCACGACATGTCTGTTTTATGTCTATGAAAAAATATTTGCACGCGGTCAAAACACAAAAAAATTGCTATAAATTTAACTTATTATAATTCCTACAAAGAGTTAATTTGTTATTTTGGGGCCTGCCGCTGCAAAAAAAATCAGAACTTTTCCAGTCCCGATAGTAATATGCTTAGCAAGACAAAATGTCAATTTAAGCTTTGTAATTTGTCATGATATTACTATGCAATCCTTTATTCCCCACATTTCTTTTTCTTAAAAGCAAACATGCATCAGGTGTGTCGAAGAAAGATCTGACATTAAAGGTTTTAACACAAGCTGCAGAAAATTATTGACGGAACATGACCTTTTTTATTTCTTAAATTGGTAAAATACATTTTAACGATGAAAACGTTATATAATTAAATGACAAGGCCATTGTATGCAATTACTTCTACTAACTTCTAATGTAAATCTTATAATGTATTGAATTTTGTTTTGTTCAAAGTCTATGATACTCTTAAAGGTACGAATGTAGCAGCAGCAGAAACGTATACGAATAAACATTATCGTCGTCATAAGACCATTTCATATTTAATATGTTTCTTTGAAATATACCGCACTTCAACGTATATGTTTATTTTTGTCAATCTTGAGAGTTTACTACTTGTTTGGTGAAACGGGGGTGCAGACGAGGGTTGCAACGTACTAGTAAACCTCCAAAACGTCCAAACACCGTATAACTTCGCCCAATCTATACGATAATACATCACACAATTCTGTTTTACGTATTCATTCAAATAATGAAAGGAACACACAATTCATGCAAGATCAGTATATTCTTTTATTTCGCATGCAGTGACAGTTTAATTTAACCAAAAGCACGTTGATTTAGTGCTTGATATTCCTGGAGGTCCGAATGTAGGATACAGTAGGTACAAAAGATATCACCTGAAAATATGGATTATTTAATAACGAGCATACAATGTACCACCCTTAAGACATTCTTTGAAAGTTCTAAAACGTAAAAGAGGAACACTGTTTATATCAGGATTTATATTCATTAAAAGCATCTACAGTTTAATCCTTCCATTATTGCTAACGAAAAAAATCTAGTCTGTATGTATAGTAAATCGATAAACATGCTACTATGAAGTATAAATATTGACATCAAAGCATAAGACTTGAATCAATTATATTAATCTAGTAACATTTTTACTTGAGTCGAACTTTCGAAATATTCTTTCGCTATGGTTTACATGTATCATATTATATACCAACTGGCTTATTTAAACAGTTACATTAATATAACATATTCGAGTTTTTCTTTGAATTTTTATACAGTAAGAAAAATAGCTTTAATCATGAAAGTTCTAATCACTTATGATGATAGATAATAATAAGTGTCCTATTATGATATTCAGGCCTGAACCGAAAGAACATTAGTGTATTAGTTTATACTAATTTATCTTAGCTCGATTGTGAAGAAAGCTTGTAGCTTATCGAGTCACTCTCGAGTCCGTTTCCTGAAAAAAAAACAGTACTGGTGTCATATGAGGAGGTACGGTCGTGACCTTGGTGGGGCTCGAACCCGCAACCTCCGGAATGGACAGCAGACACCTAAATATGGTAAACAGTGTACCATGTTATTATGTGATTTCTGCTGCGGCAGAAATTGACAACCAACTTATGACAACTGGGTTTGTTGTTTTACTATTTCAACTGTTGTTTTTATACGCCTTTATAAATTTCAGTTTCAATAAATAGAAAACAGGTCCCGCAAACTTCGTCATCAACAGGTGCGCCAAATAACAGGATGCACATTTTATGGCAAAACTTGGACTCTCTTCGGGCTGGGTCGAAATATAACGGGTATGGTAACGCTCTTTATATCTATATCAGTTATCGATTTCATCGTGTCCCGGCTAGACAGCATAATTTGTAGGAGACTCGAAGTGCCTACCTCATAGCAACAACGAGAATTTGTTTTTTTATTTACCAGAAGTCTAAAGAACAAAAATAAAAATAAATTTCTATAAAGTAATACATTTACTGTAAATTGAATGCATATTTTATAGAATAGGTGTTCTGTTTATCTGCAAAGCCGTACATAACGAATGGAATCTTCTCAGTTTTAGTTCGCCGCCAAGTTAGTTTTTCTTTACATAGTCGAAATACATTAAAATTGAATTTTTTCAGAACTCCTGGCACAAAACTAAATATGGCGTCCCAAATAGTGATACATTAAGTGCAAATCATGAACATACTTTCAAACAAATATCATTTGTTAATGTGCAAAGTGGTATACAAGTTACGACACCTTTTAAAACAGGTTTGTTTTCCTTTACATAGCCGAAAACTACTTGTAAAATGAAATTTTTATGAACTCCTGCAACAAAACTAAACATGGCGTCCGAAAAAGTGATACATAAACTGCAAATTAGATACATAGTACTTAACAAAAATGTTAATCTGCAAAGTGGTCGACAACTTACGACACCTTAAACCTTTATCGCCGCAATAACTGAAATCTTCAAATGAGCGTAAGTTTTTCATTTCGCAACCGATTTCTGTCAGATTAGTCGCAGGCAGAGGGGGAAAACAGTACTCTGGCCCCGGTTAAAAACAGTTTTCTTGAAATAAGTCGTTCTTTTTTAAAAATTCGGGAAAACCTTTGCAACAACGCCAGAATTCAACGGTTTGTCCGCAAAGAATATTTCAATTTAGACAGTGTATTTGGAGTAGATCCACTTTTAGTGCCATGCATTCACGATGAAACTTATTTCGTTGTCATTTCAGTGCAAATAAACACATTTCAGGTCAACTCAGTGCCTCAGAAATTGAAAAATATTCAGTTTGTAACAATGCTAATCCTCAAAGGTAAAACATTTAATGCTAATCCGCATGGTAATTTCCGAAACAGTTTGCTTGGAATTATTGCAATGTTCATTTATGATTCAGTATCACATCTGGAAGACTCTTTCATACAAAGGTATTGTTATATAGTGTAGATATATATGTATTGCACCGAATACTTAATAAAACGGAATCGGTTTGCAGAATTTAAATTGTACAAACTATGTTATGTTGTTTCTTTATAACATACTTGCTCTGTCAATATTTGACATTCATCATTATGTAATATTCTATTAAATATTCATTATATTAGTGATCATATCTGGTTGTGTTCGGATTCGTCTGTCAGTAAGTTGGTTGGTTGTCCTGTCTGCAATTCCATGTCTAATTTGTAATAATAGTATGCACAGTCTAGTTATCGAAATAAGTGTTGGAAATACATGTACTTAGCACATGAAGAGGGTATGTCGCACACACTACACTTAATGTTCAAGGTTTCTATTTTAGCTCATAACTGCTATCGTGTATATGGCTAAACAGTATAACTTTTAACATGTCATTTTTTGATTTTATGACGTTTTTAAAAATGGCTTTGATGTTACATGTAACTATTTAGTTTTACTTTATATTTTGCCACTTTGCCACTGTGTTTACTTCATGATGTTTTCGAACAACAAAATAACAATACGGTAAATTATAGCAGTCAGTTGCTTGGAGTTAAGTGTATTTCATTCAAATACATGCGGACAGTTTACCTAAACATCGTTCTTCGATATGAGCAGTACATCATCCATACCCTCCGTAAGAAATTTTCTCACATAGTCAGGTAGGTAGCAGGACTCGAATCAATGACCATCAATCAGTGATAGGTTTTATGATTATAAGCAAGCAACCTTTACCACCCGATCTAACAGGCGCTTGATCGCCAGATTGGCAGTATTGAATTGCTATAAGGAGTCGAGGACTCTTGCATTGGAACTGTGCAGTCTAGCAAAATATCTATAAACATGCACATAACCGGTTGCTACAATATGTAAACTTTTAAGTAGTAACACACACAAAGTTAACAAAAAAGATAATAAGCGTCGAGTAGAGGAACATTTTAGTATTATGCATAGACATCGTTCCTGGGAAGGTTAATAATGGAGCGATAGAATATGCAATCTGTCTTTAGATCGGCAGCTGTATCATTTATCATTTAAGCAATCACGTGATAAAGAGTATCGTATATGCGAATTATATTCACCTCGCTTCCATTTGTAACATTTGATTGGTTCATAAGGTAGGTCAAAACCCAGCTTATTAAGCCGCGCCGAAAATATGAAACGGTATGTTCATTGAAGTAAAATTATGGCACGTTGATTGACAGTTCTCACGCCCTACAATATCATATGACGTAACAAAATGAGCTACAGAAAAGAAGTTTGAGGTCACGGCAAAACAAAGTGATCAAACCCATTAAAAGCATAGGCTTTTTTGGATTCTATGTTTTACGAACAATGCCGCTCAAAAAAGTTCACTTTTGAAATACTGGGGGTTCTTTTGTTACCGCCGATATAAAAAAACAGTGGACGTTGCTACAGTATAGCTTTAAAAATGTACGTGTCTAAAAAGAATCATTTACGAGAAATCAAGCGATGTAAACAAACACTAAGAACATGACTCCCAAAAAGTTTGACCGGCCGATGGAGACTTTTCCAAATCATTCTTGTGAACCGTAAAATGTATTATATAGCCCTTGAAAACAGTGCAAAACGCACCATGGGGAGAGCCTCAAACCGCCACTTTGCTGCTCAGCTTTGGCGTTAACTTCAACTTCATCCAGGTACGCCCCTGTAGGCCTATATCTCTCCTCGGCACTGTTCAAATTAATATGTCAAGCCGACGTACTTAGGTATGAAATAGTACACTTGTTGTATCTCGCTCACAATGTTGTAGGGGCCTACCAAGGAACCGTTGAAGCTGGCGGTCCGCATCGTGCCTTTTCATGCTTTGTTTTCTCATGTTCATGAAAATGTATATAATATGCAAATTGCGACGATGCGTCAAACTCTTAATTCATTTAAGATACGGTAACAAAAAAGGAAATTATTAAATGTTCTTAAGTGGAGTTCGATTAACACGCAATTCAATGTGTAGATATAGGTCTGCTGTACTGAAATCAAATTGTGCTTTATTGATGTATGCAAACTCGTTTTCCCCTTTGTGCGCTCATTGTCATGGGATAGATTTTTCCCATCGTACTCTACGGTACTCTTTCACAATTTACTTAGCTATAACTGGGCTATTACTTAGCTGCTAGTGACATTGGTCCTTGAGAGCAAATGAATGTAGCAAGGATGGCCGGACAGAAAAAAACAGTTGTTTACCAGAATCAATAACTCTATAAAATATACTAAACGATACTAAACGCACCACCAGCCTCTTTCCTTCCTTATTTAATTATCGATCCTCCGAATTTACGTCGGTTTTTTTAAGCTGTCGGTTCACGAAAGCTATCATACCTCGCATTAATGAAGACATTAGGTAAATACTTCCGTTACATGAGTTTCAAAACGATCGAGTGGTACCAATTTCATATGGAAGATCATTTTAAGAGTAGGTTTCCCAATGAATAGCATCAAGGCAATAACCAATGTAAAATCTACGAAGGTTTAAACGTTTAATTAAACTTCGTTGCCATATCATTTGCACCATTCAATCATTTTTGTCATTGTGACCTACGTGATTCTCCGGACACCGGTTTCAAATGCCAGCGATAGCTAAAAATAAGCTGGTATATTTTGTAGCTGTAAGAAGTGACGATGTTCCGTTTACCTAATGGTTGTTACTGCGTGGAAAACGCCCGGTAAACGCGGGCAATTTCACGCGTTTTACCGCGAAAAACGGCTCATTTCCAAATATGGAAAGAATAGCCGGTAAAAAAACGGGTCACTCCAAATATGGAAGCAGTACCCCGGTAAAGAGGCGTGTCCAAACAAGCAGCCAATCAGAAGATTCCCAGCCCGTTTTTTTTCACGGCTGTTGCCTTTTCACTAATCAGCGAAGCGTGTCTTTGTCTGAATACTTTGATTTTGTTTACATTAAAATGTAAGCGTCCATGTTATTGCTGATCTGTTTTATCAATATAAAATCTACAGTTTAATTAAAGTTGGCACGGACATTGTTATAATAAACATACTGTACGTACGTACGTATGTACATTAATAATTTCTCTAGATTTTACTGTAGATCTATCCCGGCCCTGGATATTTTAATTTTGATATTTGTCCCGTTCAAGTTTTCGTTTACTAATAGTCAGAGACTATGTCTCTGCTATTGAGTAGTATTTCTTTTAGGCTACAAGAATCTCTAGAGTGAAGAAGCGTAGATGATTACAACATAACACAGTCATTAATTCGGAGCGGCACTTTACTGTACCTGGTCCCGACACAAACAACAACAAGAAGAAGAAATCTAAATAAAATGGTTTAGAATTAACTTTACAAGTTTACAGCCCTTAACATGGGGTCTACGGTCTTTTCAGGTAAGGGATATAACCTACATATCCATATCTTATGATCAGACCATCAGATATATGGTAAAATGTCAGGTTTTAGACTTTTAGTTAACAGTTCATAAACAATTGTATCCCTGTACAGTACTGGTACTGTGGTTTGTTGTTCTAACGTCGTGCGTAGTCCTTAAGTCGTGCATGTACGATTTCCCGTATTTCTCATAAACAGAATTCTCAGCTTCGCGGGTACTGATATTCTTTTAGTTTTTCAGTTTTACCTATTCTCGGCTTTGCCGTGATGTCATACTGGCCAGTTAACCGATAGAATTATTAAGTCGTGTTCATTTCTTCATCCGGTAGAAATTAAGAGAAAACTCGGTCTTTACCGTTGACTCATATGCAAGTTTAAATTTATTTTAAACGAAACATTTATAATATAAAAGGCTTTTGATAACATAGAAAGAACTATTATAAAAACAATCTAGTTTCAAGGTAATGGAAGATCGTCAACTTCTTTCATTTCTAAGCTAGGTTATTATAATTATTCAAAGTTATAGATGCATTGAGACCAGCGATGACAGCCGAGGAGTCACCTTTCCCAAATGTAATTAATTTTCAGTACCCGGATGTGCGAATACGAGAATGACAGTCATACAGGCTTTAGTCATGGTAGTAGGCTGTACCGACATAAATTAAAATTTGTATTTGTGAATCAACATAATCTCTGTAGGTCCTACAACTTTTGTTTTGACCAACTTATTCATTTGGCTCATCCTTTTGACCTGGGTTTTTTTATCTGATGTTTTTCTCAGTCACATGAAGTTTGGACCCCAAAAAGTCATTTTTATAAAACACCCTTGACCGACAATCAAGTATATATAATACATATACTTGATAGTCGGTCCGGGGTAAATTTGATTATGTCGCGAAGAGTCATTTTTACACCCCGGACAGACTATCAAGCATATAATTATAATACCAGGGTCCGTATATCATGTATATTACATGTAATCTACGTACCCTGATAATACCTAGTATTATATATACTTGATTGTCGGTCGGAGTGTTTTATAAAAAACATGGCGAATGACAAATACAATTCGGACAAAACTGTATTCGACTAAATTTAATATTCGAATATATGATCGTTAAAGCCTACCAAGCATTATAAATGCATGAAACCATGTGACAATGACGTCTTGAAAATGACGTCATGTATGCAATGCTTTCTGGTGACGTTTCCCACGATCTTTGACATTTTATTGAAATAAACTCAACAAAATTAGAGTTTGAAACATTATGTCGTAACATAAAATAAACAAAACAAAATGTTGGTTTCTATGTCATATCACGATAATTTCACTTGTTTACAACATAAGTAGTTATTTTGTGGCTGCGTCGCTCATGAAAATATCACTTTTGGTGCCCACTCCGTGAAATTATAACATGATCTTACACCAAAACCAGCAATTATCCGTTATATTGTCTGAGAATGACATTTATAATACCTCTATGTTGTCAAAGGCTTTTTCTTTCCTCTAAAACTCTTATAATTTGATTGGTTAACTGGCCAGTATGACGTGAAGGCATAGCCTAGAATATAGTGTTATATTCACCACAGTGGTCAGTACTGATGGGAATTTAGATTTAATTGTACATAAGCCACTTGACCACTTTGTCAACCACTTAGTCTTCGAACATTTACTAAAGTCTCCTTATAATATTGAAGTATGGACAACCAAATCTACTTGTACATGTATTTTAAATTGTGCACTACAGTTATTCAGAGAGAGCTGTAATTGAATTACAGACCTGTAAATTCACAGTCAACTCCTTGATTCAGAGACTTCTCCGAAAGCTAAAGGCGAGAAAAACTATATACCCAATAAATTTGCTTCGTGGAGTATTAGCCTTCTCAGAAATAGGAAGCAAATAGTGGTTATAATACAAACAGGATAAACATTAAATCAAGTGTACTTTATGGTAATATTTTGGGACCACTCCTTTTTCTGTTGTATATAATTTTGTCATGCAACTAGCCTTATATATTTACCAATAATGATTTACCATAGGCAGTGCAAGTAAAGAATTGTAGGCGTTTCAGTGATGATACAAAACTACAGAAAAAATAGATGAGCATTAATATCTCTACTAACACACCTTTTTCATTTAATAGATTGACTTCATAACTATTTTATTAAAAAAATTAATTTGTGTGTTTATGCCATAATGTTACTGACGTGGTGTCACTGAATCCAAGATGGCCGCAACCATAGAGCCAATATCGAGGATGAACTCAGATTAAAGGGGCATACCCTTTACATGATGTCAAGCTAAATAACCTCTAAAACATAAATAATAGAATCTTTGGAAGTATTATAACATAACGTAAAAGTTTTAGCTACATGCGTTCCCAGTCATTATTGATAAAATCAGCGATACAAAATATACTGCAGTACCTGAAACCATTCAATAATCTATGTAGAGTTGTTGTTGTACAATTAATGGATGGATGCGATTTATTACAGAAAGCCTACTTGTGGTAAAACGTTTTCACGGTGAACAATCACGTGATCGTAATACGTCATTTTGTTTGTCCGCAAAGAATATTTTATAAACAAAGTATTCGACTGAACTCTTCAAGTGAGCGTAAGTTTTTTTTCATTTCTCAACCGATTTCTGTCAGATTTGTCGCAGGCAAAGGGGGGAAACAGTACTCTGGCCCCGGTTAAAAACAGTCTTCTTGAAATAAGTCGTTCTTTTGTAAACATGTGAGAAAACCTTTGCAACAACGCTAGAATTCAACGGTTTGTCCGCAAAGAATATTTCAATTTCGACAGTGTATTTGGAGTAGATTCACTTTTAGTGCCATGTATTCACGACGAAACTTATTTTGTTGTCATTTCAGTGCAAATAAACACATTTCAGGTCAACTCAGTGCCTCAGAAATTGATAAAATATTCAGTTTGTAACAATGCTAATCCTCAAACGTAAAACATTTAATAATAACCCGCATAGTTTTATTTTTTCCTTTCAGGAGCATGGAAAGTCGAGAGACGGGCGAACAACCACACCTTTGTGGAACTTGCGGGAAAAGCTTCCGCTACAAACGCGTATCATGCCTGCATATATCTATAGGAAAACACTGTACTCTATTTCTGATAATTTGAACTGTGTATGGAGGCGGAGCTTAAACTTTGATCTACCTACATTAGAGAACATGAGTAAAGAGTACACTTTTCAATTTTTATTGCCTAGATATACTGCTTTATGGTTCACAAGAATGATTTGGAAAAGTCTCCATCGGCCGGTCAAACTTTTTGGGAGTCATGTTCTTAGTGTTTGTTTACATCGCTTGATTTCTCGTAAATGATTCTTTTTAGACACGTACATTTTTAAAGCTATACTGTAGCAACGTCCACTGTTTTTTTTATATCGGCGGTAACAAAAGAACCCCCAGTATTTCAAAAGTGAACTTTTTTGAGCGGCATTGTTCGTAAAACATAGAATCCACAAAAGCCTATGCTTTTAATGAGTTTGGTCACTTTGTTTTGCCGCGACCTCAAACTTCTTTTCTGTAGCTCATTTTAGTACGTCACATGATATTGTAGGGCGAGAGAACTGTCAATCAACGTGCCATAATTTTACTTCAATGAACACGTTACACACCGTTTCATATTTTCGGTGCGGCTAAATAAGCTGGGTTTTGACCTACCCTTTGAACCAATCAAATGTTACAAATGGAAGCGAGGTGAATGGAATAAGTATATCCGATCCTCTTTATCACGCGATTGCTTAAATGATAAATGACGCAGCTGACGATCTAAAACTCCCCAAAATCACAATTTTATTTTAAGAGTGACCTTTTTTGAGCGGCGGTATTCGTAAAACATAGAATCCAAAAAAGCCTATGCTTTTAATGGGGTTGATCATTTTGTTTGGTCGCAACCACAATCTTTTTTTCTGTAGCTCATTTTGTTACGTCATATGATATTGTAGGGCGTGAGAACTGTCAATCAACGTGCCATAATTTTACTTCAATGAACATACCGTTTCATATTTTCGGCGCGGCTTAATAAGCTGGGTTTTGACCTACCTTATGAACCAATCAAATGTTACAAATGGAAGCGAGGTGAATATAATTCGCATATACGATAATCTTTATCACATGATTGCTTAAATGATAAATGATACAGCTGCCGATCTAAAGACAGATTGCATATTCTATCGCTTCATTATTAACCTTCCCAGGAACGATGTCTATGCATAATACTAAAATGTTCCTGTACTCAACGCTTATTATCTTTTTTGTTAACTTTTTGTGTGTTACTACTTAAAAGTTTACATATTGTAGCAACCGGTTATGTGCATGTTTATAGACATTTTGCTAGACTGCACAGTCCCAATGCATTAGTCCTCGACTCCTTATATAGCAAATTCAATACTGCCAATCTGGCGATCAAGCGCCTGTTAGATCGGATGGTTAAAGTTGCTTGCTTATAATCATAAAACCTATCACTGATTGAGGGTCATTGGTTCGAGTCCTGCTACCTACCTGACTATGTGAGAAAATTTCTTACGGAGGGTATGGATGATGTACTGCTCATATCGAAGAACGATGTTTAGGTAAACTGTCCGCATGTATTTGAATGAAATACACTTAACTCCAAGCAACTGACTGCTATAATTTACCGTATTGTTATTTTGTTGTTCGAAAACATCATGAAGTAAGCACAGTGGCAAAATATATAGTAAAACTAAATAGTTACATGTAACATCAAAGCCATTTTTAAAAACGTCTTAAAATCAAAAACGGACATGTTAAAAGTTATACTGTTTAGCCATATACACGATAGCTGTTATTAGCTAAAATAGAGACCTTGAACATTAAGTGTAGTGTGTGCGACACACCCTCTTTATGTGCTAAGTACATGTATTTCCAACACTTATTTCGATAACTAGACTGTGCATACTATTGTTACAAATGAGACATGGAATTGCAGACAGGACAACCAACCAACTTACTGACAGACGAATCCGAACACAACCAGATATGATCACCAATATAATGAACAATTTAATAGAATATTACATAATGATGAATGTCAAAAATTGACAGAGCAAGTATGTTATAAAGAAACAACATAACATAGTTTGTACACAATTTAAATTCTGCAAACCGATTCCGTTTTATTAAGTATTCGGTGCAATACATATATATCTACACTATATAACAATACCTATGTATGAAAGAGTCTTCCAGATGTGAAACTGAATCATAAATGAACATTGCAATAATAATAATAATAATAATAATAATAATAATAAAATCTTTATTTCATGAAGGTTACATATCAGACATACAAGGATTTACATGTAAATCAAAATACATCTTATTTTCATATGGCCTTCAACAATGTAAAAGAAGAATTAAAATGCCACAAAAATAACATACCGTTGATAGAGAAATATGAAACAAAATATGATTTACTAGTTATACATTTTTACAATTTAACAATCATATTTTTCAAAAGTCTATTTTTTAGCAAAGTTAGATATGACAAAAGTAAGACAAAAATTGTTAAAATTGTTGAAACTTTCTTTTGATAAGACAGACACTCAAAAATTAAGACCAAAAGTTAGTGCGGAAATATATTTGTAGAAGTAAATTTTTAATTTAGAACAATTTTATTTTCATATGGCCTTCAACAATATAAAAGAAGAATTAAATTGCAACAACAACAACATACCGTCGATAAAGCATTATGAAACAAAATATGATTTACTAGTTACAGTATACATTTCAATTGAACAATCATATTTTTCAAATAGTATATTTGTTTGCCAAAGTTAGATATGCAAAAGTGAGACAAAAATTGTTTAAATTGTTGAAACTTTCTTTAGATACGACAGACACTCAAAAATTAAGACCAAAAGTTAGTGCGGAAATATATTTGTAGAAGTAAATTTTTAATTTAGAACAATTTTATTTTCATATGGCCTTCAACAATATAAAAGAAGAATTAAAATGCAACAACAACAACATACCGTCGATAAAGCATTATGAAACAAAATATGATTTGCTAGTTACAGTATACATTTCAATTTAGTCCAAATTGTAGTTGTTAAGTGTTACTTAATAGATAGTTCTTGTATTTGTATTTAAATGTTTTGAGTTCAGGAATTCCTCTAATATCAAACGGAATATCATTCCAAACTTTCATACTAAAATACGAGAATGAATCTTTATAATAATTGGTTCGAGGTATTCTTTGTAAAACAAGATCGTTGTGCACAGAAGATCGCAGATTATGTTTTTCATTTTTGGAAAATATCAAAATCTCTGACATATATGATGGCGACATATGATTCATAACTTTATACACAAGGACAGCAGTCTGGTATTTACACCTATCAGTAAGAGAAAGCCATTTTAATTGTTTATATAGCCCTAATGTTGGCGTTTTCATCGGCTTATTTAAGATAATTTTTGCAACTCGTTTTTGTAGCATGTTTATTTTGTTCATATAGTTTTTGTTATCTTTTCCCCAGATTGTACAACAGTAATCGAATATTGGCAAAATGTACGCGTTATAAAACATAATTTTCGTCTCATCTGTGAGAAGGAACAAAATGCGTTTTAATAATGCTATTTTGGTATTAAGCTTTTTACATACATAATCTATATGAGCATGCCAATTTAGGGTATTGTCAATATACACACCTAGTACTTTTTGGACTGTTGCATTCTCTAAAAGTATGCCATTAATGCTTAGATTCAGTGTGTTTGTGTGTTTTAGTGTATGTAGATCCGATAACCATACACTATGTCTTTAACGGATGTAATTTATAGAGGAGGATCTCGTGGTCAACTAAATCGAATGCTTTTCTTAAATCTAGAAACACTGTTCCAATTACTTTTCCACTATCAACATCCTTAATCCAAGCATCAATTAACCTTGTGAGAGCTGTATTGCACGAATGATGTTTTCTGAAACCAGATTGTGTTTTATGTATGACATAGTAGTCTTGAAATAAGTATGGATTTGAGAAGCTTTGTGACGTTCATAAATCTTAGAAATGGTAGGTAGAATAGAAATAGGACGATAGTTTTCAGCTTCTTCTTTGAGACCTGACTTGAAAATTGGTAACACACGAGCTTCCTTCAGTTTATTAGGGAAAATTCCAGTACTGATACTATTGTTAATAATTGACGCTATACATGGTGTAATAGTATCACCACAATATTTCAAAATATTTGGGCCTATCCCGTCCAAACCTGTTGATTTATTTATATCTAATTTATCTATAATCTTACGAACTTCAAATGGTGAAATGAACTTAATGTCAAACTCGCGACTATTTAATTTTTGCATCTAATCTGATTTTTAAAGAGGAAAAGTGTTCTTTTGAAAATGCGGTTTTTGATATTATGTTTGCAATATTTATAAAATGTTTATTTATTTCATCAACTATATTTAAACTACCTTCAATTTCTACGCCAGATTTTATCAGTTTTTGTGGCATTTTTATTTTATTTCCATGGTTCAGATTAGAGATATCTTTAAGATTTTTCCATAAATAAGCTGAGTCTTTATTACACTGAACAGCTTTATTATTAAGCAAACTGTTTTGGAAATTACCATGCGGATTAGCATTAAATGTTTTACCTTTGATGATTAGCATCGTTACAAACTGAATATTTTATCAATTTCTGAGGCACTGAGTTGACCTGAAATGTGTTTATTTGCACTGAAATGGCAACGAAATAAGTTTCGTCGTGAATACATGGCACCACTAAAAGTGGATCTACTCCAAATACACTGTTGAAATTGATTATTCTTTGCGGACAAACCGTTGAATTCTGGCGTTGTTGCAAAGGTTTTCCCGAATGTTTACAAAAGAACGACTTCTTTCAAGAAAACTGTTTTTAACCGGGGCCAGAGACAGAAATCGGTTGAGAAATGAATGAAAAACTTACGCTCACTTGAAGATTTCAGTCGAAGACTTTTGTTTATAAAATATTATTTGCGGACAAACAAAATGACGCATTACGATCACGTGATTGTTCGCCGTGAGTTTTCGCCTTAGGTTCTTCTTTGATATTGTATTTATTTATCAATTTGCGTTCATTGAATACATAATTTATGTTTCAGGAATGTTATATGCTAGATGTAGGGAGTGCCCCTTTAAAGAGACATACCCTATATCTGATAACAAACTGAAAACCTCCAAAACATAAATAATAGAATCTTTAGAAGTATCATAACTCAACATAAAAAACTCAGCCATGCATTTCCAGTTATTATCGATAAAATCAGCGGTTTAAAATATACTGCAGTACAGTTAACCATTCAATAATCTATGTAGAGTTGTTGTTGTACAATTAATGGATGGATGCAATTTATAACAGAACACCTCTTTATTTAATTGTGGTAAAATGAGGCATTTTTCGCCATAGGTTCTTCTTTGAAATTGTATTTATTTATCATTTTGCGTTCATTAAACACATCATCTTTGTTTCGAGAATTTAATCTGCTAGATGTAGGGAGTGTCCCTTTAAGCGACATAAGTAATTACATGACAAAAAAGCCTTCATCAACAAAACTGCAACAATTGTTTATACAATATTAAGGATGTCATAAAAAATTGACCGTCACTGCCAGGCATTTCTTTCTGGGGGCTCAAACTGGCGTGTTGGTTACTGAGGAAGAGAAACGGCTGTACATTGCAGTATTTAAGAATTATATAATATTATGCACAAATGCAAATTTAAAGCATTTTTGTTGGTATATATCAACCATGTATTTTTGACACAGGGCCTTTAGGGTTAATAAAACATGTAAACGTTACTTCTCTGTTTACCAACAAGCGTCTTTTTCTAAGAAGCAATTTAAATCAAATTTTCATCAAATATTTTTTTAAATATGACTTTACTGTAGCAAGTTTTTCTTTTCGGACCTTGGATAAACAATGAAATAGCTGTACATGGGTGAAAAGTTTCTGATAGATTTTCACTTGCAATTTCAATTGCTCCCACATGTTAGAATTAAATGGTCTGGTTTTCTAACCCGCCCCTCCCCGCCTTCTTTACCAATGCATACATACTGTCACTTTTGGTATAGTGGTATCCGCCTTGGGAGTAGGGTGAGGGTCAAAGTTTTGAATCCCAGCAGTGGCCGGTTCCTGAACCGACAGCTAGTTAAATAATGGTTAACGTATGCATATTCTTCACTGACATTCATTTACAATAATGAAGTATTTACAATATGGATAAAAATGATTGAATAAGAAACAAGTAAGGAAAAAGAGATCGTGCAGATGTATATCAGTGTACAGTTTTATTATGTTACTATTAAATATGACGTTCAAATTATCACACTATTGATACTGAATAACACCGAACACTATATAAAGAATCAACTCATTTTCATATAGAATACCCCTTTGAATCCTGAAAGTGTTATTTTCCGCTTTGCCCCCCCCCCCCCCTCCCCCTTCCCGTGTCTGTTTCGTTGACCATGCAAAATAACAGCTTTAGAATTCAGATACACACACAGGACGTAATTGTTCTCCAAAATATGTATAAGTATATAATTCATTAATATTTTTACATTGTCTCAATCAACAAAATATCCAAATTTCAATATCAATAAGAATTTCTGTATAAATTGTGCAGCGCAGACAGGTATTCTTTCAGCATCAAATATCATATAGAAGAGACATGAGCGACACTTTTAACCATGATACATTTATCTATAACAATATTCGATAAATGTCGGGGGAATTTTTTTTATGGATTTATTGCAGGGAAAAACACTAAATTATGGTTTAGGAATGGGGTAAGTGAAAAGGGGAATTGTAACTGGACTTAATAAATTACAAAAAGTAAAATAATTGGTAATTATGTGTGATTCAGAAATTGTTCAATAACATACTATAGTAACTTATTTAATTACATTCCAAACTTACATGTAGCAGTAATTGTTAATCTCATTGCTATTATATTTAAATTTATATTTGTATATTTTCAGGACTATTACCAGAAATATGTTTGTTTAAACATATCTAGATATCGCTTGTACAACAATTAATGAATGCGTGAAAGATTGTTAAAAAGAAAAGCCAAATAGATAAAGAAATATTTGCAGAATAAATTTAATACAGACATGAAAGTGCACGGATTGCTGATTTACCTAACCGAGAAATGCATTTGCTAAATAAAGTTATTTTCCAACTTGATACTAGGTTTTGTTTAAAACTCGTTTATACACGTAGTTCTTACATAGTCTTTAAACATACTCAACAGATGATGTTTTGGTAACATTGTGCCATGATAGCATTGTTCAAACCTTTTTTCTAAGACACTCATCAGTCAACGTACATGGATCTGACATGAAAGGTTTAAACACAAACTTAAGAAAACCATTGACGGAAATGGCCTTTTTTGTTTCTAATATAAGGGAAATATGTTTTACATTCATTTAAGATTCACGGACCGGACAAAATTATTGCAACAGATGTTTTCAGGGCAGTTATGACACAACCATAATTTACATAAATGACAAGGCTATTGTGTGCAGTTCTTTCTACTAACTTCAAATGTAAGTTCTATAAATTGATTGAATTTTGTTTTGTTCAAAGTCTATGACTCTTTTAAACGTTCGCATTTAGCAGCTGCAGACACATATATGAATAATTCTTTATCGTCGCCATAAGATACTGTTTTGAACTTCAACGTAATTATTTCTTTTTCATGCTTATAAGTAACCTTTGTGTAGGGGGGAAAGGGGTGCGGCATAGGATTGCAACGTTCCAGTTAACTTCCAAAACGTCCAAACACCGTATAACGACGATACAGCATCACTAATTTCTTTGTGCCATATCCACATAAATAATGAAATGAACAAACACGATTCATGCAAGATAAGTATATTTTTTTTTATTTTGCATGCAGTGGCAGTTTCAATCAACCAAAAGCACGTTGATTAAGTGACTGATACTCCTGAAGGTCCGAGTGTAAAATACAGAAAACACAATTGCGGCTACCTGAAAATATGCAATATTGTATAACGAGAATACTACAATGTACCTTTGAGATATTCACAAAACATTTGAAAGTTCTAAAACGTAAATGAGGTACAATATTTATATTAGGATTCAGATTCATTTAAAGGGTAAGCATTTCCCTTATTGCCTTAGCTAAAAATTCTATTTATTATGTGTAGTAAATCGATACGCATTTATCATAATATTATCCAAATAACTGGCTTATTCAAACATTTACATTTATATAACTTATTAGATTTTTGTTTCTAATTTTATTTAGTAAGAAAAATAACATTAATCAGAAAAGTTTTAATCCCTTACGATGATAGACACATGTAATAATAAGATTCAGGACTGAATCTAAAATACATTGCATTAGGTAAACTGTTTCCCTTGTTATTATGTGTTTCCACTGTTGCAGAAATTGGCAACTTGTGACAACTCGGTAAATTGTTTTACTATTTCAATTGTTCTTTTTACACGTATTCAGAAATAGAAAATTGAAGCAAAACAGCTTCAATAAATAAAAAAGAGGTCCTGTAAACTACGTCATCAACAGGTGCGCACATTGATAGGATGTTTAGTTTTCGATGAAAAGGGTGTTGTCGCGATTTTCCCATATTATTAGAGAAGGTCAATTTGCTTGGTCCCAAAAAAGGCGCCGCTGTCTATATTGTATATGTATGTTCAGGATTTTTGAAACATTCGAGTCAACTGGGTAAAACCAGGTTAGGTATATCAAACATCATTTGTAGTTTTCAAACAATTACGAGGTGTTTTTAGAGCATTTTCAGTTTGAAATAGAATGCCGATTTACAGATACTGATTTGACATACAACCCATCAATTATTATTTCTATGAGTTTACAGGAAGATAGGAGCAAAATAAGAATAATGAATTTATCTGCGAATAAAATGCAATTATGTTGGCATTTTATCTCAAACGGCCAGGTCATATCACATGTATCTTTATTCCAGCCTGAATTGTTCACTAAACTCTTTCTGTTTTACTTCAGAAACGTTTTATATACGCAATTGTAAAAGCAAATATATTTCTTTTTCATGGCATTGTTTTAATATGTCTGAAAGGATGCAGTGAGTACATATATAACATTATAACATTTGTAACAAGTAAATGCTTCATAACAGAAAAAAATCTGCAAATTTCCAAAAGTAGTTACAAGGTTGAATCATTATTGGCCAGTATGTTCCTTGCATAAAGCTCTACCAAAATTGTTCAAAGAATTCCATTCCATGCAGAACTCTGGTTGCTATGGCAACACAAAGGAAAGATGTAATGAGTCAGGGTTGACTTGTGGCTCTTACAGGAAATAAATTATCTCCACTGCATCTATTGTTTTGAAGAACATCAACTAAATGATCAATTTCTTATCAATGTCTTGGACAAGCTTCACAAGTGATAAGTTGTATCTTAAAAAAGTATTGCTTAAATTTGGATTGAAGGTACGCCTAGCGGTTTGATTGAAAATGCCAACACATTGCATTTTATTGACAGGTTGGTATTGTTAATGTATGGTAAACCATTCTCCTAATTCTGACCATGTCTTCCAGAAAACTCATAGAGAGTGGGTGTCAAATGAAATTTCATGATCTGCAAATGAACACTGTATTTGCAACTGAAAAGGCATAATTTTACTAAAACCACCTCGTAAATACCCGAAAACGACAAATGTGGTACGGTTTATCCTAGCTGGTTCCCCCTTTTTAGCTTTAATGTTATACATTCGAGACAATGGCGCATCCTTTTCCATCAAGCAAGTTAACCTTCTTTAAAAACTTATACGGGGAAACTCGTTGATACGTCAAAAGATATATAATCAGTATGAGATATTTGCATGTCTCAAAAAGCAGAGACAAATTATGATTAATACTATATTTAGTACATTTCGCCAATAAAACAATGTTTTTGTGAACTATCGCTACAAAAATTCTTACATGGTTCCGGATTGTTTAAATCTGAAATGGAAACAATATTGAAACTAGAATTGTTAAATAAAACACGCATGTCTCTCCCTATGCGTTTGCCTAAAGGAAATAATTCAAGGAGCCAAAGTGACCGCTAACTATAATATGCCCATATTCACTTCAGACTGATGCTTCCCACCAAGTTTGATGAAATTCCAACAAAGTGTTTAGGAGATGAACAAACCTTTTTTTCACATTCAGGTGCCTATGACATTGCCCTGTATGTATTTGACCCAAAGTTCAATATACGCAACTTAATATCATACTGATGGTACCTTCGATGTTTGATGAAAATCTAACAAGGGGTTTTGGAGCTGGAGAGCGGACATATTTTCTCCCTTTTCAGGCCCCTGTGACCTTGACCTTTTGAGCTTTGACTAAATGAGCCCAAATTATTGTAATATGCACAACTAAAATGTATACTTATGCTTCCCTGAAAGTTTCATGCAATTCCAAAAAGGGGTTTTGGAAATGAAGAGCGGACAGATGGACAGATGGACAGACGGCAAGGGGAAAACAATATTACTCCCCAAGAAAGTGGGAAACATGATAATTCATTTAGAGTTATGATTCAAGGCATTTTATATCTAAGTACACAGCAATTTTCTTTTAAAGGATATCAGCTAGATATAACTAAAGTCATGTAAGCATTTTGAAGGACATCAGCTAGAAATTACTAAAGCAAAGTAAGCATTTTTTAAGATTATGAAAATAAATAGTAGAAGAACTGTCAGTAGGACAGCGCGCTCGAGTGTTTGTCCATAAAACAAAACTATGTCAATGAAAAAATACCAAGGATCTGTAAAAACAAGGGCCACAAGTAGCAATATATTAAGTCAAGAGTTATCAAACTTAATTGTTTGAGATCCCTGAATACTACAGCAAATTTTTAATGAGTACTTCAAGTAATTGCTGACATGACAGAGCCAGTTGCACACGAGCTTTTAACTAGGAATCAAGAAACATTTTCAAAGAGTTATCTTCTTTTGCTTACAGATAGGTGTCATAATGGTACATAAGTATTCCAACTTTCCAAGTAATAGCTCAAAGTCAACAAGTGGACAAACATTTTAAATGAGTTTATAAGTTGAAAAGAGCCATAATTCAAATGAAATCCTTGACAGAGTTGCCTTCTCCTGTCTGTGTTTGGTGATCATAATGGTAAACAAGTATTCCAACTTTCAAAGTAATATCTCAACCAGTTTAGTCAAAAAGTGGACTGGTATGAAAAACTTAACCGAGGTTCTAAGACGGTAAAGGGCTGTTTTAAAACCCTTGACAAAGTTACCTTCTCTTGCCTACAGATGGAAATAATGTTGCAAACAATTATTCAAAAGTTTCAAAGCAACATATCAAGGGGTTAAGTCAATAAGTAGATTATACCCTTATTCAATTTATTTTCTAATCAAAAAGTCAAAAACCTTCAGAAAGTTATGTACTCTTGTCTGTTGATGGAGGTAATGATGGTTAATAAGCATGGTAAGTATCAACGCAATACCTCAAAAGCTTTTAAAATAAAGTAGGTGGTACGAAAAACTTTAGTCATATTGCTTTGAAACTTACCATACTTATTAACACAAAGGTGTGACCCCAACGCCGACGCAAACGCCGAGCCAAGTAGAATAGGGACGTCATTGTGAATAATTTATAAACTAACTATATGTCGTCGGATACTTATAACAATATATAAAAATGTTTTGCAGAAAAATACAAGATTACAACACAACTCAAATATCAATATTTCTAAATTAACTGACTGATTGATTTTTGATGGATTAAATTGAATATTAATGAATGCGAATGATTCAATAATAGATGCAATTGTTGCCAAGCTTACATGAACACTTTTAAATTACCTCTTTTTTTTCGCTCTTGGCGAGTGAGGACTGACATATACGTGACGTAGTTCTTGCAAAAGTCTGCAAGTTTTGAGCCTGCTACTTCACTAACGCTGGCGTATGTCATGGGGGTGTGGTCGTATGTAACAGTGTATTCGAACGTTATATTAGTAATTCCCTTAAATAAGACAAAGGAGCGACTTTTATCAATGAAATAAACGAAATGCACTATCATTTTTATAAGATTAATTAGAATACTTAAGGGATTCGTAAATCATTGCAAAGATTTGAATACATTTTTGTGATAGGAATATGAACTCAAAAACAAAAAGTACGTTAAGAAAATTCTTTTTAGAGTGGAAACTGAAAAATATAAAATATTTCATACATGTATCTAAAAATGTCTACCAGAAATGACACATTCATTGTTACACTTGTCATCCGTTCAAACCCCGTAAAAAGTGTTAGCTTTGCGAAGTTAACGGACACACTTCCGTCACAATAACATCGTTTACCAGTAATTATTTATAACAACATGTCTCACTACAAGTGATAATTGTGTAATGTACATCAATATTACAGTAGTGTTTCTTGCTCCATTATCAAAATATAGTTAACAGTATTGGGGTACATATAAAATTGCAATGTCTCAACAATCTGATTCATAATCAAACAATTAGATTACCATTTTGTAAATTTCCGGTGTTGCTTTTGGAAATGGTGTCAGTGATAGGGAACAGATCCTGTGCTTGATGTCTTTGAAGGCAACATAGCCCTAAAACAGTGTGATATATGAATTTAAACGTTATAAGAATAATGAATGTACAGGTAGTTGAAAATATTTTGAATTTGAATATCTGACACCTTTTCGCAATTACAATGCTGATAGTAATTAATACTCTAAATAGGCAAGGCCTCGTGACTCTTTGACGAACATACTGGTCTGTAGTGTTAAGGGAATTATATTCTGTTCCACTCATTTTGCTAGTCCGAATTTGTTGCCCTTGCAATCAATCCATGAAACGAAAATCTGAAGAAACCTTCAAATACAAACTTTTCAGATAACTTATTTTCAGATTTTTACTTTCTTACAATTTTTTGTTTCACCGTAAAAGTGAGAGTGTTTTAACAGTTTAGTGGTATTTGATTTTTATATTCTGAAACTGGTATCAACCAAACAGCCTCTCCAAAATGTTTGCTTATACCTTTTGTCCATACCTTTGAGGTTATGCCGGAAACATATCAAGATAACGTTTATTTAGCGCCGTTATTTAAATGTCACATGCTGACAGCCAATGAAAATATAACATCCCTTCACAAGCAGTAATATAATCGTAATGAACTGTGTAGGTTATTATATACAAGGACAACAATATCAAACTTTATTTAAAGCTCCCGTTTATATGGTTAAGGACGTTTATTATAAGTAGCCTTTTATCATTTGATTCATTCTTGTAACTGAAATATTCACAAACTTCTTACCGTGTTAAAATCGTGGAAATTTACAGTTGGAAATATGTTTTCGTACTCTGAGACATCTCCTATTGTCACTAGAACAGTATTTTCCTCCACGTCATGGATAATGTCCTGAGAAACAGCTTTTCCATCTTTTGACAAATGGACCAGGTGATGCGTCTGTAACAATGACAATCTTAGTTTCAGTCAATAAATTTTCACGAGAGTCTTAGTGTTCCATTTTTGTAATAAGTTATTAAAACACAAAACTATTATCAACTTTAGCTCAATTTGCAAAATAACTGATTTCTCGTCGTATTATAGCCAACATCATTTGTTTACAATTATAGGAGTACTTTTAAATTAAAAAAAAAAAACTTGAAAATTCCTCAATACAGTTATGCAGCTAGTAGAATTATACATGATTGATACAGTCAGATCAAAACTGTAGGCAAATTACAAATTTCCACTTTTGAAGAAATTGGAATAGCCAGTCATAAAAGAATTGCATGTTTATTCATCACCCAACTTAAGTCATATCAGAACTGATTAAATAGGCATTTTATATGACCAATGCATGGTTCGGTATAAAATATGGAGATATAAAGATACAAAATTGTTATAACTTAAGGTTTGTAGAGGAAACGGAGCTCAGTCTAGAAATATTGTTTTACTCTACCATTGTAGAAGCCCTTTATTAATAAGCAGACGTTAGCAAGCACAACTTGAAAGAACAAAACAATGAACACCTTTGAGCTACGACCTGAAGCCCTTTTCGTCCTTGTAAGTTTATGTAACTAGCACAGTGTATCCAAATCCCATGATTTAACTATATGCAAGAGTCAAACGATTGAACAACGTTCTTTCCTCAAACACGTTGATAATTTATCAAGAAGTATGTTTAAGAATGTTAATAATTTCTAAGACTTTCAAGCCCGCACATGTTTATAAATCTTATTGTCATGCGCATATGTTGCTCATAATTTGAATAGTTTTATTAGTAGGGTCAGTTGAAGAGATGGATTGATAATTCATGAAATCATGCTTTAACGTAGAAGAACTTGGAATCATCGTCTATATAACGTAATATTCTAAACATTGTTTTCAGAATTGAAAATACCCTAGGACATAAATTTGAATGTTCTATTAACCATTCAGTCCAGTCACATAAATGAAATTTATAATATCAAAATAATTAACGTGTAACATGTAGATACTCACATCTCGTAACGCAAGACACGGCACAATCAAAACAGCAAGACCAAACAATCTTAGCATCACAGAAACTGAAATATAATAAGTCCTAGGAAAGGGTGTTATAGCACTCGTTCGTGACTGAAGTACTGACGTTCATACGAAATTCCATCTAAAGCAATTAAATAATGGAAATATTGAAAACAAGTGGAGAATTTAAGCTTCAATGGCAGTTCACGACTCTCTACAACAGCTTTGAAACAGTAGCAGTTCAGGCAAGCGGAGAACAGTGTTGCTATCGTTAAAAGTTAAATGTGTCCCCAAAATGTCGCTCAATATTTAAAAAGAGAAAAGCATAAGATTACAGTTACATCAAATGCCTTTTACAAATCTTATCGAATATTGGAAATTATATGTAAACACGTAAGTATTAACATTATAAAGGTCATCTCTCTAAATATGACAACTCTTCATTTGAATGGTTTACCGTGTTTTGCTCTATCTATTGTTGTTAATATGTCTGTGAAATAATAACTACCCAAAATGTTTCTTTTATATCTATATACATCTGAAATGACTTTTAAAAGATAAATGTCCTCATGAGTAAGTGAAATATATAAAGGAGATATGTTTGAAGACTTACGGTCATCCGATTTCGCTAAAAATGATAAGCAGACAACATGGTTTGTCGGTATTTATATGTTTCGTTATCAGGCAGGTATTGCATAACAATGTGACAAGGACGTTCAGGGTATCAGCAATACAGCATTTGCACATCGTAAATTAGATCTCTGTTAAATTAGTATTTAATACATGTTAAAAAAAGATATTTATTTTAAATGCGTGTTATGCATAAAAGACGAAATGATACTGTTACATTTAAGTCAGAATTTCAAAACCTATATTACAGCCACTATTGCACATTTTAACAAGCATCGATAAAACAAATGTTCAAATTACCTGTATCTACAAATAAGTTAACTTATCTACAATATGATAACATGGTCATGTTTAGTTGATCGCATACACATTTGAAGCAAGTAAGCATTCAATTTAAAAGAAATAAAATCACACAAAATAGAAGCATGCATACAAAAACGGCAAACAAGTATTATGAAAAGTCATTATCTTACCTTCTGTAAGGTACGCACACCACAGGCGGCGTTAAGATGACCAAAAATGTATATGGACTTGTTGCAGATGGGTGTATCTTTTACTAGATAAAAGTTCTTCTGTGATCTTTTTGTTTCCTATTTATTCAGAAATAAGGCCATTTGATTAACTCATGAGCCGGATACTTCATACATGTGGCTTACTGGCTCCATAACACAGTTTTTTTTCACGAACTCTGGTTTTAGAAATTCCTTCGCTGTAAATGTCAACTAACGCTGATTACGGAAGATAGTCATATTCATATCACGGAAAAGCACGGATATTTACAGAACGTACGGAGTTCGATATAAACCCTTATAGTTTGATTTTCAAATTTAGGATGTTATTTGACTAAGAACCTTCTTATGTCATCCTCATGCATCAGTGGTTTGCCAACCTGACAGACAAACTGAAATGATGTAATGAATGCTCTGGATGAACGAGAATTTTAATCAGTTAATCGTATCAAATTTGTAACAATTCTTTACATTATTTTATACAGAACATACACTTTTATGCCGTGTAATCGTCATTAATTTGTGTAAAACCTAAGCACGTAGGAATGTCGTATTTTATATGCCGTTGATGAGCACTGCCAACAGTTGGTAAACATCGCTTTTAATCTATTTCAATTTATGTATTTTCAATTGCGAAACAAGTTCTTACAACTAAAATTAATCGCTCTCGAGACTCATTTAAGATGGAATCAACCTCAAAGAAATAGAGAGGCAATGTGGAATTTTTTGTGTCTTGCCTAAGGACACTTCAGACATGGATCTGGTAAAGATCGAATGCGAAAGGAGGCGAATGCGCTACAACTGCGCCACGACGGCTCCACAAGGTCGACCTTGTTTTAATTCAATGCCCCAAATTACTATGTGCAGTTGGAAATAATTTATGTTAGTATTTCCAAGATGCAGTCTAAACAAAAAGTAACAAATGTGAATAGTTTATCAATTAAGCAACAGTAATGACTCTGGCTTTCTTAAGTTCCTTTCAATGTCTACAGTCCAAAAATGAACATTCAAGTAAATGGTATTTATACTTTTAAATCATAATATGTTCAAGGAGAACGTTACAAAGGGAAATTATTAAAATACGAGGCACACCAGAGTTCTTCCTCTCCATGTACCACAGAACATGTGTTTCACAGTTAAAAATGATGGAAAATTGAACTTTTTGCAAAGTAATATGTTCTCAAGTGTGAAGTTGTTGATACTTAAATAGTAACATAATAAAGTGGGGTGGATCCAGTTTTACGTTTTTGTCCTATTAAAATCCTATCTTAATAGCAACAAACCGGCAAAAGATGATGCAGACCTTATTGCCACAAAGAAGTATGTAGTCCCAGGCTTTGAGCAATCACAGCGCTTTGATCAGAGTTGTGTGGGCATATCAAAATATTAACTTTCAAGGTTACCACTATCATTCTAAAATGATATTTTTGCACTGACTAAAAATAAAATAAACCAGGGCTAAGAATCACGTGATAATTTATTATGGTAGTGTGCGTGCGAGTTTAATGGCTGGTATCACTTACACGCAAGGTAAATATTATTTTTACTTCAAACATTTTCCATTTGTACTATAATATGTTAGACATAAAGAGCAACATGTATGTAAAACATTGTGGTGTTTAAGTTCATATAAAAAGACACATCTTTAAACACTGTTAAAATTGTTTTAAAAAGTCACATGTATCTTTTCAAGCGTTTAAGCGATAAGGATCAGGATGTCATTTTGACGAAAATTCGCTTGGCTGCAATATAAAATTGAATTTTTCAGCTGTTTATGTTGAAATCAAGCAATTTGATCATGTTTTTTTCTGGTTTTTTTTGTTGCCATGGCAACCTTTTATGTGAAATATTTATAAGGCATTGATAGAAATATTAGTGAATCGTTTCTTCGCATGAAAATATTAGAATACTAGTTGATATATGTTAAAGGGTATGTCTATACATCATGTTCGTTTCTGCGAGTGGTTTCGAAAAAACACAATTGAAATGTAGCGAAGTTCCGATCTACTGGAGTGACTTGTTTTGTTAAGATATTGGTCCTTATCTAATGCAAAATTCATTTTTGGCACATGAAACACATGTATAATTGTTTATGAAAGATTCTGCTTAATTTTGTACACAATAAATGCAATATGAAATTGAATTTGGAAGCTGTTCCATAGGAAGTGAGTAATTTTGTATGTTTTACACTTTTTTGTCGCAATGGCAACCGTTTATTTTATGTAATAATATTAAAGGAATTGGTACAAAATATGACCGCATAATTTCCATGCATAAAAAAAAGACTAGTTGATATATGATGAAAGTTTCCCTGTATATCATATTCTTTAGTGTCATTGATTGCTACAAAAACAGTTGAAATGTGACAAAATTTCGATTTTGTTGAAGTGACTGCTTTTATAATGATATTGTTCTTGATTTAATGGAAACTTCATTTTTTTATGTGAGCACATATTACCTCACTGTTTTTCAGGATCCTGTTTAAACTTTGACAAAATTACTCCAATTTTGAATTGAATTGTGATGATGTTTTTTTCTGTGGAAATCCAACAATTTTGTTTTTCTTACTAATTTTTGTTGCCATGGTAACCAAACTATGCTTCAGATTGAATATTTATATCTAGAATTATCCAGTTATGTTTCCTGATTGAAATGTAAATGATGCAACTGAATAAATATTTAAATGTTTTAACTTTTGCTTCTCCTTTATAAATGAACAAATATTATACAAATTGACCAACAAAGCTACATTTTGTTGCTATGGTGTTCATAAAATCCTGCAAACATCCCGTAAAACACTCTAAAATGACAAAACAAACTATGTATTCTGATTCTACACATATTTTTGTAGACGAAAATGATAGTATCTCAATTTTGACCAGATGTCATTTGGACGAAAATTTGCCTGACTGGTCACATATACGACCTCCTTCACATCGTATAAAACTATTTTCTGATTCCATTGATACCGATTTGCTCGACACTGTTTGAAAATAAACGGGACACACATTTCGAAACGATGACATTGGCATGAAATTAAATAGTTTGTAAACACAGTTAAAGCCGTTATTAAAGGATTCTTTATGTTTACCGAAATGTTCTTACCTTGCTACATAATATCCACACAGAAATAAACAACATGGAAATATAATGTCCACTGAATGTTGAAAATACAGTTAAGAAAGCACGTTTTCAAAAGTTCTTTTAAGATTAGTCTTCACGGACGGACACGCGATAAAAACCCCACATGGACTTGAAGTCATATGGCAGTGTGATATTAAACCTTAACATTTATAAGCTCACTTATCCTTTATCCCTAAATATTTTAAGACCAATGTAAAGATGAGAAAAACGAGTTATAAGCTTGACCGTTGTGTAATTGGCAATGAGTCCATGCATATAGAGGTCATATTTATGTTACTAAAGTTTAAAACAATGTGAAAGAGGATTTGAATCCTTAGTGTGATTTTGAGCTTGATTGGGTGTGGTTCTTTCATACCCCTAGTTTTATTGGTAATATCTATGTAAACCCATTTGGAAATTAACCCATGCATGTAGACTTTTAGCACGGACTCGAAACACAAGGGTATGATATGCACGGTACACAGACTAAAAGTCAAGCATCCACTTCTGCCCGATAGTCGTGGCTTGCCTTGCACGTTTCTGTTAACTCTCAAACAATGTTGACGTAAACCTTTCTTTCGTTTTCATGTCGTTTTTTTCACGAAAATAATTACCAGAGACGATGCCTTCGGTCCAGGTGGTTAAATAATACGCATCATTGTGCTAAAGTTTCTTTGTGTAACCTCTCTAAGAAACATAGAATTCATAGAAACAGCATGCGACCCTTAAAAATCTAAATTTTGGCTACGCATATGTATGCTGTTATTTTCAAATGATCACAGTTAGTCGGGAACGATTGAACAGCATTTTGGTCGGCACGAACGGCACAAAGCATTGTCAGAATTTACTGAACCAATTTAACTCGTCTGCAATAGCACTGTTTTCTTCTCGCCAGTCAGTTAATATATGTTTTATACACACTGGATGCAGAACGGCAATAGATAACATGGACTAATGGTAATAGATTTTGTTACGTAACAATATTGAAACTGTAAAATGTTTATGATTGAAAACATCTTTTCTTTTGATAGAAGAATAGTATTGTCAATATCTACTGAACGCTTAGATCCTTGCTCGAGTCGGAACATATTACCCGTGTTATTATATTATTGTATTTTGTTTAATTAACATATATGGTATATTATTTATATCAAATTTTCAATATTACAACAGTCATACCACATAACAGTTTTTAACGCAATAACAGTAAAGACCGGTCCGGTTGTGTTGCTGTTTAATTAATCTGTTTATGTCTTTGTCGATAGCTTCAGTCGTTTTTCTTACAGCAATCTCATCAGCTTAATGTAAACCAATGTGGATTATGAGGCTGTAAACGACAATAAAGTCTTACAAAGTTTTCCACGGAAGCTGCTGAAATTTAGCAAGTGTTTTATCAGCAAGGCTATCATGGATAGCAGAGAATATATCATACAACTTGAGAACTTTCTTCTGCGGGAGTCATTTCGAACTTGATTCTGAAACAAAATTAGATCTGGTTTCACAAAATGCTCTGTGTACAGTTTAGTAGACTCTACATCTGATAATATGATACTGCAGGACCTATCTCAAGGCGTTATCTGTAACCCCTCACATACAATGTTATTATAATTTCGTGCTATCATTAACATTTTGATAAGAATTTCTAGGGAAAATAGAAAATGCAGACAACTTTTTAGGACTTAATACAATATAATAATTATTTTAATAGTAATAATTCATACATTGAGGGTAAATAATTATGCCAATGTTAAAAAGCAAGTTTAATTAATAACCATCATGCTCCTTCACACTGGAAGCTGCTTATTAGTTTTGAAATCTAAAAAAAGGATTACTAATTAGTACGGAAATCTTAAAACAGACTACTAATTAGTTTTGAAATCTGAAAACAGACTACTAATTAGTTTTCAAATCTAAAAAAAAACAGACAACGTCCTAGATCCTAGTTTTATGTTAACATATCTCATTGTTTTATTCTTATTTGTTCAAGTCATTTATTTCCGAGAATAGAGCGAATAAAATTACCGAGAACCGGTTTGATTTGGCAGTGCCAATGATATAACGAATTAAACTAAGTTCTATCTGTTTTGTATCATGGCACATTGCTCTGTTGTGCTATTGTTACTGTGATATATTGTAGATAGATCATATTCTCTATTGTACATAGATCACAGTTAATTTCCAACGCCATACACACTGTAAATTATCAGAAATACAGTACTGTACCATTGTTTTTCTATAGATACAGTAGCCATGATACAAATGGAATATATTAGGGTTATATGTATAGTAACGTGATCCAGCATATCGGATTTGCCCGAGTCGTACGGAGCACGAGTATGATCCGACCTCGACGAGAGCCAATCCGGCTTATGGATCACATTACTATATTAGTAACCTTTTTATTACATACCTTATTAAAATGACATCTTAGGCATAAAATTGAAGAAAATCTCTTTTTAGCGCGAAATACACGTTTCGTGCGACGTCATTTTATTGAAGTCATCGTATGAACAAGTAGTAACCACCAAGTCAAAAGCGAATTTCATAACGTCATGTGTTCAGAATATGGATTAGTAGAATATGTTTTCATTTTATAAACTCTTTACAAAAGTATATAAAACAATTTTTCCGTAAATATTTAAAATTATTTTTAAACTATAGTTATGTTATTTCTTGTAATGTATGGTGATAAAAGTAAAAATTATTGTGTGCTCAAACTCGATGAAGCATGAAAAAAATATGAGCACAGAGCACTATTTCAAACAGTTTTCGATAGAATTTTAACAGGCGAAAGATTCTTTGAATGTCCCATCTATGAACGTTGTAAACGTTAAAAAAGTGTACTATATTTCGGACAAAATACACAAATGTACTTCAAGAAGACATTTCGGATAAGTCGAGTCTAAATTTGTTCAATTTAAAGCTAAAAAGGAACACAATGAAAAACAGGGAAAAAATAAAAAGGAAGTGTCGATGGTGGAATTGGAACTTCTCCGATAATCTCGAAGAAGGCTGATTTTGTAAGAAATTAAATATTCAAAATCGTAGGACTTAATAAACTTTTAACTGTTGGCAGGATATCACGTTATTACATGTAAGACCAAAAAATATATATTGCATCTTTTTTGTGCATCTTATGCTGTAGTAGGCAAATTCCTTGAGGGATGCTTTCTCGTACCTTACGATAAAGGTAGGCGGGCAATGTTTTTGTTGTTACTTTCTTTTATCTCTCTTGCTCTAAAACACTTGAAAACTGGTCTTTATGCTGATCATTTTCTTATGATAACGTTCGAGGCCGGCAGTAAAATGTTTAAGCTCGGTCGGGAGACCGGAACACCTGTTTTTTTCTTTAGCTTATCAATGTCCTTTGTAAGTCCATAAACTCGAATATGAAATGGAGACCTTTTTGATTTAATAAAGACATTTAACTTTCCTTTCTTGTACTAGATTTGTTCGACAAGCACGTTTGAAAGCAAGTTTTTCAGTCACGACATTATTCAAAATATGTTAATTTCGCATATTATCTACGATTGTTTTCTCCTACTGAACTGAATTCATCCTTTAAGGTGAGATTTTATCGGAAAGAAAAGATTAGTAAGAAGTACGAAATGAATGTGTGTCAGGGAAAGCGTCACCAGGCACATCGATGGCAACTTTGTCTCATTTCTGTTACAAAACACTCATTTTCTGGAGCCATGCCATCTGCCAGGTATGCTTTTGGAACCAAGATTATGAGAGAGAATTTAATGAAATTTGAAGTAATGCCGTCATGGAGACAATTTGGAAATTAAAAAAACTTGAAGATTACTATATTTCAACGGAAGCAATTGGTATTTCATATATTGAGAGGAGCGCAGTGCTCAAGAACAATAAATTTAGGTAAACAACTTTTGAGATACTGCCGTAATTGATTTGTTGTACAACCCACAATTTAAAATACCAAAAAGGGAATCGAATCATACTTTACATACAGGAACATAAGAGGAATTGCAGTGAAGACAAAGCATAACTCTAGCCTCATTTTTTGTCGAGCTTACTACATGTACCCTTTTTCACTTTTTGACTAATATAGTGTAAATTCTTTTTGTTCGTTTATAATATGTTTCGCCTCTCTAAAGCTGTTTGCTCATTTGACGTATGTCAGGCCTTGTCCTTGCCCTGCTTGACGAATATCTACACATTTCCTGGAGCTATGCCTTTTTGAACCAAGATTATGAGAGAGAATTTGATGGAATATAAAGTAAAGCCGTCATGGAGACAATTCGGATAAATTTACTTGTAGATTAAAATTAATTTAAGATTACTATATTTCAATAGCTTTTCTAACCCAACATGAAAAAACTAGCCGTGCCCTTTGCCGGCCATTTTCCGCAGACCAACTTATTACATGGTACTAAATGAGTATCCAAAATACTGGTGGGCTTCATCGGTTTACCTATCGGTGGTCTATATATCTTATCAAAATATGAAAGACAGCTGACTTCACTGACTGATACCACGTTAAACACACTCACGTGGAGAAGCGAGAGGTTTATACAATTGGAGTTTGCTATTGGTATTGCAAGAAGGCTAAATTACCAACATTGTTTTTGACAAGGGGTATGTAGTGACATTACAACCATTTAACAGTAACGATAAAGAATAAGACAGTGTTAAAGATGTGTACAATCATGTTTCATGTACAATGATGATTTATTTTAAATTTGCAAAAAAATTAATATGTCGTGTAAAATAAATTTTGACAAATGATGACGCAGCACACCTCTACTGATCAATGACAAGTTTTTGTTTACAAACCTTGTCTTGAAAATTGTAAATTGTTTGTTTAGCTAATTTTAGCTTTTAACGATTTTGTTTTTAAACTCGTGTTTTGTTTTAAATACATTATTGTTTTAACTTTGCACTGGTCATTATATCAATAAAGATACATGAAGAGTTTAATACTTTAACATAATTTCAAAAATACACGTCTAGTTAAAGAGCAAATAGCAATATTGAGGTACCTGTTTTGATTAATGGCTTATCGCAACACTTTTCGTCACTCTGAAATTTGAACGATATAGCGATTTCTTCTTGAAAAAATAACTTGCACTTCCCTTTCAAAAACGCTTCTCATGAGACAATTCGATAACAATGATGGGGCTCAAACATCGGTATCTAATTTAAACAAATTCCATATTCTCGATTTCGAAACAGTTAATTATAATTCGTATAACTCGCCCTCTAGGCTCACTCCTGATAGAATTAACCCCAAAGAGAGAAAGGCAATGTGGAATGATTGTGTTTTACTGAAGGACACTACGGTTAAATGGTACTGGTAGGGATCGAATCAGGGACCCTTCGATCCTGAGGTGGATGTGCTATCACTGCACCAAGGCGCTTTTTTATCATTAAATTAAAAACTTCATGAAAATCAAACATGCACTGTAACGTTACAACAAGCTACTAGATCTACAAAATTTAATACAAAAGAACATTACAGTCTTGAAAATGAAATTACTTTTATTTCAGTGTTTGCAAAGATGATTGTTCCTTTTTCTGCTGTTCTGCTTATATGCAGGTTTGATCTTCAAACTATTTTCGTAATCATGAACGACAAAAATGAAATGTCACTAAAAGAGATATATTTTTCTTATAAGTCTTCACTTCAACCCTAGAATCGGTCGCTCTGTTGCATGCTTCAGGACTTTTGCACCATTCTTTTTTGAATATATTAATATATCAGTTAAAACAATTCAAATACAAACAATAGTTTTGCTGTACATCTAGATTCCAAAGATTTTTATAACAATTATTTTCATGCTTGTTCGTGCACTTGAAAAATATCGACAACGAATATATACCTTTGTCAAAAATACTGACCCAATAAATGTTATCTGTAATTTTGGTTTGAACGTCAAATTGCACTGACAATCCTAAAATAAAGTGAAAGTCTTAGGAGTTGAAATAAATAATGCCACGACTTTTTATTGTCAAAGAAAAGATAACGCAAATAAACTCATTTTGTTTTTGAAACAGTGTTTCGTGTGCACCACAGACAAATACATCGTCACTAAATGAATTTAACAATCAGCTGAACAGTGATTTTCATGACACGGACCTTGATAAGAACGGGACACTTGATATTTTCGAATTGGAGCAACGCATACAGAGACAGGACTACGACAGTAAGTCTGCTATTACCCTTCCATGCATTGATTTATTTTCTCAAACATCCATATGGTGCCTCATTGTTATTAAATGACGTTATTCGATGTCGTCATTTAATTCAGCATGTAAGAAACGTAAACAAAAGACAGGGAAAATTTCGATGAAATTTCAAGTACGTTATATGATAATTCGAAGAAGAGTTACTAAAACGTGACTTATATTCTTAGTGATTTGTAGATGAATTACAGTGTCACTAGAGCTGAAATATTCTTTGTGAATTGAGGAACAACACACGCACCCAGCATGTCTGACGTAAGGTACAAGAAGGAAAACACCAAGCAAGTGTATATTACCTGCTTGGCCCGTTAATATTAATTAATAGTACGGACCGATGACCAATCAAAAGGCTGAAGATTTCATGTCAAGTTGATAAAGAATATATGCACTAAGTGAACATATATTTTCGGTGTGTTTCTTTTGTTTCTGAAAATGCTTTGAGTGCTCCAATTACAAATACGTAACGGGTATAAAAGTCCATGATTACTTGTATAATTATACGATAAAAATATCGCATAAAGCGAAGTAAGTGTTGACAGCGTTAGGATGATACGCAATAGTCCTCTAAACATTTACAATATATCTGTGATAGACGTTTTTTGAGACATTGTTGCAATTGTTTCTTTTCATGCTCTAAAGTGATTACTGTTAAAGTTATTTTGAGAGCAATTATGGTGATGGTGTTTTTAGTGTGCCTTTGTATATAACATAGCAGTAGTCTTATAATATGAATATATTTATTTATTTTGTATACTGTTTGCGTATTTCTTATCATGAAATATTTCAGAGGATGGGTGCGTTTCGTTTACCGAATTTTTGAGAATACGAATACATGATTCGCTTAAATTCTCATGGGCTGTATTCAACCATTTTGACCATAACAAAGACGACTGTTTGGAAATCCAGGACCAAATTGATGAATTCCATGAAATGGATGTCAACCGTAAGTACTGACGACAGTACACTACAATCTCACTCTCCCCGTAGTTAATGATAATGATAGGGTATGCATATACCGCGCTGCACATATTTTAATGAAATCAGATTTTTTTTGCCATATAAAGCCTTGATTTGTCTTGCACATTTCGCACGTAATTTCACACCACTGAATTTCAGTCTATCAAACAATTACTGCGGCAAACATTTGGATGAATGATTATTTGCATAAAATGTAAATCCAACAAAAGATTTAAGACAAATGCCTTTATTTAAACAATTTTAGAGGACCAGATAGCTATATTTATATGTGAAGAATCGCTGTCTTCACTTTTAATACGGGCCATGAAATTGCAGTAATGCTATGATTCTAGTACATTGTATCCATCCAAGAAGAGTTTTAAGAAAATCGTACCTAGTTAGTTGTTTCTGATTTATCATCAGAAAGAAAACACCTATTTAATGTTATTGTTTAGATTTTAACACGGTAATGTCTCGCATACAAAGAAAGAAAGTGTACAAGCTACTTCAATACGTATATCTGACTTTGTGTAACGCGGTGCTTCTGGATGTCATTTTAACATTATTATAGCCCTTTGTCGGCCTCTTAGTCGTTGTTTTGTTAACGAAATCATTATGAGTAACTTTTATAATTATATGTATTTGTCTCTAATTTCCAGCAAAAGACGGTGCCGTCACTTTGCAAGAACTTGACGTTTATTACGACAAGGTATGTATATCAATGCTGCATCACATTGGGTGACTCGATTAGCACTTGACATGTCCGACTGTCTGTGATTCTGTAAGTCTGTCTGTGAGTTTGTATTATTTTGTGTCGGGCATAACTCCGGATGTATATAAAAACCCGTATGGAACATTGCAGTAAGATCAATCACCTAACAGTAATATGGTGAACCAGGGTTTTTGTGTGGGGATTTACCAGTTAAGGTAGATTATGATCCTTGAATAAGTACGTGCATGTCGGCATTTTTAAATTTGCGTCACATCTAAACTTACAGAGTTTTGCTCTTGGGTTTAGTTTGTCAGGATAACAACTGGTGTATCTAGAATTTTTACCTGTAGTTTAAACTTGCGAATATCGGTATTTTGTGTGTAGAGTTGAGCATCTAGGCTTTTGTTTGTGATTGTGCTCATTAAAGGTGAAGTTGTAGCTATTGAATTGATAAAAATCGGCAAGGTTTAGTTTTTGTCGGACTTAAATCCAAAAAGTATTTGAAATCTTACAGTAATGTTCTTCAGGATGCAAAGTAGTGCAATTTGGTTCTGTCTGTGGCTATATCCGGTAAAGTCGGAATAACGGCCCAAAATGGGGACAACACACTCCCAGTTTACCATCAAAAGTAAATACGAGTGATGGTGAGCATATTGGAATTAATTTTTCGGCCGATCGGTTTGTTTCGTGGTCAGTAGGCCGTTTGCCTTTTTGGTCCTGACTTTCATGTTATTCCCTCACTTTTCTCGAGTCAAGTTATCCGTTTAATTAACATATCTAAAATGACACTGACAATGCAAAGGTAGAGCACTGGGGTAACGACCGTACCTCCTTATATAACACCAGTATTGGTTTTTCCAGGAAGCAGACTCGATAAGCTGCTTTAAGCTTTCTTAACAATAGGGCTAAATTGAATCAGTATAAACTATTTTTTGCAATTTTGCTGTGTTTTTGCAATGAGGAGTACTTGTTATCATTCTACTTTCAAGGTGTCACGTGTATTTAAACGACTGGTGGATCTAAATTGATGTTTTCTTGGCGAATAGTTTCTCCAGAAAGTATTTCATTTTTGCGACTGCAGAATCTTTAAAATCCAGCACAAAATACGATCAAATATTGCACATATCACCGCTAACATATACATATTTATTATAAGTACATGTACGTAGCAAACAGATTAAAAATTGACATAAACATTTATCATGTATAAAATTACTAATCCATCTATGTGAATAGCTACTGTACTGACTTTGAAAGTCAGTACAAAGTAACTTGAAATAAAATCTAAACTTCAATATTCAATGTTTCCTGATGTAAGTGATGTGTCACTTATATTTATGTATCTTTTCGTTCGTTTCAGCTCTTCCAAAACATACTACCTCTTCTGCAAAATGCTTGAGACAGAGATGTGAACCGTGTAATTATTATTTAAAACAAATAAAAGTGTTCATGTTTCTTGTGTTGTGTATTTATCTTTGCAAAACAAAGTCCGCGTAACATGAATCGATGTTTTACATATACAAAAACAAGCCATTGGCCACTTGATGTCGAATGAGAATCACACTCGATAAAGTCATTCACTTTCGCATAGAACTTACTTGATAAGAATGGAACCTGACGCTGGTTCTCTGCTGCAAGCTGAGCATGGAACATGTGTTTTTCGCCAAATATTGTTTCATACCGTTAAGTGTATAGCCCCACTTGCAATTTTGCCACAATTTTAAAATGAACAAGACTTATAATCTTTAAATCAATAGGACTTAAATCATGGATATCGTTAGTAAATAACTTACAGCAAAGAGTGTGTAATTTAAGATAGCACGGAAATATGCTTCGTACATTTAGAAACGCAACATGTTTTAAGTAAAATATTTTAATTTAACAAATTATGGGAAGAAAACAGTTGCAAAGATTCTAATTGGCATTTCCATTGACTATTGTCATGTGGTGTTATGTTCTTAAAAACGACACGAAAAAATTGAAAAAGTGCAAAAATAAAAAAAATCAATATTTGCAATTAAATCTTTATTCTGTTATTTTTTCGAAAAGGTTAACAAATCAATATGTTTAGAATTTAGAGAACCTAAGAAAAATCACTTAACAGTCATAATATTCGTCATAACCAAAATGAAAACTGGTTTTTAAAATCGCAGAAAATCGTTAAAATCTGGTATGTCTATTAATTTTGTAATTTTGTTAAAACTTGGCTGCATTCCCCTTTTTTGTTAATGAAACCACTATTTTAAGCATAAATTTTTTTAAATGAGCCCATTTTTCTCACAAATTTTGAATGACTTAAGTGATATTTCATAAATATGGCATTTCTTTTTTCAGTTTACCATAAACCCCACAAAAACATTAATGATTGATGCAAAACCTATCGCAACATGTTATTTCAGACTAAAACAATACTTTGGCGTTAAAATTGTTCACGGCTTATTCACCATTTTCTTTAATTGAAACAATCAATTTTGATAACAAATTGCCGGCCGGCGCCCTTTTTTTAACCAGTATACATCTGGCAATCAATTTTCCGTTTGTGTGAATACTTTCAAGTTAAATTTTCAAAAAGAATTGTCTAGTACTGGTTCTTCCAATGAACGATTGTTTAATAAATTGCCCGCCTGTTAAAATGACCCAAGCACGGTTGGAACGGGCGTTTAACTCCTACAACGCAACATGTAAGTGTTGCTTTTTTAAATGTACTGAGTATAGTAAGGGAGTTGTCCATCAAAAGGCGAATCGGATTGGAACGACATAACTCGGAACAGTATACTTTGAATACGACGTTTGCAGACACTATAAACAAAGAAGGATTTTGCAAACAAAATACACAGAGAAGGGTATTGGATTTTGCAGACAATATAGATTGTATAAGAAAATATGTTAGATCTGCATATGAAAATTAATAGGCTGCTTACATTAACAGCATAGGTCCCAATGAGCCAAGTAAATGTATTTAGATTTATATATTTATGGCATGTATGCAACATTTGTAACACTTAAGTAAATGTAAACTCGGGTCCGGGGTGTTTATGTATGTTCAGAAATGTTATGTAGAGAGCTTTCGTTTTGTTTAGTTTTGCAAGCGGCAGGATTTGAAAATAATGATAGAACAAATCGGATACTAAGGCATATTTATTTCTCAACTTTTAATTTTAAACTGACCTCTTAGCATGTACATGTTTAGAATTTTCAGTAAGTAATAAGTAGTATAAATGAAATCAAGACAACACCAAGTTTTCAATTTACATGTTTCGACTTTATGAAAATATCAGAAAATATACAACATACAGTATACAAAACAAAACGACGTCACATCCGTTAAAAAGTAAGTAATAACAAATACGCTAAAAGTTCTTCTTAATTAAAATTGTATGTTTGACTGACAGTAAACACGTGATGTATTTAGTTTCTGGCTTTGGGTCATTTTAGCGTGGTGACTCTGCTCTCTGGAAGTCCGATAAAATAATAACAGGTGTTGGGTATTTGCTTCAACCTAGATATAACACTCCTACAAACACTACTAAAAAGCAGGCATCCCCTTTCCTTTTTATGCCGTGTACTTTTGATGCTTTAGCAGCAATATTTTACTTGTCCCGTAAGATTATTATCGGACGAGGATGATATCGGCCGGGGAAAGCCGAGGCTTGCCGAGGCTTACCGGCCGATATTCATCCGAGTCTGATATCAACTGTTGTCAAAAGACTGTAACCTTGTATTCTATTTATTATGCAGTGAAAGTAAAGACTGTTACCTTGTACTCTATTTATTATGCTGCTGACTTCAATTTTCCCTTTTCATCTGTAAATTAAGTGATTTACGCTTTATTTATGACGTCATCAACGGTTTAAATCAGCGTTTTAAATACAGAACCGTTAATGTTATAGATCTATGCTTCAAAGGAAATGTTGAACATTTAACATACATAGAAAAATGCATTTGTACACCTTCAAGAGGCGGTTTATAAAGTTTCAGCTAATATCATACAAGTAAGAAGAAATTACTTTGAAAAAAGGAAGGGGGTGAAAAATGAAATTCAACTTTTTCTCGATTTTTGCTTTTTGCTTTAAAATTGCTATAGATGGGTAGATAATTACAGTACCATATACTATACACGATATACGATACACGATTCCGGGTACAAGATGCACGATAGGTCTATACGGTATACGATTCGATTGTTTATTCAGTCGTTAATTGTTTTACTAAGCGTGTACATCTCCGCAAAAAGACATAAAGTGCTGACTTCACATTGTATTATTTTTCATTCGCCAGTGCAATACTGGCAATAATGACTTACGGGACACGTGGAAGACAGTTAACACCTGAAATCCGAAATTAAATTATATTTTATCGACGGAAAGGACATAATTTTTCTTCAAAATCGAAACTGTTGTTGTCACAGCATTATCTTAAGTGCAGTAGACAAGGTATAAGGGAATTCCTTAGGAATTATAACAGGAAAGGGAACATCAACTACTTTAGAAGGTAAGCTATTGAATATTTATTAGGTAAATAAACATAATATGACGAATCGACGAATCAACGATAGTTTCACAAAATCAGATGAAAGTCCGTTAAAAATGAATAAAATAATTGTACAGTACCTTATCTAAATTGCATCTTGTTTATGAATCCATGTAATCGTTATAAAAATAATCGCCACTCGAATCACATAAAAACTATGAATGATTTATTGAAAAGCTAATTATGCTGACTGTCAGTGTGTAGTGGTGCTTTAAAGATATGTGTTGACAGCAATTAACTTCCGCCCATTTTCTCGCACCTCAGGATCAATATTCAAATTCAAATTTGACACTTACTATAATTTATTTCGCACCTAGGTAAACAATGGACATTTGTAACTTTCCGAACTCTTCTGCTATGGTGTAGGTGCGAAGCCTGTAATTAATTAATCTTATTCTTTTGGTCTCATTAAACTGTATAAGGACAACAAATTGTTAACGAGAATCAAAACAAGCTTTGGTGAGAAAAAAATCAAAATTTAAGTTAACTGTAAAAAGTCAAAAGTAATCGTATAACGTGTACTCCGTCTAACGTGTAGCGTGCAGCGTGCGCCTCGTATATAATTCATATCGTGTTTCGTTCTGAATCGTGTACCGTGTGTTTACCGTACGTGTAGCGTGCGTGTATCGTGCGTACATCGTGCGTGTATCGTGCGCTCCGTGTGACAACTGTTACATTCCGACTACTGTATCTAACTAAGAAAATAAATACCAACAACACTATTTCTAATTCAAAAATAAAGATTCTCGGTCATTTTTTTTATTTTATATGATGTGCTGTTTGCTTGTATTCCTAGAAATTCTAATGAAACGCACAGTCACATGAAGTTTGGACCCCGAAAAATAATTTTTATAAAACACCCCGGACCGACTATCAAGCATATATACTACAAGTTATGCAACAGCAAAAACCAACTTACCAGATTCCCCTTGTTTATTGCTTGAAATTCACGATAAATCCAAACAACCTCGAATATCCACTACTGTCCATCAATAAGGCATTGATTATGCTCTAGAATCATGCTAGTGTCCATATTTTTAGTCCACACATTCAATCAGAATTTTGTCAAAATGTCACAAAATACAGGAGTCTAAAACATTTTGGCCAGCGATTTTATGGCGTTAGAGTTAAATCCCGTGCTTGTTCCGCGCTACATAGATTCGCTGTATTAGGTTTTCCGGTACCAGTACCGGCACTGTAAAAATAGTAGACGAATAACGAATCCGACTTTATTTGAAATTTTAGGCGCGCTTTTGACTGACAGTATACAAAAGATATTTTACCATAAAGCTTTTAGAAGGCATATTTCGTCGAATTTTATAGTTGCAGACCACTGAAAATGTAGAGCGCTTGATATTGTATAACTTGGAAAGACGTTTACGAAATTCTTCTTATTGTCTGTTTCATTTACATGTTTCGTACCAAAACATTCGTACCAATATTTGTTCGACTGTACATGTATAAAGTGTTTGTTCATTAATTACTATTGTTTCTGATTCATTTAAGTCATGGAAATTAATTATGTAACACTACAAAACTATCTTTGTGTAATTTATAAGACACGTATAATTTGGCAGAGTGCTTAAGGATCTAGATTCTCAGCTTCGCACATCCGGGTACTGATAAATTATTTACATTCGGGAAAGGTGATTCATCACTGGTCTCTATGAATCTAATCATTAAATGTTCAATAACCAAGAATAGAAATGAAAGAAGGCGACGCTTTACCATTAGCTTGTAACTATAAGATTGTAATTATATTTTGTTAAAAGTCTTTTGTTTCGTTTGAAATAAATCTAAACTTGCATATAAGTTTACGGTAAAGACCGAGTTTTCACCTTTTACCGAATGAAGAAATAAACGCGACCTATAAATCTGATTAGATTACTGGTCAGTATGGCGATACGGCGAAGCCGAGATTAGACATCAATCAGAATTTCAAATACATGTATATAATTATGATTAATGAAGTTTATTTTCTCCAAAGTATTCATTAACTATAATATTGTTATTAATAAGGTCAGGATTGCAAGTTTCTTTTGGTTTTCCTTTGCAGATGTTTAATTTATATGCTATAGAACAGACATCATGAATAGATTGCCTTGTACAATTATTATTTTCAATATTTAAGTCAGGTAAATCAATTTAAGTTTCACCGATATAAAATAACCACTCTCCGCTCATATGAAAACTTATCTTGTGGACTAGCTTATAACCATTAATAACTCGCCAAACGTAGCATAGTGAACCTCGTCTGTATTATTCTTACATATAAAATATCAAACTTTATGACTTGTGACAGTGTATATTCGAATTTTACGTTTTACTCCATTAACAGTAGCGTGTTTGAAAAGAAATATAATATATTTCCCTAGAGTGTTTTCATTTCAAGTGCCATCCCCTGTTTTATTGTAAATAAATGCGATTAAAACGGTGGGAAAATAAATCTACCATGTCCACTCAGTTGTGGATAAGGAAATCCCACCCTTAGGTTGAGGTACGTCCAAATAAAAACTAGGTAGAGCCTCGTTTTAATGACGTATCTCAATCCTCGGGTGGGATTTCCTTATCCGCAACTCATGAACATGGCAGATTCAATTTTTCCAAAAATAAAAATAAAATCTCTGACAAATAAAAAGATATTGATACGAAAGAAATAATGTCATTCTTTATGGCGAGTTAATTAAAGCGCTCATATTGAAATCTAAACTAAATGAGTTGCTTGTATTTGCCCCGGCTTACAAACATTTTCTGTCACATGAACAAACTGACGGCTTATATATTTAAATATTGCTGTTGTCAAACCCCAGAAGAAATAAATTGCCAGATGCAGTATAATGATTATTTCAATAGTGCCCTAAATATGCACATCAGATTTGATAGTTCTAACCACAGTCACGTGAGGTTGGGAAAAATTCATTTTTAAGAAACACCCGTGACTTACTATCAAGTATATATGTATGCTTAATAGTAGGTACAGGGTATTTAAAAAAGATGTTTTGTCCAAACCTCATGTTACTATTTTACTTGGCATATTATTTCAGTCATTGTATTTACATGATAAATTGTTAAAAAAACTTGAAAATTATGGAATTCTTGGACCATTCCTAGACTAGTTGTCATCTTTTTTGAAGGATAGAGTCATGAATGTCGTAGTTGAAGGTGAACATTCCACCAGTGTTAAAGTAGAGTCAGGGGTTCCCAAAGTGTATGTACTTGGCCCCCTAATGTTTCTTTGTCACATTCATGATTTACCTGATTGTGTAAAGTCTACTGAGATTATTCGCTGATGACTGTCTACTTTATATACATATTAAAACAAATCGGGGCCATTTAGCTCTTCAGCACGACTTGAAACAACTTGAACACTGGGCTACATTGTGGGGAATGAACATTGCTAACAATGCTATATCTTAAGTTTACGTCAAACTTCTTTTTTTCTATGAATTAGACAAGACCATCTTTCAACAAGTTAATACAAGCCCGTATCTTGGGACTCACCATTTTCCAAGATTTAACGTGGACAACCCACATCAACAACGTTTGCAAGAAAGCGAATTCAACTCTTGGATTTTTTAAACGCAATCTCAAAAACTGTGCACTAGACTCCAGGAAACTAGCTTACATATCACTTATCCGTTCTACGTTGGAATATGGCACGGTTATCTGGGACCCATTTTTGGTAAAAGACGTAAAATTAGTTGAAAACAATCCAACGCCATGCAGCAAGATTCATCATGAAGGACCACAGATCAAGAGACGATGGCTGTGTATCCAGGATGCTGGAAACCCTGAAACTTGACAGTCTACAGCTGCGTCGGAAGAACTCCAGGTTAGTCTTCATGTTCAAGATCATTCGAGGTATGGTGCCGGCAATCGACTAATCGAATTAAAACCAAGACAGAATAGGCCAAAACAATACAAAGATAGTGTGACATCAAATATAGTTAACAACTTAAGGTAAATCACAGTGAATGTTATTCAGTAAAACATCAACAACAGATCAGTATAAACACTTTTATTTTTCATTTTTATATTTAGGCAGTGCAGGATTGGAACAGTTTAAGTGAAAGTGTGGCATGCGCAGAGACAGTTGAGGGTTTTAAAACCGTCCTCAAACATCACTACTAAGTGACCAAACACTCTCCCGTCGTGTTATACCAGTAATGTGTTCTAACGACGTATTATACAGATATTTGAAACTCCACTAATTCTTTTTTTAAACACAACTTCAGTAATCAAAATTATATACATGTGTTTGAAATTATGACAGACCTGATTGATGTCTATTCTCGGCCTTTCCCGAATGTAAATAATTTATCAGTACCCGGATGTGCGAAGCTGAGAATCTAGATCCTTAAGCACTCTGCCAAATTATACGTGTCTTATAAATTACACAAAGATAGTTTTGTAGTGTTACATAATTAATTTCCATGACTAAATGAATCAGAAACAATAGTAATTAATGAACAAACACTTTATACATGTACAGTCGAACAAATATTGGTACGAATGTTTTGGTACGAAACATGTAAATGAAACAGACAATAAGAAGAATTTCGTAAACGTCTTTCCAAGTTATACAATATCAAGCGCTCTACATTTTCAGTGGTCTGCAACTATAAAATTCGACGAAATATGCCTTCTAAAAGCTTTATGGTAAAATATCTTTTGTATACTGTCAGTCAAAAGCGCGCCTAAAATTTCAAATAAAGTCGGATTCGTTATTCGTCTACTATTTTTACAGTGCCGGTACTGGTACCGGAAAACCCAATACAGCGAATCTATGTAGCGCGGAACAAGCACGGGATTTAACTCTAACGCCATAAAATCGCTGGCCAAAATGTTTTAGACTCCTGTATTTTGTGACATTTTGACAAAATTCTGATTGAATGTGTGGACTAAAAATATGGACACTAGCATGATTCTAGAGCATAATCAATGCCTTATTGATGGACAGTAGTGGATATTCGAGGTTGTTTGGATTTATCGTGAATTTCAAGCAATAAACAAGGGGAATCTGGTAAGTTGGTTTTTGCTGTTGCATAACTTGTAGTATATATGCTTGATAGTCGGTCCGGGGTGTTTTATAAAATTATTTTTCGGGGTCCAAACTTCATGTGACTGTGATGAAACGCACCCCTGTAGCCTGAAGTAGCTACTGAAAATTTAATTTAATGTATGCGTGTTAGAAATCCACAATAGCCTAGATCTTACTTTATAAAACGTACTAAATGTCTACAGTGGGCGGGGCCTAAAACGTGAAAATCGTCAAAATAACACTGTCCTGTGATATCAAAACGTCGTAATATCAACAAATACCAGACCGGTGTTATCAGGTCGTCGTCATGGCAGTTGCATAATAGAAAAGAAAGAAATCTATATGTCATTATTGTTTTAGACTAAATAGAATACAATACGGATGTTTCGTAATAATGTAAACAAAAATAATATCAAACAGGGAATGCCACGTACCAAAAACGCAGCCTCCCCAAAACGAGCCCCACAGCACCCAGAAGTGCACACCACCAACACACACACACACACACACACACGCACACACACACGGCACACACACACAATCATGTACACACACACATATACACTACCAACACACACTAGCATACAAAGCAAACACACGAGGACAAAACGAACAATTAAAGGAACACAGTGGGGCACCGCCTTGGAACGGTCAGTGGCAAAAACACCACTGGGGAGCTTAAACCGGTTTATGGTGCGCACCCAACCTCACTCTTACCCCCACCATGTTCCAAAAAAACAAAAATAATATCAAACAGGGAATGCCACGTACCAAAAACACACACACACACGCACGCACACACACACACACACAATCATGTACACACACACATATACACTACCAACACACACTAGCATACAAACAAAAAAACAAAAATAATATCAAACAGGGAAACAAGCAAACACACCAGGACAAAACGAACAATTAAAGGAACACAGTGGGGCACCGCCTTGGAACGGTCAGTGGCAAAAACACCACTGACATTTGCACATACATCACTCAGACAATTAATGTACACATTTATAGAGTTAATAACTTTGTCAAGTGTGATTCTTATTCGACATCAAGTGGCCAGTGACTTGTATTTGTATAGGTAAATTACGTTGAATGTGTTTTGCAAAGTCATAGGACTAAGGATAATTTACACACGGACAAGAAACATGCATACTCTTATTTGTTTTAAGTAATGATAATACGGTACACATCTCTGTCTCAAGCATTTTGCAGAAGAGGTAGTATGTTTTGGAAGAGCTGAAACGAACGGAAAAATAAGTAATAATAGTAACACATCACTAACATCAGAAAAAATTGAATGTTAACGTTTTAGTTGTGTTTTCAAAGTAACATTGTACTGACGTTAAAGTCAGCACAGTAGCTATTCACATACACGGATTAATCCCATTCATTCAAGATAAATGTTTATGTCAACTTGTTAATCTGTTTACTACGTACAGGTCTATGTTAACGGTGTTTTGTGCAATATTTGACCGTATTTTGTTCTGGATTTTTAAGATTCTACAGTCGTAAAAATAACATACTTTTGTAGCAATACACGCGACACCTTCAAAATAGAATGTTAACAGACACTCCTCATGGCAAAAACACAGCAAAACTGCAAATAACTTCGTCCTAGAAACAGTTGATATAAGACTGTGACCAAGGTACAGAATAGAATGTACAATCAAATCATAACAACATCTGTCTGCAAAACGCTGAGAGTAATAAACTCCCGAACGTTAAGGTAGGAAATGTAGAAAACGACATACAGCACGAATGGAAACCTTTAGTGTATACTAATTTATTTTAGCTCGATTGTTAAGAAAGCTTGATGCCTATCGGGTCCGCTTCCTGGAAAAAACTTATGTTATATGAGGAGGTACGGTCGTGACCCCAGTGGTGCTCGAATCCACAATCTCTGGAAGGAGTGGCAGACACTTTAACCTCTACCTTTGCATTGTCAGGTCCATTTTAGACATGTCAATTAAACGGATAAATGGACTTGTGAAAAAGAGGGAATAATGAGAAATTACAAATCGGGAACAAAACACCAAACGACTACTGACAACGAAACAAACCGATAGACCAAAAAATGAATTCCAATTTGCTCATCATAGCTGTTAACCTTTGATGGTAAACAGGGAGTGTGTCTTCCCAATTTTGGGCCGTTATTCCGACTTTACTGGGTATAGCCACAGACAAAAAAAATGTGCACTACTTTACGTCCTGATCAACATTACTGTAATATTTCAAATACGTGTTGGAATTACGTCCGACAAAAACTAAAACTTGCCGATTTTTTTCAATTCAAGAGCAAGACCTTCATCTTTAATGAGCACAATCACAAACAAAAGCCCAGATGCTCAACTTTACATCCGGATACAAATTCAAAACTACCGACCCCCGCAACTTCAAGCACCATAACTCTGTCGTTGCTTGGTGCAGCGACAGGCAAAATTATTGGCCATGTATTGTCCTGAATAGCATTACACTATAGCTGTATGGTTCAATGTCTAAAACTTTTTGAGCTACATGCGACATAAGCTATAATGTTTTCAATATTGTTTTCGCTAATTCAAGGGTCATACATGTAGCTCTGATTTTTCTTGGTGCCGCTACAAACGAAACCCAAGAGCACAAAATTACATCATAAATTACATTACTGTAAGGTTAGATATGACACAAATTTAAAAATGCTGATTTTCACTCATTCGATGGTCATAATCTACCTTTACTGGTACATCTACACACAAAACCCCAGATTCATAATGATATTGTTGGGTGATCGATATTACTGCAATGTTCGATAAGCCTTTTTAAATACTTTTTGAGTTATGCGCGACACAAAATGTTGCACATACAGAATTACAGACAGACGGACAAGGGCTAATCGAGGCCAGTATTGATATACATACCTTGTCGTAATATACATCAAGTTCTTGCAAAGTGACGGTACCGTCTTTTGCTGGAAATTAGAGACAATCGTTATAGTTGAAACAAATATAAAAATTACTCATAATGATACAATGTAACGTCAACAAAACAACGGCCGACAAATTGCTATTATGATGTGAAAATGACATCCATAGACGCCGCGTAACACAACGTTAGAAATACGTATTGAAGTTACTTTTTTATTTCTTTTTCTTTATGCGACACATGGCCGAACTCGACTTTTTGATAGTTAATCAGAAACAAAAAAACTAAGATTTTCTTAAAACTTCTTGGATGAATATTAAAATCATAGCTTAACCGCAATTTCATGTACCGTATTACATGTAAAAGTGAAAAAGGCGATCTTTACATATGAATATAGCGATCTGGTCTTTTATAGTTGTTTAAATAAAGTCATTTGTCTTAAATCGTTTGTTGGATTTACATATCTGCAAATGATAATGGATCCAAATATTTGCTGCAGCAGCAATTGTTTGATAGACTGAAAATCAGTGGCGTGAAATTATGTGCGAAATGTACAAGACAAACCACAAGAAATAAAAAGGACTTTATATGGCAAATAAAACTATTCTGATTTCATTGAAATATGTGCAGCTTGGAATAAATTATCGATCAGCGAGAACTATGGGGAGAGTGATTTTGTAGTGTACTTTTGTCAGTGCTTACGGTTGACATCCATTTCATGGAATTCATCAATTTGGTCCTGTATTTCCAAGCAGTCGTCTTTGTTATGGTCAAAATGGTTGAATACAGCCCATGCAAATTTAAGCGAATCATGTATCCTTATTCTCAAAAATTCGGAAAACGAAACACATCCATCCTCTGAAAGATTTCATGATAAGAAATACGCAAACACTATAAAAAATAAATAAACATTTTTATATTATAAGACTATTGCTGTTTTATATACAAAGACACACTAAAAACACCATCACCATATTTGGTCTCAAAACAACCTTTAGAGTAACTATTTTAGAAAATGAAAATACATAATGCAATACTGTCTAAAAGATATTCTGAAAACGTTTGGAGGACTATTGCGTTTTATCCTAACGCTGTCAACACTATTTTCCCATTCAATGCTAGATTGTATACGATATTTATATCGTGTAATTATACATTGTACAAGTAATCATGGATTTATATACCCGTTACTGTAATTAGAGGACTCAAAGCATTTTCCGAAACAAGAGAGACACACCAAAAAGTATATGTTCACTTAGTACATATATTCGTTTATTAACCTTCCATGAAATCTTCAGCCTTTTGGTCATCGAGCCGTAATAATGAATTAATATTAACGGGCCAGGTAGGTAATATACACTTGGAATTTTCCTTTCTGTACCCTATGTCAGACATGTTTGATGCGTATGATGTTCTTCAATGCACAAAAAGATTTCAGCTCTACTGACACTGTAATTCATCTACATTTCACAAGGAATATAAGTCACGTTTCAGTACCTCGATCCTCTCCGAATTATCATATAACGTACATGTACTTGAAATTTAATTAAAAGTATGTTTCATCGAAATTTGCCTTGCCTTTATTTACATACCTTAGCTTACATGCTGAATTTAGTGACGCCATTGATTGACGACATTTAGTGACAATTAGGCAGCATGTGGATATCTATGATATTTGAGAAAAGAAAAGTCTTTCTGTATAATGCAAGGAAGGGTAATAACAGACTTACTGTCGTAGTCCTGTCTCTGTATGCGTTGCTCCAATTCAAAAATATCAATTGTCCCGTTCTTATCAAGATCCATCTCATGAAAATCACTGTTCAGCTGATTGTTAAATTCATTTAGCGACGATGCATTTGTCTGTGGTGCACACGAAACACTGTTTAAAAAAGGAATGTGTTTACTTGCGTTATTCTTTCTTTGACAATGAAAATCGTGGCATTATTTATTCCAACTCCTTATACTATGTTAACTTTCACTTTATTTTAGGATTGTAAGTATAATTTGACATTCAAACCAAAATTACAGATGACATTTATTGGGTCAGTATTTTGACAAAGGTATGTATTCGTTGTCGATATTTTTCCAAAACACGAACAAGCATGAAAAGAATTGTAATAAAAAATATCCTTGGAATCTAGATGTACAGCAAAACTAGTGTTTGTATTTGAATTGTTTTAACTGCTATTAAAATATTGGAATATTTAAAAAAGAGTAGTGCAACAGTCTTAGAGCATACATCATAGCGACCGAAGGTTTCTAGAGTAGAAAGGAAGACTTATATTTAAATAACGAAACTAAATGTCCTTTGATGACATTTAATTTTTGTCGTTCATGATTATGAAAATAGTTTGAAGATCAAACCTGCATATAAGCAGAACCGCAGAAAGAGGAACAATCATCTTCGCAAACACTGAAATAAAAATAATTTCATTTGCATGAAGACTACTAGTAGCTTGTCGTAACGCTGCAATGCATGTTTGATTTGCGTGAAGTTTTTAATTTAATGATTCAAAGCAATCATGTTGCAGGGATAGCACATCAGCCTCATGATCGGAGGGTCCCTGGCTCGATCCCTACCAGTGCCTTGTAATTGTAGTGTCCAGAAGTAAGAAACAATAATTCCACATTACTTCTCTCTCTTCGGGATTAATTCTATCCGGAGTAAGCCTCGAAGGCGAGAAATACGAGTTTAAAGTAATTGTTTCGAAATCAAGAATATGTTAATTTGTATAGATTAGATACCGATGTTTGAGTCCTATCATTGTTATCGTATTGTCTCATGAGAAACGTTCTTGAAAGGGAAGTACAAGTAATTGTTTTCAAGAAGGAATCGCTAAATCGTTCAGATTTCAGAGTGACGAAAATTGTTGCGATAAGCCATTAATCGAAACAGGTACCTGAATATGGCTATTTGCTCTTTAACTAGTGTATTTTTAAAATTATGTTGACGTATTAAACTCTATCTCCATTGGTATAATGACAAGTCCAAAGTTAAAATAGTTAATGAATTATATTTGAAATAAACATGAGTTATAAAGCCAAATCGTTGCAGCTAAATTGAGCTAAACAAACAATTAACAATGTTTAAGACAAGGTTTGTAAAAACAAAAACTTGTCATTGATCAATAGAGGTGTGCTGCTTATCAATTGTCAAAGTTTATTTCACGTGATATATTAAATTTTACGCGAATTTTAAATAAATCATTATTTCACATTAAACATTATTATACACATCTTAAACACTGCCTTGGTGTTTATTGTTACTGTTAAGTGGTTGTAATGACACTACATACCCCTTTTCAAGAACAATGTTGTTTGTGCAATATCTCTTTCCCTCTTTGTGCAACACCAATAGCAAACGCCAATTATACAAACCTCTCGCTTCCTCGAGTGAGTGTGTTCAACGTGATATTAGTCATTAAAGTCAGCTATCTTTCTTATTTTGATAAGATATATAGACCAAAGAAAGGTGAACCGATGAAATCCACAAGTATTCATAAAGAAATACTTTTGTATTACCTTGTACTAAAGTCTATAAAATGAATATGGTCTGCGAAAAATGGCTGTCACAGGGCACGGCTAGTTTTTTAATGTAGGGATAAGTATAAACTATTAAAATATAGTAAACGTGAACTTTTTTAATTTACAAGTAAATGTATCCGAATTGTCTCCATGACGGCTTTACTTCACATTCCAGCAAAATCTGTCTCATTATATTGGTTCCAAAAGGGCACGGCTCCAGAAAATAAGTGTTTTGTTACAGGAATGAGACAAAGTTGCCATCGGTTTGTTTAGATTAAATAAATAAAATAGATGACGAATGCAGAAAGTTTGCAGGAAAATAGAAAAACTGCTTGCTTTGGAACAGCTTTAATTTTTTATATCAGTTATTTTTGAGACATACATATGCATTATATCAAACGATCAAAACATTACAAAATGCTTTTAAAGTGTAATAATTATCATAATGAAAAGTATGCTAGCATTCTTTAAAATAAAAGAATAGTATTGACAAAAAGATGTACTCTCGTGTCTCCATGTGATACTCACACATGTTTCATTTAAAAAATAATAAACATCTATGATTTAACACATTGTAAAGCAAACAAATGTATAAATCAGAGCACTTAAATGGTTGACGTTTCGAAATTTTGAATTGTGGTTCGTACAAAAAATGAAAAAGGACAGTAACTCAAAAATTCTTTAACCTAAATTTATGGTTCTTGAGCACTGCGATTCTATTTATATATTAAATACCATTTGATTCCATTTAAATATAGTAATCTTCAACTTTTTCTAATTTCCGAATTGTCTCCATGTCGTCCTTACTTCAAATTTCATCAAATTATCTCTTATAATCTTGGTTCCAAAAGCATACATGGTGGAAGGCATGGCTCCATGAGTGTTTTGTTACAGATATGAGACAAAATTGCCTTCGGTTTGCCTTGTGACGCTTTCCCTGACACAGATGGATTTTAAATTAGTTCTTCTTACTTATCTTTTCTTTCCGATAAAACCTCACCTTTAGGGATGAATTCAGTTCAACAGGAGTAAACAATCGTAGATAATATGCGAAAGTAACATGTTTTGAATAATGTCGTGACTGAAACGTGCTTGTCCCACAAATTTAGTACAATAAAGTTAAATGTCTATATTAAGTTAACAAGGTCTCCACTTCATATTCGAGTTGATGAACTTACAAAGGACGTTAATAAGGCAAAGAAAAACAATATGTGTTTTTCCGGTCTCCCGACCGACCTTAAAGAGGACAAAAGAGATAAATGAAAATAACAATAAAAATTATCCGACCAACCTTTTCTATCACAAGGAGACCAGAACTCACACACCATACCTTCGGACGGGGTAGATATTCGTTTACATTTCGGATATTTAGTCTATTTGAATATTTAGTCTATTTTTATATTTAGCAGGGTTTTTATATAGGAATTGATCATTCATGTCTTATTTAAGCCCGTATTAAACAATCATTCTCAAAGGTGGAATGGTTATGTCACTGAATCTATTATTCTACAGGGCTTCGCCTCAGATGACATTACTTTTCTCAGGTTCACAATATCTGCTATCACCCTCAAGTGCATGTGATATTTATATAATGCTAAAACAAAGGACTTAAAATAGTTAAAATTTAAAATATTGCAGAAATTTAACCATAATTGACGTTATTTCAACCTACTTTTCATATAATAGCATGGTACTTTGGTACGAACGAAGTTCTATATTTTCGTATAGACACATGCAGGTCTCCATCTTAAATTCAGTATCTTGGCCTGACGATGTGGTACTACTGTAGAACAGCATTTTGAAACAAAAACATTTCAACTCATACGTTTCAACAATCAAACCCTTGCACATATTGTAAACTATTCATTTATCCAATATAGTCGGGATATTTTATCGAGTTGGTTATGAACTACTACAAATAGTAGACTGGTGAAAAGGAAAATATGGAGAGGTAATCAATATTTGTCCCGGATGGCATTGTTTCTAAATAAGTATGAAAAAAGAACACAGAAGAACTCTTATCTTGTAAAATGAAACACCCATCTGCAACAAGTTCATATACATTTTTAGGTCATCTTAACGCCACCTGTGGTGTGATTAACTTACAGAAGGTAGGAGAATTACTTTTTTATAAAACTTTTTTGCCGTTTTTGTATGCACGTTTCTATTTTGTGCGAGTTTGTTTTTAATTGAATGTTTACTTGCTTCAAATTAGTATGCGATCAACCAAAAGTGGCCATGTCATCCTATTGTAGATAAGGTATTTATAGATAATTTCAACATCTTTTCATTGATGATTTTTAAAATGTACAATAGTGGCTGCAATATAGGTTTCGAAATTCTGACTTAAATGTAACAGTATCATTCCGTCTTTTATGCATATGGCGCATTTAAGATAAATATCAATTTCTGAGCACTGATGTATATATATATTTATATGTATCCATTTGGCGTTGTGCAAATTTTGTTTTGCTGATATCTTTAACATCATTGTCACATTTTTCTACAATACCTGTCTGATAACGACACATATAAATACCGACAAACCATGCTGTCTGTTAATCATTTTAAGAGGGATCGGATGTTCGTAAGTCTTCAAACATATCTCATTTGTATATTTCACTTACTCATGAGGATATTCATGTTTTATAAGTTCATTTCAGATTAATATAGATATAAAAGAAAATATTTTGCTAGTTATTATTTCACAGACATATTATAAACGATAAAATTTAGAGAAAAGCACGGTAAACCGTTCAAACGAACAGTTTTCATATTTAGAGAGATGACCTTTATAATGTAAATGCTTACCAATTTTCGATAAGATTTGTAAAAGGCATTTGATATAACTGTAATCTAATGCTTTTGTATTTTGTTAGAGTTAAATGTTATTTTAGAGACACATTCAACTTTTTACGATAGTGACTGAACTCTTCACTGTTCTTCTCGTGCCGGAAGTGCTATTGTTTCAAAGCTGTTGTAGAGATTCGTGAACTGCCATTGAAGCTTTAATTCTTTTTTAATTCTTCACCTTTTTTTCAATTTTTCCATTATGTAAATTGCCTACGGTTGAAGTTCGTATGAACGTCAGTACTTTCATCACAAACGAGTGCTATAACACTTTTTCCTAGGACTTACTATATTTTTGCAGTTTCTGTGAATAAAAATGCTAAGATTACTTGGTCTTGCGGTTTTGATTGTGCCGTGTCTTGCGTTACGAGATGTGAGTACCTACATGTTATACGTTAATTATTTTGATATTGTAAATTTCATTTATGTGACTAGACTGAATGGTTAATAGAACATTCAAATTAATGACTAACGGTATTTTCAATTCTGATAACAATGTTTAGAATATTAAATTACATAGACGACGATTCCGAGTACTTCTACATTGAAGCATGATTGAATGAATTATCAATCTATTTCTTTAACTGACCCTACTAATAAAACTATTCAAATTATGAGAAACATATGCGCATAGCAATACGATTTATAAACGTGTTCGGGCTCGAAAGTGTTAGAAATGATTAACATTTTTAAACGTAATTCTTAATAAAGTATCAACGTTGTTAAACAGTTAGACCCTTGTATAAATATATAGAATGGGATTCGGATACACTGTGTCAGTAGCTCAAATGTGTTCATTGTTTTGTTATTTCAAGTTGTGCTTGCTAACCTCTTCTTAAAGGGCTTTTACAAACATTATGGTAGAGTATAGAATGTTTTTTGACACGGCTCAGTTTCCCCTAAAAACCTTAAGTTATAATAATTTAGTATCTTTAAATCTCCATATGTTACACCGAACCATGCATCGGTCAAACAAAATATCTATCTTATCAGTTCTGATTTGACTAAAGCTTAATACGTCAAATTTCCTCAACATTGGCCATATTCAATTTGCCAACAGTTTAAGGTCTGACTGTATAAATCATGCACAAGTCTACTAAGTTGCATAACTGTATTGAGGAATTTTTAAGCAACTAAAGTCAATTATTTTCCTAAAAATACACCTATAATTGTAAACAAATGATGTTGGCTATAATACGACGAGAAATCGGTTATTTTGCAAATTGAGCTAAAGTTGATACTAGTTTTGTGATTAAATAACAAAAGACTCTCATGAAAATGTATTGACTGAAACTAAAAGATTGTCATTGTTACAGACGCATCACCTGGTCCATTTGACAAATGATGGGAAAGCTATTTCTCAGGACATTGTCCATGACGAGGAGGAAAATACTGTGTTAGTGACAATAGGAGATGTTTCAGAGTACGAAAACATATTTCCAACTGTAAATTTCCATGATTTTAACACGGTAAGAAGTTAGTGAATATTTCAATTACAAGAATGAACCAAATGATAAGCAAAATCTTAAAAGAAAGGCTGCTTATAATAAACATCATTAACCGAAGTAAAACGGTGTTTTTAAATAAAGTTTGATATTGTTGTCCTTGTATATAATAATCTCTGCACAGTTCATTACGATAATATTACTGCTTGTAAAGGGATGCTATATTTTCATTGGCTGTCAGCATGTGATACATACATAACGGCGCTAAATGAACGTTATCTTTATATTTTTCCGGCACAAGCTCAAAAGTATGGACAAAGGGTTTTTGGAGACAAGTTCTTGATACAAGTTCCACATTTTAAAAACCAAATATCACTAAAATATTACAACACTCTCAATTGTACGGTCAAACCAAAAATTGTAAGAAAGTAAAGAACTGAAAATTAGTTGTTTGAAATGTTTGTATTTGTTTTACCCCTTACGTTTCTTAAGGTTTTAGTTACATGGATTGATTGCAAATGCAACAAATGCGTACGAGGAAAATGAGTGGAATGGAATATAATTACCTTAACACCACATACCAGTATGTTCGTCAAAGAGTCACGAGGCCGTGCCTATTTAGAGCATTAATCATTATCAGCATTATATTTGCGAAAAGGTGTTAGATATTTAAATTTAAAATATTTTCAACTTCATGTTTGTACATTCATCATTCTTATAACGTTTAAATTCATGTATCACACTGTTTCAGGGCTATGTTGCCTTTAAAGACATCAAGCACAGGATCTGCACTCTATCACTTACACCATTTCCAAAAGCAACACCGGAAATTTACAAAATGGTAAGCTATTTTTTTCATTATAAATCAGTATTTGAGACATTGCAGTTTTACATGTAATCCAATACTGTTAACTATATTTTGATAATGGAGCAAGACACACTACTGTAGTAATAACGTACATTACACATCTATCACGTCTAGTATGACAATCATGTTGTTATAAATAATTACTGGTACAATGTAAACGATGTTAAAGTGATGAGAGTGTGTCCGTTAACTTCCGCAAAGCTAGCAAGTTTTCATGGGCTTCTCTTGTTTATTTTTTAAAGGATGACAAATTTTACAATTAATGTGTCATTTCTGGTAGAAATTTTAAGATATGACATATTTTCATATTTTTCAAATTCCACTGTAAAAAGAATTTTCTTAACGTACTTTTTTGTTTTTGAGTTTATACTCCCATCACAAAAATGTATTTATATCTTTGCAAAAGCATTACGACTCCCCTAAGTAATCTAATTTATTTTATAAAAACTAATTGTGTATTTCGTGCATTTCATTAATAATAGTCGCTCCTTTGTCTTATTTAAGGGATTTACTAATATAACGTTCGAATACACTGTCACATACGACCATACCCCCATGACATACGCCAGCGTCAGTGAAGTAGCAGGCTCGATGCTTGCAGACTTTTGCAAGAACTACGTCACGTATATGTCAGTCCTCACTCGTCAGGAGCGAGAAAAGAGAGATGATTTAATAGTGTAATCATGTCAACAATTACATCTAACATTGAATATTACTCATTCATTATTCTATTTAATTCAATTAAATCAATCAATCAATCAATCAATTTAGAAATATTGATACTTGCATTTTGTTTAACCAGATATTGTTCTGCGTCATTTTTATATATTGTTAGAAGTATCCGACGATATTTAGTTAATTTATAAATTTCGCAAACTGTAGCTATTTCACCTTTATCCATTTTAGTATTTATTTTCATAATCTTCCAAAATGCTTACATTGTTTAGAAATATCTAGCTGCCCTCTAAAAAGAAATTTACAGTGTACTTAGATATTAAAAGTCTTGAACCATAACTTTAAGTCAAAATGTGAATGAATATTGTTTTTTCCCCTTGCCGACAGTCTATCAATCTCTCCGCTCGTCTGTCCGTCTGTCCGAAATATATCTCCAAAACCCCTCGTTGGACTTTCATCGAACTTTCAGGATGTTAAGTTGTGAATATTACAATTTGGGATCATATAGTTAAAATATCAAGGTCACAAGATCCTGAAAGTGTCCGCTCTTCATCTCCAAATTCCCTTGTTGGATTTATATCAAACGTTCAGGGAAGCATCAATATGAAGACTAGTTATGTATATCACAATATGGGGTCATATAGTCAAAGGTAAAGGTCACAGAGGCTTGGAATGTGAAAAAAAAACTTGTTTGCTGTTCATTTTCAAAACCCTTTGTCGGAAGTTCATCAAACTTGGTGGGAAGCATCAGGGTAAAGTGTAGTTTAGCATATTATAGTTAGTGGACACTATGAACCCGTGAATTATTTCCTTTGGGGGAGGGAGGGGCATGTGAAAACATGTGGGTGTCCACTATGAACCCGTGAATTATTTCCTTTGGGGGAGGGAGGGGTATGTGAAAACATGTGGGTTTTTTTTCTTTCAAAAAACAATTCTAGTTTTAATATTGTTTACATTTCAGGTTTAGAAACTCCGTCGCAGCCCTGTAAGAATTATTTTATTGATAGTTCACAAAAGCATTATTTTATATGCGAAAATGTACTAGTAGTAATCTCGTTTTCTCTGTTTATTTATATGTTTCATGCAAAAAATCACATCTTATGAAAATTTGTATCTGAACAAAATCTTCAAGTCGTATGCGACGATAAGCAGAGGAAAGATCGAACATATTTTATGTCCTTATTGATTTGATACAAAGCGAGCTTATCACAAAACTAAAGCTAGTCATATTGCACCTTTTCCAGGCCCCATATACTTACGTCATCAACAGGTGAAATGATAGGATGTACACTTTTCGGCGACATTAGGTTTCGCTTCGGGAAAGTAATCATGATTTTCCCCGTATAAATTTTTAGAGAAGATAAATTTGCTTGGTCGCAAAGAATGCATCACTGTCCATATTATAATGTTCAAATGTTAAGGATTTCTCGAAAGCCAACTGGGTGGTAGGATATACTGTTCATCATTTGTAGTTTTCGAGCATCTACGAGGTGTAAGAGCTACAAGTCAACCCTGACTTATCTGTATTCGTTCTTTTCATGAAAGGATTGTTTACGGTTTAAAATTACTTTCTACTTTAACCTCGGAATACTGGAGTATTACATGTAGGCTGTGTGTTTAAAATTATACCTTTTCATCAAGTAATCGTGTTATTCAGACATCGAAACCTGCACAATAAAACGTAAGAAACTGATTTTAAGATACACATGTACACTGTTATTGTGTGCAATAGGACATTTTCTACATGGGAAGCAACTCCTGTTTATTAGTCATGTAGAGACACATGTTATGTTCAAATTAAATGTTGGTATATGAAGACATGGTTTAATGTAGTCGTTCGAGTGCATCGTATTTACACAAATCGACATCAGTACCGACTTTCTTTCTCCGGTTTTAACACCTATTTTATTTTAAACTCTATTTAATGATTTACAAGCAAGCAAACTAGTAAGAAACTGTCAATTTTCTCACATCCTGAAGAGTCTGGCTTGAATCCATTAAAAGTGACAGGTTTAGAGATTGCCATTTCGCAACCGTAACTATTCATCCATGGAGGCGGGTCTTAAATTTTCGATAAATTGTTAACATACAAATATAATATGGCCAGTTGCGCATTCTTTGCGATAAGGACGTTTACCTTCTCTTATAATTCATATGGGAAACAATCGGGATTTTATTTTTCCGAAGCTAGACATATATATATATATATATATATATATATCCTATCATTTCGCGCAACTGTTGATGACGTAAGTTTACGGGTCGTGTTTCCTACGTACTGAAATTATTTTGCTTTAAATTTCCATTTCTAAATGCGTATAAAAACAACAGTTGAAATAGAAAAACGATAAACTGAGTTGTCACAAGTGGTCAATTTCTCTAGCAATAGAAAAAACAAAGAAACTTCGCTACGGTACACTGTTTTCTTTCGGTTCAGGTCTGAATAACATAATATGACACTTATTAATATTTTCAAGTGATCACAATTGTGTTGTCTGTATTATACACTCGGACCTTCAGGAGTATCAGTCACTAAATCAACGTGCTTTTGGTTAAATTACACTGCCACTACATGCAAAATAAAGGAATATACTGATCTTGCATGGATTGTGTTTGTTCATTTCATTATTTGAGTGAATAAGGCAAAAATAATTGTGTGATCTTGTATTATCGTATCATGTCGGCGTAGATATTGTTGTGAAAACATGCAGCAGTTTTTCTAAGGTACTTTTTCTAAGATGGTATATTTAGCATTCATAGAGTTTGTTACTTTTCACATAAATCTGCAGTTTTGTCTCTGGTCAACAAGTTCTTTTGCTGAAAATAATTGAGTCACCTAAATTTAAGACCATTGAACTAGTTCTCGGATGAGGTCGCGCAGGCAGTGATGAACGAGTTCTTTCTGTTGAAAATGTTGATTCTATTTATAGAATTTAGGTTGCGCAGCCAAAGGTCGCACGCGAACAGGTCGCGCAAGCTATTTTTAGCTTCTCAACAATTAGTTGCTGAGACATTTTGTGAATGAAATTCCTTATTGTTTACTATATACTACAGAGGTTACTAGGTTCGAATGTTTCGAATGCCAGAACATTGATGATACCTTATGTTTTAATTAAACTGTACAAGGTTTAAGTTAACAAATCAGTCAGCAGTATTACATTATATTATGTAGCTCCCTTCTTAATTATAAACCTAAATGATTATAATGTATCTTTATTCTATGCAAATATGTTATACTGTGCTGCATTGCTTAGAATGTTTAGTTGTATACCTAAACAGAACCAGTTATTAGTTACAGACTGTATAAATATTCTCTGGTTTTACTTATTATGTTGTTTTACTTCATTGTCCGTACAGTACACAACATTAAAAGAGTTCGTGCGCCGTTCGCGCGCGACTGAATTGTTCACGCGCCATTTGCGCGCGACTGAATTGTTTGTGCGTTGTTCGCGCGCCACTGAAAACAATGTTTAGGCAAAGTCAGCATTTTATTTTGGTCGCTCACTAGGTCGCACACAAGCTTCGCGCACATCTTTGCACACTGCCCTAATGTCGTGCAGGTACAAGGGTATATAAGCTAAGAGATTTCTATTGAGAAGGGTTGTTGTTGTTAGTTGGTAGGGGTTGTTAGTCGTTAGTTGTTGTGGGAGTTGGGTTGGTTGGTTATTGTTGGTGTTTGTTAGGTGTTATATGTTATTAGCTTTGCTTTGTCTGAATGACTATTACGAAAAAATGGTATCTTTGTATTAGCTTACTGCAATAAATAATCATGCTTCACTAGGACTTTGTCGTACTTAACCAGCATAGAGAAATGAAAATCAGCGAAAACTGAAAGTCAACCAGTTTTCGTAACAATATACAGTACGGTGTTTAAACGTTTTACGTTGCAATCCTCGGCCGCACCTTTTTCTCCCTACAAGTATATTACTCACAATTACGAAAAAGAAAGAATTACGTTGAAGTGAACTCTATTTCAAAGCAATATCTTATGACGGTAAAGAATTATTCATATACGTTTCTGCTGCTGCTATATTCGTACGTTTAAGTGTCATAGACTTTGAACAAAACAAAATTCAATCAATTTCTAGAATTTACATTAAAAGTTAGTAGTAGGAATTGCACACAATAGTCTGGTCATTTTTGTAAATTACGGTTTCGTCATAACTGCCTTGAAAACATCTGTTCCAATAGTTTTGTCCGGCCCGTGAATCTTTAATGCGTGTAAAACATATTTCCCCAATATTAGAAATACAAAAAGTCATTTTCAGTCAATGATTTTCTTCAGCTTGTGTTAAAACCTTTTATGTCAGATCTATGTTCGACATACTTGTTGCATGGTTTTCGAAAGGAAAACAAATAAGAAGAATAAAGGATTGCTTAGTATTATCATGACAAATTACATAGCTTAAGTTAACATTATATCGTAGTAAACATATAGCTTTCGGGGCTGGTGAAGTTCTAAACTATGTCAGAAGAATGTGTATAAATGAGTTTTAAACAGTACTCAGTATTAAGTTGGAATATCATTTTTGCAACCGTATAAAGTTCCCATCCTGATCAAAAGGCGAATGATCCTGACAACACCAAGTGTCAGTGTAATTTAATCTATTTCAACGATACTTTCCTATTAATGAAACATGAACAAGTACAACAGAGTCCTACAATTATATAACCATGCTCATATTTTGGTAAACTTCTGGTAGTATTTAATGGATCATATATTACGTTGTCTCATTAACCGTAGTATTCATTAAATAGACAGGTTTGGCTTTCATTAGAAGCAACGGTATTGTATGGAGCACGTTTGGTCTATATGAATTTAAATGCTATGTCGACAGCTTCTTAATATTGAACAATCGGACATCTCAGTAAAATGCTGACACTTTGAGACAACAACTTTGAAAACGACTTATAAAGCAGACATGTCGTGCTCAAATCCAGTATATTGACATCCTAGGAGAAGAGTGGAAATCCTACTTTTATATTAAAACTCAGTCTCTTTGTTATGCGATGATCCGAAAGTAGCATAACGTGATGCGCAGTGTTTACAAAATCACACTATGTATCAAAATATGCTGTCCGAAGGATGTATGAAAGATAGTGAGAATGTATGGAAGTAAGTTTACCTTTAATTTAAGTTAAATATAATAGAACATTGACACAGTTTCTTTAGTACTTATGGCATTATTTATTCAATGTGTTTGTTATAGCAACGCTCTGGACTACCAATCCGGAGGTTCTCGGTTCGATTCTCGGCCGGGGTCCTGGAAATTTCAGAAACGCTGTTCAGTGTTTCCCACCTATCTGAGATGAGCTGGTTAGAAACCCAGAGGTAGTCTCGCGTTTATCGGTGTTATACACCGGGCATGTAAAAGAACCAAGGGGTCTATTCGTAAAACAGTTAGGGTCTGGTACCCGGATTTCCTTGTATCTGCTTCTGTCTTTAAAAAAAAGACCACAATGGAAATAAGAGCTTGCTCTTTATTGTGTTATCCTTGGTACGTGGTACTGAAAAAATATATACATACAACCATCAAAATGATTACGACAAGCCTAAATTGTATTGCATGCTGCATCATTTAATGTTCTATATACCAAAGACAAGCTAGTATTCTTTAAATTCAATATCGATTTATAGTTAAAACATTATTTTGCCATATTTATAATTTCAAGATCAGCCGTTATTATTTTTTTAAATATGCATATAAAAATATGTACAAGATTTAATACTCATACATAGAAACGATTGCATGTATAAAGGCTTGTGTTCATGTAAGTAAAAAATTATATACTTAGTATTCTAATTATTAAATGTTATGGCGGCACATTTCTGTTAATTATCTTACGTTCGCGTTAAGTAGCTAGTTACCCACTTTATATTTGCGAGTTATATCTAGTTATCCAGTAATATGTTCGTGAACAATCTCCAAGTAAGATAAATACTTAAACACGAATGAGTGTCTGTTAGTGCCCAGAACTGCCAATACTTATCTAGTTAATGTTTCCGAATTGTTTACTAGTTATTTAGTTACTATTGGCGGATAATTTTACAGTAAGATAATTATCTTACGTTCGCCGTGTTAGCTAGTAATCTAGAAACGTTTGAGAATTGTTATCTAGTTAACCATTTGATTATCTAGTTATTGTTTGCGATTTTTAAGTAAGGTAGCTGAGCTAAGCTAACTTCACTTCGCGAACGTTAACTAGGTAACTAGTTACATGTAGCGATTCAAATGTAAGATTGTTATCTTACCGTACAGTAACGTGATAACTAGTTAACAATTCGCGAATGTTAGCTTAACTATGTAGGTAATGGCAGTTCTGGGCACTAACAGATTCTCATTTGTGTTACGATATTGATCTTACTTTGAAAGTGTTTGCGAATATGTAACTAGATAACGTGATAGAATTCGTAAATGTAAAATGGTTAACTAGATAATTAATACGAACGTGTTTTATATTTATGTTTTAAATTACAATTGCATTGTAAAAACCTTTAATTAAATCACAATTGTAGCAATCACATACTTTTTCAAATGTAATTAATTAAACTACACTTACATTGCAGAGATAATTAATTATATTACAAATAACATTGCTGCTTTAAACTTTATTCAATGCAAATTAGGGTTGGCACGTTTACACGTGCAAACGGAGCCGTTTCAAACCTGAGGTTCAGTATAAACGATCTAAACACTAAAAAGTAATTAATTATATCTTTCAAGTTGCTTTAAGATTAATATGCTCTAAAATTGATCAAATACACATATTAGGTCATAATAGTTGATTCATTCTAGGTAGCATCGTGGAGTTTCTGTAATTGCAGAGTGCGTAAATCATTGCACCACTGAAGCTAAAATAGAAGAAAATTAGACGTCACCTCCGATTGCTTCCCTTTATATACATTCAGGGCAAAATATCTGAAATATGAAAAGTGAGTTAATAGTGTGTATAAAGATGCATTTCGTTTAATAACATTTGTGTACACGTTTTCAAAATTCTGTAAACGTTACAGCCCTATGGTTTATGATCAGTCACAAAACTACACCAAAATGTCTGATGTTTCAAGCATACTTATGTAAGTAACTAAATTACAATAACATATTACATGTATTGAACAATTTCCCAATCACACATATTACCAATTATTTTCCTTTTTGTAATTAATTACGTCCAGTTACAATTCCCCTTTTCACTTACCCCATCCCTAAACCATAATTTGGTGTTTTTTCCCCGCAATAAACCCATACAAATATTCCCCCGACATTTATCGACTACTGTGATAGATTAGTGTATCATGGTTAAAAGTGTTGGTCATGTTTCTCCTATCATTCTCAAGTAATACATGTCTGCGCTGTACAATTTACATTGAAATTGTTATTGATGTTGAACTTTGGATAGTTTATTGATTGAGACATTGTAAAGAAATCAATTAATTATAAACCTTTACATATTTTGGAAAATAATTACGTACTTTGTGTGTTTCTGAATCCTAAAGCTGTTGTGTTGCATGGCCAACGAAACAGACACCGGAAATGGAAGGCCAACGCGGAAATAACACTTTCAGGCTTCAAAGGGATATTTTATATGGAGACGTGTTAATTCTTTATGTAGTGTTTAGTGTATTTCAGCATCAATAATGTGATAATTTGAAAGTCTTATTAGTAACATCATGAAACTGTACACTGATATACATCTGTACGAGCTCTTTTTCCTTACTTGGCATTTTTTATTTTATCATTTTCATCCATCTTGTATATACTTCATAATTGTAAATGAACTTGTACAATGTATATATAATAAACGAAACTTCTATGCACCACCTGCCATTTTCCTTCCTTATTTAATTATCGACCCTTCTTATACATGCCAGCGTATTTTTAAATATCGGTGCACAAAATCCATCATGTGTTGCATTTAAGAAGTTACTGGGTAGAAACGTCCGTTATATGAAATTCAAAATGAGCGGATGGTACAAATGATATGGCAGAGAATTTTAATTGAACGTTTAAACCTCCGTAGTTTTAATATGGGTTATTGCCTTGATGCTCTTCATTGGAAAACCTACTCGTGAAATTCTCCCATATCACATTTGTACCACTCAATCATTTTGAAACTCATGTAACGGAAGTATATACCCAATGTCTTCACAAATGCGAGTCAAGATAGCTTCCGTGCAACGACTGCTAAAGTAAGCCGACAGAAATTGGGAGGATCGATAATTAAATAACGAAGAATAAAGGCTGGTGGTGCGATAGGAGTTTCTTTTAGTGTATCTTATAGAGTTATTGATTTCAATATACAACTGTCTTTCCTGTCCGGCCATCTTTGCTACATTCATTAACTGTCCATGACCAATGTCACTACCAATTTGAAACCTCTAGTTCAAAACCTTCTAAAATTATTGAGTGGAAGCCGTTTGAAAATGCGAAATCACTGTGACAATGACCTTTGACCCAGTGACCTTAAAATGTATAGGGGATATCTACTGTCCGTGATCTCGTTTCCTACTTAGAATGAGCCCCCTTTAGTTATTGCACGGAAACCGTTTTTAAAGGCAAGGTCATTGTGACCTAAGTTATTCAGCGGATACCGGTTTCACATGCCAGGTCATTGATACATTGACCTTTGACCCAGTGTTCATTTACTGCCAATGACCAATGCCCCTACCAAGTTTGATACCTCTAGGTTAGAGTTATTGAACGGAAACCGTTTTAAAATGCGAGGTCATTTTAACCTAAACATTTGACGCAATAACCTCAAAATGAATAGGGTTCATTTAATGACCATGACCAATGTCCCTTAAGTGTTTGAGACTTCTAGGTCAACGCCTTCTTAAATAATTAAGCGAAAACGAAAGATCTACCGACCGGCCAACCACTAGCCAACAGCTGCAAATCAAAATATATCAACCACAAGAAAATGTATACACATGAAATTAAGTGTTTACTTAAGTATACAATCATAGCTGTATATTAAACGACTTTACATTTTATTTATTGACGTCTTAGCTTTCTTTATGCATTTATAAAGGTACATGTATCAAGTTTTCCATGAATAAATCCTATCGTTAGTAGCTTCTTTAATTCAGCTTACAAGAAGGATATAATTACCTGTCGTTTAGATGCTTCGTGGTTAGATTACTCCACACAGTTATGTATCACCAAAAGTAAATGTTTCCTAATTTTAGTTAAAAACAAAATGAAAAATTCGCCAGCATGTAACATGCACTATTTTTATCAGCGGTTAAAGTGACTATGTGTCGTTATGAAAAATTAATTGTCATATTATATATTTATGTACTAGATGGATGTTCACTAGAACACGTGTGTCGCCCTATTTCGCTTTGTCAGAATAACTTATGATTTCGTGACAAGATCTAAGTACAAAAAGGGACATAACTCTGTCAAATATGACCTTGACCTAAAAGGTTGGCGGCTTCACGACCCTTTTATCATAAGCAATGCAATTTGAAAGTTTGATGAAGAAATCTTAAGAAATGGCAAAATTATAGCCAACAATAAGTTTTAATGACAAAATTTAGTACTAAAAGGGGCATAACTCTGTCAAATATGACCTTGACCTAAAAAGATTGGCGGCTTCACGACCTTCTGGTCTCACTTTGATAACTTTGGCAACTTCGCTTTGTCCATTCTATCGCTATGAAGTTTCAATAGTAAAATATAATAAATTCAAGTATCGAGAAATTTTGTCTTGACCAAGTCCAATTTGTACAAGTGCAAAATACCATTGTTCTCAGAAACATCTACTTCAGAAATTTCCATGCAAAACGACTTATGTAATTGCAAAACTGGCCCTATTATGACATATTTAATTTCAAATCTGGCCGTTTAACGACGTTATAAATTGCTGATTGTCACGTTGTCACGGCCTGCTTGCAACCGGTAGAGTTATTTATTTATTTGGTTATTCTGCCTTGGCCTCAGCGGAGTACGCGGCAACACATTTTATAGAAATGTTGGACGTGGGTCCATTTTGGAAGGTCAGGACACTGAAACAAATATATCCAGGATATATATATTTATTGACTAAATAAACAAAGTTACACAATGTACTATGCTATCTATAATAACCGGTGATGGCGAATGCAATTCTAGTTACATGTATATGTTAGGAATAGTCAACAAAGTACATGTATATATGAATGAATAATGACCAATGACGTGAAACTTGACTCTCTTCAAAATACTGATTACTGTTGAAACTATACAAATATAACCATGGCAATATATATTTAGAGTAATATGAACGAGTAAAATAATCTAACTAACCTGAAACAAATATATCCAAGATATATGTATTTATTAACTAAATAATCAAAGTCACACAATGTACTATGCTATCTATAATAACCGGTGATGGCGAATGCAATGAAGCATTACATTTATCAAACATATAGGTATAGTACATTAACAGGTCACAGGTTAGTAAGAGAATAGTACATTATAACAGGACATGATTGAAGACTTTTTACACAGGTATCAGGTTATATAGGAAACGTGGTAAAATCAGGTATTACGGTGTAGGTTGTATTGGATTGTAACTGGAAAAGAATGGTACATTCAAGTAAGAGCAATACAAAAGATATGAAATATTGTTAGGACCTAGGGGCTATGATAGATGGTGATTCTATCTATTATATGGTAGCGTACAAACGTATATGTATCCAACACGTGTAAAGCAAATATCCTTAAAGTTGTATCAATGGTTCAAATCTGCAACTAGATGATGATTTAAACATCTATCTGATAAAGGTAGATGACAACAATATCAAGTTTACTTTAGCAACAGGATTACATAATCCCACAATGCTATGTAAACATTGAATCTGTGAGTAGGAGATGACAATGTGAATTGAAAGTCAATGAAAATATTCAAAGTTATAACCATTATACATGGATGACATAAATTCAAACGGTGATAAGTACAAGTCCTGGATAGCTTTACTTAGAAAACATAAACTTTGAAGCTTCATAAATGATTAAATTCTGGATTAAACATGAAAGTAGTGAAAACAGATGACAGTCAGAATGTAAACAAGTTTCAATATAGATTAAAACGAGCATGAATCTGTATGATATGTTGTTGGTCGGTATTATTATCTAGATCAACACATATTTGTGACTCGTGACTTGCATCTCTGAGGATTTTTCAAGAAAATACAGTCCTATGAAAGGTTGTAAATGTATACAGTAAGGATGAACATAATTAAATTGACAAGTTCATGACTTTAAATTATGGTAAGTTCCCGGATATAACAATACATCCTCGATATATATGAGAAATTATGTATAGTCATAATAATCTAATGACTTGGAAAGCATGGTTCTGATTACGTGAAAGAGTTTGTGACGACATTTATCATGTCATATGATTCTAGTATAGAGAACTGTTGTCGTGACGAGTTCCACATGTGTTCTTCACAGGTGACAAATGTCATTGTTCTGAGTAATATCCATTTCAGATAGTTCATTGTTTCTTGTATCCGATTCCTCATTGCATATACTTTCTCCCTTTCCTTTTCGAAACGAAGGACAAATTGGAATGAATCTTGAATCAAAGTATTTTTGAATTAAGGGCATCTGATAAATGTCAAGACTTGCTGATGCATCTTCATCGTCATTATCGAGTTTCCTCCATACTTTAATACCTCGTTCTTCTTCAGTCCCTGTCAATTGGATACATTATTTATTGATACGATTGAAAAATAAAACATCATTGAAATAAGTAAGACCTCGTTCGACAGAAATTAAAGCTTCTTAAACGTTCAGTAATACTGTAGAAATTTACTTATATATTACGTAAGCAACAGAGCAATTGTAATAGCATGACTATTGCCAGTTACATGTACAGTGGTGTTGCCAGCTAGAGTAAAAGAACAGTATATTCATTTGCAGTCAATCCGTGGTGTAACCGTTGATAGTGAATCTGTAGAGCCGCATTAATTGTACCACGCCTGGCATTCGAATAAAACCCTGGGACAAGAAACTGTTCAGACATTAACAAGAATTACTGCTGGTCATCAACTGAGACAATACATCAGTAAACTGTTATCATGGCAGGTGGTGAGTGTAAATTACTGCTTGCGGTAAACTCAAATGACTTTCGGAAGTTAAATTTTCTACTGCCCACTGCTTCTCTGAACACTTAAGTAAAACCGCTACACTGCTATGCTGCATTGTCCCAGACCTTCTGTACTTAATCAACGAGCTATTTTAATACCTGGTATTGTGTTGTCAAGAACAAATCCTATGACGCCACCTACAAATATACCTGTGCTCAGAAGGACTGTCAAAACTTCGTCAACTGTTACACTACCTAAACCAATTACAAGGAGTTGATTATTATTTCTTTTATAACTCAAATGTGCATAATCAAACATACTTGTAATTTCATTCTCTTTTATATAAGCAAACAAGATTTAGATATTCTTCTAACTACCTAATTATCAAATGTATCTAATAAGCAGGCTTAGTTTCTGAAATGTATTGTTCGATACATGTATTTTGTACTTCGGATATTGTATTTCAATAACGGTGCTGGAAATACAACTTTAGTAATACTTAAATTTGTCTTGTAACATACATCAGTGTAGACACTTTTCTTCAGACTACTGTTCATTTACGAAATTAAGACACTCATTTAAGTTATAATATCATGACATTATCGCGTTTTCCTGTAATTAAATGATCATGATTTGTTAACCTATACACGAGTCTAGGTCACTATACCTGGGTATGACTTTTTCTGTAAGACAATCACAGTAGAAACGATAAGAAGGTAAACTGTCGTTCCTTGTTATAAACTAACATCGATAATATTTACACTTTACCTGTGTTTATGACATCGTTATTTCCTTCAATCCATTTAGAAATACTAAGTCCAAAAAATATTGAAGACCCTAAGATGTAGATATTCCTCGTGGACTTTAAGTCAACATGGCGTAGAAACGACAGGCCGGCGGCCGTTATGATAGCTACAAGAATAAAGCATGGAAAATATTGTATCTTTGAGAAACGAGAAAAAGCTCTTTTGAAGCATGGCACTGAGCGAAGGATTAATTATAAACTAAAATATATGTTACATTATGTTAATAATTAACTGTGACAATGTTTCTGTTCTTTTGATAAGAAGTGTTTCTGATAGTCGGACTAAGAAATATTGTGTTCAAAATCATAGATTGATACATATAAAACATTTAAAAGGCATACGATATCTTATTATTGAAACATTTAAACATATCATACTTGCAACGATAACAAGTAAATATTGAGGAACAAAATCAGCATGATAAATAACTTATTAAAATTCAAACTACCTTATATTCAATTACTGTTTTAACTCTCAATGGTGTACATACTCATACCTCAAAATTTACAATAGTACCTTTTTGCAAGATTATTGCCCGCCGCCCTCTCCCTCCCCACCCACCACCATCCCACCCCACATACATTTTTTGTGTTTTAATATCTTACCAACATTACTTTTGTGAATGTGTTGATTTGAATGTATCTTTTTGAAGTTTTGAAAAATATCCACTTTATACTTATATATAATAAGTGAAAAAAGTGTAGAATTTGGAAACACTAGTAGCATATGTATTTTACTTTGAAAACAGTTATTTTGGGTTTCAAAGGCAATTCATTCGTTATTTTGATCGTAATTTTGACTGTTACTTCCAATAAATCATACCAATCATCCATCGGCAAACAATGCTTAATTGGAAAGTTATAAAATATCTTCTAAAATGTATTCAAACCATTGTTAATAGCCTAACTATCAGGCGTCTATTGTGTTTCAAGCACTTTTCGTAATTAGCAAGCGCAAATAATAACTTACAAAACGTAACCATCAGTATTCCACCAATTATCGGCGTGGGTATCATAGCAACCAGACCATTGAACTTTCCAACACAGCCAAAGATAATTGAAATCATTCCACATACTTGTACAGCTCGAATGCTTCCAACCTGCAACAAAATGTTCATACATCGGAATTTAAAAACCACCCAGGAAAGTTTTATGATAATGTACCAGTGATGAAATAATGTCTAGTGGTATAAAATTTAGTTAACCATGATAAGGATTCACTTCTTGTTTTTGTCTTAGGACTGTCTCGACGTTTACTTGTTTTTCGCTCACCTGGCAGAGAGTACCAAAATGAGTATTAAGGGTCCACCTATGACCGGCGTCTGTCGTCAACTTTTTTCAAAAACATCTCTCCAGAAGCACTTGGCCAAATTCAACCAAATTCACACGGATATTCTTTGGGTGGTTTTCTAACAAAGTTGTTCAAATACTGAAAGGCCAAGAGCTTAGATACTTGGCATGCAGCATTGTGTAGTAGATCTCTATCAACTATTTTCAAATCTTGAATATCTAGTCAAAATTGACCTTGCCCCGGGGTCACGCGATTTCACACAGAGTTATACATGGAACTATTAAAGGATCTTCTTTAAAACCAAAATGCACATATTTTAGATATTTAGAAAGTAGCATCATCTTCAGAACATTTACAAAGATTGTTCAAATCATGATCCCCGGCTGAAAATTGACTCCGCCCCTGGGTCACCGGTTTTAGCATAGGCTTATGTAAGAAAAGCTATAAAACATCTTCTTGTCTCAAACCACAATCGATAGAGCTAAGATATTCAACAGATAGTATTGCCTGTCCTCTAACTAGGCTGGATAAATCAAATACTCCCCGAACCCGCACCGGGGTTCACTTGATTTAACACTGAAATGATGTATACAGGAAAAGCTTAAGGTCCAGAGCTTAGATATTTGGCTTGTAACATAGCCTAGTGGTACTAAGACTGTTCAAGCCATATTTCAAGAGTCAAAGTTGTCCCTGTGCCGTGAACACTTGACCTACTGACCTACTTCCTGCTACATCAATGAAATTTAGATCATGTATACAGTTTTGCATGTAGACTGCAACTTCGACATTGGCTGACCTTAACTTTTACCTACCGACCAATCCTCCTGTTTTTGAAGTTACAATAATGGCATTCAAACCATATGTTCATTTCATCCGTGACCTTTTTATTGACCATTGCTCTATTTGTTGTTTTTAAAACTATAGAGATGACACTTGAACTGTTTGTGTTGTTTTGCAAACGTATTTCCAAAATTTCGTTGACTGACCTTGATTATGACCTTTTAATCTACTTTCTTGCTTTAAAGTGCAATGATACTCATGTGAGCGATATAGAGCCATCCTGGTCGTCTGATTTTCATTGTCGGACAAATCAGGTTATTATAAAAAGGCGAGACAATGCTGTCATAGGTTTGGAAGTCTGGAATTCAAACTTTCTTTTGCTATTCTTTGATCTCAATAATTCAACAGCACTGTTTGATAACAATTTTTAGTATTGCTTAAAAGATTACATTATATTCAACATTTTCATTTTTGTGAGTAGGAAAGAAAATAATTATTATTTACATTGAATTTGAATTAAATATACTATAAAGTATTTTTCCTGTGATGCGTCTCAAATTACCGAGTTTATAACCTAAGTTTGTATAACAAGTTTATTATACTACAATATGGAGAGATTTTTTCTAAACTTCACATTTCGATGATAAATGCATGAGGTCAAGAATAGTTTCTAACATTTTAACACCTCGATACGTAGTTTGCATTCACGGATATGACGCAACTGTCTAAAATGTTTCTGGTTGTGCCCCATTTAAGAGATGAATGTTGCTGTTTACATGTACCTTAGTAACAGCAATGGCGCCAATATTTTCCCCACTCAATGCACTACCGCTCCCGGATCCCCAAATCCCAGCTAGAATAGCAGTGATCCCTTGTACAAATATTCCTCTGTTAACAGCATATGTTGGTGGTAGTGGCGCTCCAGCAAATGAAGCGCATGCGTAATAGTTTCCAGCCGTATTGATCATGGCTATGAAAGCTCCGGCAAGCATTCCGAAAACGTTTGATAGGCTAATAGTTGGTATTCCCCATTGGCCTATAATGACAATTAATGTATATAACTATCACGGTGAACTGAAAAAACGATGTAAATTGATGAATGGATTTTATCTAGAATTATTGTTTAAGATTTAAAAGTGTCCCTAGTAACGAAAAGGGAGTTACACAAAAAAAATATTAATTGCTAAGTGCACCTGGATATGGAAAACGAAACCAGTGAGTCTTTTCGACGACGTCAATGCCTATGTCTCTTCTTGCAGAATATCCATGTTTCTCTTCGTTGTTTGGAAACACTGACGCCACCGTGAGAATAGCACAAACCATCCACATAACCAGTACAGATATTCAGATCTGAAATACAATATAAAGGACTGCTTTTCATATGTTCGTCTATTTGCACCAAGAAATCAAATCTGTCATAATCAAAACTGAACACATAAAGTGATTTTTTTAAAAGATAAGCGAAAACTATTGACATGGAGCTTTACAATTGCTCAGACACCGGACTATATTTGTAACTAGTGGAAATGTTTTATATTGTGTCATCAGTAACAGACATAGTGTTAACCGATTCGACCATGACCTTGACCTAGATTATTTCAAAGAGGAACAAAATATTCTTACTTACTTCAAGAAAAGTAGAAATATGGCTAATAAAGTGGCCATGTTTTTTGTATGGTACATGTATGTAATATTACTATGAATGTAATTTTCAATCAACCAGCACCATTAATTGTGCATATATATTTATTATAATATTAGAAAACAAGTCATTAAGTAATAGGTTTTTGGCAAGAAATCCTACTTCCCAGGAACCATAAAGAGCTGTTATATAAATATTTGAGTAATTCAACCCTTACCCAGTAATCAACTGGCAAAATATCTTAACCTAAAATATGTGGTTCTACTAAATACAAATGTATGTGCTAAAAATGTCTAAATACTTATTTATTAACAAAAAACATGCTAACCATTTAAAACAAAAATAATATCAAACAGGGAATGCCACGTACCAAAAACGCAGCCTCCCCAAAACGAGCCCCACATCACCCAGAAGTGCACACCACCAACACACACACACACACACACACACACACACACACACACACACACACACACACACACACACACACACAAACACCACCACACAAAACATACACTACCAACACACACAAGCACACAAAGCAAACACACGAGGACAAAACGAACAATTAACGGAACACAGTGGGGCACCGCCTTGGAACGGTCAGTGGCAAAAACACCACTGGGGAGCTTAAACCGGTTTATGGTGCGCACCCAACCTCACTCTTACCCCCACCATGTTCCAAAGTCACAGGACAGTGTAAATAAAAGTAATCCCTGCTAGGTGAATCTCTAACACACGCTTCACTGATTCACTGTCACTATTCTATCCACAACCTTCTTGAACAGAATAATATTATCCTTGTTTATATTATTATTCTCATCATCATCATCAGTAACATCATCATCGTCGTCGTCGTCATCGTCACTATCGTTGACTTCGTCGTTGTCGTTATTGTTGGTGTATAAAAGCTGTGTGACTGCCCTGAATAATAAGTTATTATCAGATTTTGTAGGGTTGGGCTTGTTTATCTTGCGGAAGAAGGATTCCAGCCTTGATCTTGTGACACATTTTTTACAGACGACACTTGCAAGGGAGTGTAGCATATCTATAAAAGCTGCAAAATCTTTGGCTATCTTTCAACGTGCGGATTTCAGTTTGAAAGTAAAGACACTTTTATTTAGTACATTGTAAGTACCGGGTATTAGATTTTTAACGATATTGTTCATTTTGACTTACTTTTAATATGTTATGGATCTGATTCTTCGATACAATTATGGTAAATAATGTTAAAGATAATTTAAAACGTATTTTTAGTATTTATAGTATAGTTAGATGTATGCATGCTTACAAAAACACTTGCAGTTTGTCTTTTTAGGCTCACAAAAATGAATTTTTACTGTGTCCTACTGAGTTCTGTCTGTCTCGTTGGAGCCATTCCACAGGTATGTCGTTGTCTGTTAAGGTATTATGAAGCATGAATTACGAAATATGATTTTTTAAGTTAAATATTCGATCTGCTTGACTTTTCATGATGTCAATATATTTAGAATGGCAAAATGGCATAGTGTTACCCCTTTACGTCCTTACGTCCACTGATTCCTTGGTGAGTAGAGAAAAAATAAGAATATTTCGTGTTTTTCAAACTTCGGACACTTATCAAATATTTTACACTATCACAGACTCAACATTTATTTTCACAGCTTACAAATGCGTGTCTAGTTTAACATCTAAAGTACCCAATGCACTGAAATTATGGAAGTGTCGCTATATTTTTTGTATGTATGTATTTTATCGTTGGTGCCGGATAATCCATTTTACTAATGTTTCAAGAAGAGGTTAGTTAAAGGTCCAATACTAAGGAAAGCGAAAATTCAAATATACTTTAAAAACACAGAAATCAGTTATTTTTAATAAAAAATGAAAGTTGGTATGTAGAAATTCTAAATAAACCACAGTACATGTACACTTATTTTACTATGCATTATGAAGAAAGTTAAAAAGACCTGGGTAGTCATTTTGTCAAATCACTGAGATTTCAATATAATACACATACTTTTCTTCGTGTTCTAAACACTTTCTGTAAATTTTAAACTGACAATCTTCATTATTTAGTGTCTTGCATAAGGTAATGTACTTGCCATTGAAATAACTGTCACTTGATTTTCGCTTAGTAGTGGAACTTTAAGTTAGGTTTAGGGGGACGGTGCAAGATACAGAACGCGTCCCAGTTCCAGAATCACTCCCGGGTACTTTAGAATGCCCGGTGTACAACACCAATACATAGGACCTCAGTTTTAGATCTCATCCGAACGACCATTAGTTATGTTAGTAGATGAGCAGGGAGTCGAAACTGACCTGCGACCCCTGGATTAACAGTCGAGCACGTTAACTACTAGGCAAATAATCATGTCCTTACTTTTGGTTTTACTTTTTCGACGTTAGCTATATAATATAAGTTTAGGTTTACATTTTACCAATCAAATCTTTCATGAAAAAGCAGATTTCAAACACCATCCCTCCAGAATCAAATTATACATTTCTATTGGTGTTAGAGCTTAGGTATTTGATGTGTGACAGTAAAATGATATTCTTTTATTAAAACTGTTCAAATTATGTCCTTGGGGTAAAAATTGGCCCATCCAGCGGGAGTCTTTGACAAAGAGATATATATTAAAACTTTTAAATAATCTTCTTGTCAGAAACTATAAGGCATAGAGCTTAGATGTTTGGTTTCTAGTATTGGATGGTGGTTCTCTTTACACGTCCATTCAAAGTGTGCACCTGGGGTGAAAATTGGCCCCGCTCTAAGGTTCGTTTTTTTAAAAGCCATTTAAAAATAGCATGACAATAACAGGATGCCTAATAACAATGACTTAGTGGTTGAAACATTACAAAGTATGTCATGGACCATGAAACGCACAACAAAACCTGGGATAACACAAAAGAAATTCCCCTTATTTGGACGTCGTCTGCTACCTATTAAGGATCAGATCCAATCATTTTCCAAAGTACATCAGCTTGATGTCCTTATTCATCTGGATTTCCGTCCCCTAAAATTCTATCAATTAGAACATTGTTACTTTATTGACTAAATCACATAGAAGTAAGGGTTGATTTATGTAACCTACGACAAGAGCATGAAACATATGCTAATATATGACAGTTAATAAACGGACATTCTCGTTAATTTCAAGGACGTCAACATTTTACTGACGTAGGAAACTATTTTGAGTATGGTGTTTCTTAAATTGTCAGTAAATCGTATAATACTTGTTTGTTATAAATCACAGACATTTAACTAGTACGTAGTTTGTTTTAATACATGTAAATGAAAAAGTGTCCCATGAATTGAACTATTTGCCAATAAGAGCTAAAAGGTTAACTCTAGCGAGATCTTGTAGAACAAAACTACGAGGGTCATTCAATGAATAATGCAACTTAAATATAAGTAGGTGACGGCTATTCCTGCCTTATATTTTCAGTTATTAAGGAAAACAATCATTTTTTAATGTTGTATTCGTTGTAGTTTTGTCTTTTTCATTTACTGACAAATATACAAAGCTTATTAAACAGATTACTTCTGAAACTGTGGCTCAAGATGTTATCGTTGATGAGGAAGGAAAGTACATAATGGTCTTCAGTCCTGACAGTGGATCCAAAACTAGACCATCTGTAAACTTCCACGACATGGCCACTGTAAGTATAATACATTTGTATGTAAACTCTAAACGTTTTTCTTCATTTTGACTATATTTGTACCGCAGCAAACATTACCGAAGTCACAAAACACTTTACATCTTGTATCTGTGTCTTTTTACACAGTATCTTGTTAATCTCAGTGGTATCGATTACCTTTCTTTTTCAAAAGTGATATTGCTTTCGTAGTCATTTTTAACACTTACATTTAGCAATGATATTTAGTCTTTGTAAACTGATTTCTACCACAGTTATAAGAAAAACACACCACAACAATGCATTTATTACATGCTTTTCTACCGAATACAGTTAATATGTTTTATAATCCTTGACAAAAAATGTAAATAAGACTTATTTTCATTTATATCAGCTGATGAGTGGAATATCGCTCTGTATAATAAGGTAGTATGGCCATTTAGAAGAGAAATATAACTCTGATGCACGATAAAAATGTGTCCAGTTTCCTGTTATTATCGTATCTTTATAAATGAATAATTACAGAAATGTAAGAAAAAAAAAAAAAATTTAATAAACTTTAATAGGCCCCCCCCCCCCCCCCCTTGGGGGGGGGGGGGGGGGGGGGTTGTGGGGGGGGGGGGGGGAAATTGAAATGGAATTTTCCGATTATTCCAGGGTTAAACAGCCGTCAAGGATATCAAGAAGGGTGTGTGCTATCTTGATATTAACAACCACACTATTGGGGAGTTCAAAAAACGAATTCTCACCATTCAAAAGGTATTTAATCTTCTTCATGTCGCCTGAAAGAATACAGTACATAATAGTACAATATATTTTTTTCAATTGTTTGAACTGAGGAAAATATTTCAGTACTACGTTTTGGAGACACTTTATGGACAGAACTAAAAACAATTGTGGAGAAAAAATATGTCCATTATAATGAAACGAATAACCTCATTAAAGTTGGTTTCTTAGTTATAAAATATTAAGTTTGAAAAAAGGGGAAACACTTCTTCGTTATCTTATTGGTCGGAATTAAAAAACTATTCCGTACAGATGTTCGCACAAGGACTTAGAAACAGCTTTTCAGGACGATGAAAATCCTAAAGAAATAGTCCATTACAATGCAACGAACTATTGCGTTAAAATAATAAAGCAGCCACCGTATGAAATTCAATTGATTGCTTCTACCCGCACAATCATTCTATTATTACCTACAGATGAATGATATTAACTAAATCAAATTAATGATTTGTAGCTATACGGGGAAAGAAAAAAGCCTTACGCAATAATACAAAACATGAAAAGGGACTGTTTTAAATAATAAAAATCACAAACCAATTATAAGATGAATCGGTGAAAATAGTTTGTCGACATACGCGAATAATCACAGGCATTGAAATGGCCGAAGGGAATATTGACTGCGACTTTTGGTTTGTATCATAAGTAAGAGAAAACCTATGTGTGGTCGATTTCTCGTGTAAGGATTTAGCTTCGATTTACAACAGTTATACAAACGCAGGGGAAAAAAACGTAAATATTTCAGGAGGAAATATTGTGTTTTTTTCTTTCTTTCTTAATTGTTTTTTAGGGGCCTTTTTTGCAAAGAACTTGCAAGTTTTGGCGTCCGTGTCTTATGAAAAGATCTCAGTAGACGCACTTAGTACACGTATATGACTTTTTTGCGCGAACTCATTAAGAATAAAGTGTTAGTGAAGCATTTTCGATGTTATTTTAGAAATAATAAAATAAAAATATATTAACTACCTTTTCATTCAGGTATATCGTAGGAGGACCTGTTTCAGTGACTGACATCTTTCAGTGACCCTTTGAATGTATGCAGTCATTCCTAAGTGCAATATTTCGGATAACTAATTATACCAGGGTTGTGAACTACACCATTTTAGCTTTCTTCACATTGGAAGAAATTATGCTAACAGAGACAGTTTAATTATCGGGTTGATATTTTCAGGGTAAACCCAATTTTGAGGCCTTTTTCTTATAACTTTTTAACACCTTTAAGTTGAGATTTAGATCTGTGGTCAAAAACATAATTTCAACTAATTTTCTTTCTTCATGTGATTATTTTCTTGTCTTTTTATCTGTTTACATGTAGATATAACTGACCAATAAGAACTTCTTGATAGAAGACAAGTTTGAAGCACATGGTCTGCTTATAGCTTAAAGCCTTTCAAATGGAAAAATGGCCGATCTCAGAAGTGGTGACTAACTTTCAGATCTGAAATTATTGAAATAAGGTTGCAAATGTCTTCAATTTTTTATGAGATATTGTAAACAGTTTCTTGTTGCATAATACAACACAATATCATAAAATTTTATATAAAAAAATCATTTTTGCCCACTCTTTGAATCCGACCCCTTGTGCTTCACAGTATTTATATACAGTGTAACCATTATAATGAATGTGCTCTGTATCTCATTATAAACAAGCCTCACTCTGGTTATTAATTATTTTCTGTTCAGTTTGTGAAAGTACACTTCGAGCAAATGCCAATTACCGGCTATTGTCACTTGTTTACCAATGAAGTAGGGGTCACTGAAAAAGGTACGGCTGAGTATCTGTAATGCAAAACAGGGATGCTTGTGATAGACAACACTATATAATTTTGTTGGAATAGTTTCCACTTTATTATACATCCTTCAGATTGAGGACATATAACACAATACAAAAATGTACTAATCCATAAAAAGAATAGGTCTTCTTCAGGAGATTTGGTAATTCTGCCAGAAATATTCTTAGGGTCACTGAAACTGGTACTTCGCGGATATATCACGTTAACTTACTGATGGAATAAACCACGAAAAGCGGTTGTATTATTAGCTTCCATTCATGTAAAGCTAATCTATGAAAGAAAAAGAAACTACGGGTGTTAGAAAACACTATTTACAACAAAATGAACGACTTTTGCCAGCAAAAGCAATATATCGGTAAAATACATTGAGCTATGTCTTTACCAAAGGGATCTCTAAGCAATGATTAGCGAGTTTGTTTTGTGGGTGACAATTTTACTTTATTTGCTTCTTTGTCCGGAATTAATAGACAACGATTGTTTTAACGATGGACCATCGAATTTTTTTTAAAGGTTAATAATTTGCTTATTGGATTTATGAAGAATATACATGTACTATACATTTAAGCTCATCTGAGCACAAAGTGCTCAGGGCGAGCTTTTGTGACAGCGTGATGTCCGTCGTCGTTACTTCAAGCGACATCTTCTTCTTAACTAGTTCACCAATTTTAAGTAAACTTTACAGGAATGATCTTTGGATGGTTCTCCCCTAAATTTGCTCAAACTATTCCGCTTCACTGCACATCATGGCCACTAGAGCTTATAAAGAAACAATATTTAAACGACATCTTTTTCAAAACGGCTGGTCCCATTTTGAAATAATTTCACACACACTCTCTACCAAAAGTACTCAAACTGTACCGCTCTGTCGCACAAGATGACTGCCAAGGCTAAAATAGAAAATACTCTAAACGACATCTCCTCCTAAACGGTAAGTCTGTCTTTGAAAAAATTTCACACAAATGTTCCTCGGGTGACAATCTACCGTTCCGCACGACTCAATAGGATGGCGCCTAGAGCTTACAATAGAAAACTCTTTAAACGACATCTCCTCGGATGACCCTTTATCAAAAATACTCCAACCGTTCCGCAACGCTGCACAAATAAATCCTTAAGCGACATCTGCTTAACCACTGATTCGATTTTGAAGTTGTTTCACACAAATGTTCTTCGGATAACTTTCTACCCAAATTGCTCACACCGTTTCTCTCCGTTGCACAACATGGCATCCAGGGCTAAAAATAGAAATATATTTTAACGACTTCTCATCAGAAAAGGGCTGTTTGGATTTTGCAATGATTTCACACAGATGTTCGTCTTGTGACCCTCTATCTAAATTGCTCAAATTGTTACGCTTCTTGCACAAACTGTCCGCCAAGGCTAAAATAGAAAAAAAAACCTTAATCTCCTTAACCACTAATTCAATTTTGAAATCATTTCAAACAAATATTGTTCGGTTGACCCTCTCCCGAAAATGCTCAAACCTTTTCGCTCCATTGCATAACATGGCTGCCAGGGCATACAATAGAAATATATTTCAGCGACATCACATCCAAAACGCCTGTTCCGATTTTGAAATTATTTCACACAAATGTTCCTCTATCCAAATTGCCCTAACAGCCCCGCTTCGTTGCACAAACTGGCCGCCCAGTCTAAAACAGAAAATAAACTTTAAACGACATCTTTTACTAAACAGCTGGTCTGATTTTTAAATAATTTTACAGAAATATTGTTCGGGTGGCTTTCTATCAAACATGCTAGCACCGTTGCGCACGGATGAACAAGATGGCCGCCAGATCTAAAAACAGAAAAGGTTGTAAACGATATTTACTACACCATCTGCAAAGTGGTTCCGATTGTGCCAGATGCAAAACTTAACACTGTTTATAAGTTGAAAAATGTAATCGACAAATACAGTGCCTGTAAGTTTTGCTAATATATCACAATATCTATTGGATAACTTTGTTATTGAGGTGGTGATGTAGTTATATGGTCACCTTTTTTATAGAAGGACACATCTGAAGCCGTTATATTTACTGAATTATCATTGCAGAGCCATCTAAAAGGAACATGTTAAACTCCTATTGTTGTACTATCACAGCAATCATCCAATGATGGAGTACAGTTCTTCTCGTGGAATTGCGACAAGACACCAATGCCTTCTAAGATGGTCTATTAAGTAGCTGGCGACAGGATAGGAACATTTTGCGATGAATACCGTACAATTCTGGTAGACAGGCTGTCTGAAGAATATGTCCGAACGATTAAACGCAGTAACGACCCAGAAGAAAGCGACGATTTGCGTATTTATCTTTACATTTATCACTTGTTTTGCTTTTAATCCCCATAGTGTTTGAATGGGACCATATACAAATGTATACTACTCTCAACATTGAATGAAATAAGTGCGACTCTTAAATATAAGTTAGAATATAAAACTTAAGACCTATTAAAAAATTATGTATATAGTGATAGCGTTCTCTGACTCAAATACATACAAATTGTAAACAAGAAGCAAATAATCAATTAAACAGTCGAGAAACTGCGTGTTGCTTAGCGATGTGGTCGTTAGGTACAGGTTTGAATCTTTGTAATAGTTTATCATTTAACTATAGCCCTATTTAAGCAGTGTGGCGGCCTTAAAAGGTATACTTATGCCTATAGTCACGAGTTCACAATTTCTTTCTGGCGTTTATAGGCGCCCGCGCGCGTGCGTGCATGCGTGTTTGAAGTTCAGATTGTATGTTATTTGTTATCGGCAATATAACAATCAATATTTTCAATAATTAAAACAATTCAGGACGGCAATGAATTTTACCGGATTTTACATACACGTGTGTAGATATTTCTACAAGCTTACAATGTTAAAACCAGTAGTAAATTTTTAATGATATTAATAAAAACATAGTGAGAAATTGAATTCTCGTTTGATACACATAAGCTTTATTTGATTTTACTTTTTGTTTGTGACAACACCCGCGTGTAATGTAGTCTTAGTGTGGCGTGCTCCGGGATATCGGAATTATTTCACTTCAAATCATGATTATTTTATTTCTATCTGTATTTAATTGGTCAAACTGTGCTAAAATCATGCTTTTGTATGGTTTTTGTTGTAGGAATAATTGAAAACAATAGAGCGTCAAATAAAAATGATATATGTCTGCAAAAAAATGCAGTACTTACCGGTAAAATTAGTGAAACAAATAACCAATGAGTGATATGTACGCGATATGAAACTACAGCAACACGAAGGAAATGAGTTGTATATTCGATTATCGTATATGTTTCATATTAATTACACCAAATTTCTCTTTGTAACATTATAACTCTACATTTGGCCACAATCGAAGATTTTGTAACGACGCCATGAAAAAAATAATGTCTCTAAAAGGTGAAATCCGGTGCTGGTACCGAAAATTTGTATTTTTGCAGATTTGGATTTATTCATATTATACCAACATCTGCCTGTTATTTGACCTAACTTTCTGTTGTAAACGCCAAAAATCGGATTGTTTTGCCTATAAATGTGTTGCGGCACCTCTAAACCAAACTTATCAGTCACCGATTATCAAAAATTGTACATTGATGTAAAAGTTTATCGGTGATTAATGACATTTATGTAATGTTGAAGGCATTATGATTATTTTTAAACTCTACATCATTGGTAGTATTTATGTTATATTTTAAGTAACAACCTTCACGTTTCATCATATACTACAGAACAAAACATTTGATTTTTCCACCTATATGTTAGAGTCTGGTGAAACGTTGTACACGTCTTCTGTGGTAATTTGTATTATTAAACCTCACTTTTGTCTACAATGGTAAAATCTCATTACCCGAAAAAGAGACATTTTAACTATCAGAAACATTTTCAACCTTTTTGACATGTGACCAAGCGAAAATTGACTGTGAGGTCATGTGACCGCAGTGATATTTTGAATGTCATATAAGGGCAAATAGCTGCTTCAATATTTTAGCTAAATCATGATGTGATTACCTCCCTTATACAAATACAGCAGTGACGTCAATGTGTACACAAAAACATCATTCCTGATATATGTGATATTTTGTTTACCTTGTTAAACTTGTTTAATTAAATTAATTAAAAACATTTAAAAACTTTTTTATGTACTTAATTTTGTTCGGTATAATAAAATAAATATCATATGGCAGCATGTGTGACATTGATATTGTCAACCCTCGAAACAGAATGTCTTACGCCTCGGGTGACATTCTGCTCTCGGGTTGACAATATCAATGCCACACATGCTGCCATATAATATTTATATATTGTAGCCGAGGACGAACACTGATGTGCCTCGTGTTCTGAAAAATCCTTTTGCAACGTTCTCACTAAAAGTATAGATACCACTTACTTGAGCGGTCACTTTTGGATTGTATACATTGACTAAAAAATGTTATGGTCATAAAACGGTTGCCTAATTGATGAACTATTCACATATGTCACCTTTTGTTTGGACTGCATCTAAAAGACTATTTACAGGATCCACTTCTGTATGGTTATAAATTCAGATAATACGACTGATTATACTTTCTCAGTACCTTGTCTCAAGAGATGTGCAAGGGGGGACTACCTTTATCTCTTGCTAGGTGTCTAACAGTCTGCATGTGACAATGACCTTCAAGGTTTGGAGCCGGTACATGCGCACGTCACTTTATCTCCATGTGCTGGATAGTTGTTTCATTCATTCTAACATACTTAAATATATAACAGAGTAACGTTCTGAACAGGAAACAGGGGTACAATAAAGGGAAGTGCAGTGCATAAGAACAATAACTCTATTTTGCCTATTTGCTTAATTATACCCCTTTCTCTTTTCCGGAGCATTTCTCTACTAAGTACTGAAGAAAATTCCTTAAAATTGCATACAATGAGAGACACTTCGGGAACGTGCAGTAACCCATAACCAATAACCCTATATATATTTTTTTTCATATAGTATAGACATATTTGCATTTCAAGCAGTGTTTAACTACATTAAAGTTGTGCAACTTAGCTGAAATGTCCAGAGTCTGAAATAGAAATTTGTTGAAGGTTTGCACCATGTAAATGCAGTTAGGACCTTTCGATAAAATAGCCATTCTCAACTTGTGCCATGAACTGCCTTATCATTTCAACATGGATAATTTATTACAGCTAGTACTGGAGCTTGGAATCAAACCAACAATAGCAAATCAAACATACTTTCTCCACAAGCATAGACCCACATACCTACAGTAAAGAAGATGTGCGAATTTCAAATCACAGTTGTGATTACTGTATTCAGTTCTGAAGAAACGATCATTTTGTTAGGGACTCTGATCACATTCGATCTCAAAATCTACTTCTTATCAGTTAATAAATATTTTGGGAGATCTTATTGTTTGTAAATAATTCAGTAAAACAACAATAAAAACTAGATTTTCAAAGTGTTTTGTCACATTTGTTTAACACAATTTATTTCATTGCAAAAGAAATCTACCGATACTATAAATATGATTAGGACTAGTGAAGAAATGTAGGTGTTCGAGTGTTAAAATACTTACATCATGGGCCATAACTTTCTAAATATTAATTCGATAAATTTCATAATATGTGCAGATTTTACTAGGATTATCGAAGAAACGAATGTGCCAATGTGTAATCAAAGATAAATATTGCATTTTTTATTAAATCAGAGGTTATAACTCTGTTAGTATTGATCCAATCAAGCTAATACTCAAATTCTTCCGTCATACACATTCTGTGTAGATATGATTAGGAGTCGTGAAATGTAGATGCTAAAGTGTAAATAAATTACCTAATTTAATGTTGACGGGCTATGGAGGACGGACATCAGGCGATCACAATAGCTCACCTTGAGCACTCTTCCTGAATATTTGTCTCCTTGCGTTCGCATGTTTCCCTTCATGTTTCAATTCCACTTTCTTTGATAAATTTATCCTTTATCATTTTAGCTTTTATAAAACTTATTTCACCATAATTTGCATGTGAGTGTCATTTAGAATGTTGTTTTAAAATGCTACTACTATGTCAGCGCTGATACGGTATTCTAGATGTCCAAGGTAAATAACCAATCGACCCTTGAAAAACTCCTTTGAAATTATCTCCTCTTATGTCATTTTCTCCATCTTCATGCTCTTTGTGGTTACTGTGTGCAGCCGATGTCATCAGCGGTTATTTAGCTAATTGTTTACATCTTCATTCTCTTGTGAAACTATCTATTCATGATCTCTTACAAAATGTCTTGTAGACCATTTTAAAAACTGTGTATATTCCCTTACAGTAAGTTCAACACACATATATATGTATACTAGTATATATATTGACTATTCATACCCACTATAGATAATCTAAGTTCCTCAAACATGTAATTTTCACAGGCAGGTCATTTACTGTTTTAACCAATCTACCTTCTGCTCATCTGTGACTATCAAATGGTGCAGCTCTGTGGTTGCTAGTGGTTTAACAGCAGTATATCCTGTCATTTTATCAGCAACTATTTCATGATGTGATCAGTATAATTAAGAAATCTCTGATGAAAATAATTGTTGGTACATTTATTTACATGTACATTTATATCATATATATTCAAAATCATTACATGTGCATTTATATAATAAATTCAAAATCATGGTTTTATTTTTTTTCTCTCCAAAGGTTTTGATACAACATAAAACGTGAGATTTACTGTACTTGGCACAAACTATTTTCAAAAGTGATTTTTAATTCATTTCACTAAAATTACATGAAGAGAATGTACATGTAGTTGTTTCGAAATGAAAATTGCAATCCCCATTACAAAACAGTAAAAGTCCTATAACGGGTTTGAAATTCTGCTATCAAAAGTTACCTTGTACATGTACAGTAACTGTTGGGTCACATCACCTTAGTGCCTTCTTTCTCATGCAAGGCTGCAACTTAATCCTTCTTACTGTACACTGCCAATGCCCAATTTATGACACATATCTAAGGTCTGAAGAAAAATAAGAAATTATGCATGCTAGACTCTTTTCTTCAAAATAAAAGAACTTTAAGCTTTCCGTAAAACGTTTAGTAATGTTGCATATATTCTTAATAAAGAATGGCTCTTTATCAAGAATGACCATAATGGTCATACTTGAAAATTTTTAGCAAACTCAATGATTTTATTAAAATAATCACTATCGAACAGAACATTGAGTAGGCTTATGAGTAAAAGTACAAAGTTAAACATTTTTTTCTTTTAAGGTTCATATAACCTACATTTTAGCACTTATTAGTTACAATACAAACTCAATTTTAAAATTTTACATTGAAATCAAGAATGTACGTTCTACATAAATTGTATAAAGACTAAAATCTATCTATTGTGATCAGAAAGTTTAGCTTTGACCAGTAATTCATTCACATTCTAAAACACACTCATTTCATCTGTTGCATCTCCATAATCTAAAGTCAAACCATTATATACATGTACTTGTTCACACAGATTTCCTGGAACATTCTCAATGCGTGTCAGCGCCACAATTACTGTAACAGATCAAGAGCATCGGTATAACCACTGGATGCTCCCAGAGGTCGACATTTTCGGATAAAAAACAAACAAGTTCTGTTTTTGCAAATGAAAACTTAACAAGTTTCAATTCGCTTATGTTCCAGGCACGCATATCAAATACAGGGAAGTAATTCAAAAATTGGGTGAGCTAGAGTTGTGGTTCTTAATCACTTCACTTCTTCTAATTAATGTAGTATTACGCGGACAACAAAACCTGATCCTTCTGACCTCTATAAGCATAATTTCACTGTCGATTTACTGTCTATATTTATCTTCGGTTTTCATTTTACGACTATGCAAGAGGAAACTAATATAAAACTAGAGGATGCTTTTGTAAAAAAGCGCATGTCTCCCCCACTGCTGAGAATAACTGTGAATGGAAACAGGAATGGAAATGGAGATAAGATAATGTAAATACCCGGTAGTCACTTCAATGAAGGCTGTCTATGGATGGTTTCTATTGTTAAGGTTGTATGAGAAGATGCTTCCTAAACTGTTTGTTTTTAACCAGGTATTCAATTTTGAAAATCCTGGTTATTCAATCAGCGTATGGCAGGCGGGCGTCAAACGAAATTGCACTTGATGGTCATATCATATATAGTTTCACAAATGAAATTAAATGAAATTGTGTCTGCTCCATAATTCTTCAAACCTTTAAAGGATTTTGATGATACTTAAAACAAACGTTCATATTGTCAGATTTTTTACACTATTGAAAGACAACTCAAATTACAATGTATGTAAAATCATGATAACTGTAGTGTGTTGGGATGACTCCACTCGTTTTCACAATGAAGCCTCTCTGGTAGATACTTGAAACAAAAATTCACCACATCCAGAGAACGTGTAGAGTACATGTTTCGTATGGCTGGTTCCAAGGTCAAGGTCTACTTGACACTTGAATGTCATATCATATATAGTTTCACAAACGAAATTAAAAGGAAATTGTGTCGCTCCATAACTCTTCAACCCTTTGAAGGATTTTGATGATACTTGAAACAAACGTTCATATTGTCAGATTTTTACACTATTGAAAGACAACTCAAATTTCAATGTATGTCAAATCATGATAACTGTAGTGTGTTGGGATGACTCCACTCGTTTTCACAATCAAGCCTCTCTGGTAGATATGGTCAATAAGTGTGTTGTGTGCTGTAGTAGCCTTGTTTATTATTTGTTTAAAAGCGATGTCGTAACATAGTGTGGGTCAATGGATGTTCTAAATATTGAATGAGGTCAATGTTGAAGTCTCCTAGAACTATGCAGTTTTCTGTTGGTGAATTTTCCAAGACAAAGGGTAAGCTTTTGAAGGAACAAGTTAATCGGCAATGACGGAGGTTTATATACAGAGTAGACAGACAGTTGTTTAGCTAAAAAGTTTTACAGCAACACACTCGATTCCACATGCATCCGTGGGTATTCGTTCATAAGCAAAGTCTTGATGAATGAAGAGGGCTACACCACCTTTAACAGTTGACTGATTAGTGTCCAATGTATTCAGATGACTATTATTATAATCTCGACACTGTAATTCTACATTATAGGTCTGGAGGGGATTTCTGAATGTAGAATTCTGGTTCATCCAGGTTTCTTGCAGGGCAATGATATCCATATGTTGAAGGAACAGATTGGAGGTAAATTCTTGAAGATGTGGTAGTAAGCCTTCGCAGTTGTGACTTGCAATATACATATGGTTGGTATGATCAAAACCTTGATCTGGTTCAAGAGAATTCCATCCTGGTAATGTGTTAGCCTCTGGCATATGAGACAATTTGTTTTGTATTGATGGGTCACAATATATTGCGTCAAGGTTGAAGTGGTCCTCTAAAAGGTGCAGACCAGAAGAAGATGTGACACGACTGAGAGCTACATAAGACATTCCAGGTTGAAAAGCTCCTTCAAGAGAAACAACTGCTGTTGATGTTGTAGCACCTTGTATTTTATGGCAAGTAACAGCCCATGCAAGCATGAAAGGGTATTGATGCCTTGTTATCTGAAATGGTTTAGTTTGGATTGTTTCAGTTTGTGGTCGTATAACAGTTGATGAACTGTGCACATGTGATGGAGGTCTGAGACGACTTCGTGAGTTAAAGCCAACTCTTTCTTCTTGAAACAAAACACATATAGCTTCAGGCAGTCCTAAAGGTGATGTCCCTGTTATGATTTCTGTGACAGCGCCCATCACACCATTAGTTAGTCCATCAGCTACGTCAATATTCATGGTGAGCATGACTCGAGTGCCACAACATAGGGACAGATATGCTGGTAAATTTGCCCTGTTAGACTGTACAGGCTCATTTCGTCTGTATGTTCGTTGAGTTCTGTTGTCATGACAGATATCAGCTGCTTCCAGAGTGTACAATGTTTCTGTGCTGCTTTTTCTCAAGCATAAAAGTCATTGTGCTCTTTCAGTTGTTTATGTTTTGGAGCAATGTGAAGTGCATCTACTGGATAAGCAGGACTAGTTTTGCTTATTTTACGCTGCTCAAGGAACTTCTTGTCAGCAGCTGTCAATGGTTCATTCTTTATTCGAACTCTCAATCTGTTGAGCAGGTCAATAAAATCCCTATCACCTTTCTGGCGCACAACTTCTGTCAATTCCCATATATGAAACATACTCCAAAGATCAGTGAGTGAAGAATTGCTGGAAAGCAGGGATTTCTTTGCGACAGGTGGAATTTGATAGAAATCTCCTACTGCCAAAATGGACACATTACCAAAGCAAGCAGTAGAGGAGAATGGCTGTTTTATTTGTTGCAGTCTACAGTGTATAAGTTCAAGCAGGTCAGATGGAACCATAGAGATCCATCTATGATCAGAAGCTGGAGATCTTGTAGTTTGGATCTAAGTGTGTTAGCAGCATCCTCAGATAACACTTTCGACGAGGTCCTGTTTATAGAAAATGCCGAGTGAATTGTTTGGCCACGAATGTTGAAAGCAGCTGTGCCTGTATAGGACAGTAGCAAAACAACAGGCAAGTCAGGATTTCCACTTTGTCTAGTGAGGATTTTGTTTATTTCATGATAGATACATTTAATGGTAAATATTTACCAGTACCTGCGCCGCCAGTTAGGAATATGTAAAAGGGTGCCACATTGTCAGTATTTCGTTTCAGATGAGCCCAGTGTTTGATGAAGTGGAAAATTTGAGCTTGCTGCTGGTTCATGTTTCTTAGTCTGTTCTTTTTGCTCAAGGTGATCATTTGAAGAGATGACTTGGCTGGGAGTTGTGTAATGGGAAGAGGTGACAGGTTGCTGGTTAGGGGAAAAGTCTGGTATGTCTTCCGGTGGAATTTCTTCAGCTTGTTCTTTAAACAGCTGTAATGCAATACGAAGTTCTTCTTCATCTTCCTGTCTCATTGGCTCCTGGTTTGGAGCTACATCAGCCCAGGCATCCTCTCCATATCCGTGCTGTTGTAGATCTCTCCAAGCTTCATCTAGATCTGTAGTGAGCTTCTCAAATTGGGATATGGTAGGTAAAATGACAGCGGAGTGCTGATTAAACATGTGCTCAAAAGATTCTGCATCAGTCAGTTGTAGGTCCTTGCAACGATGAGGAAAGTACATTCTGATGAGGTTGTGATAATAATCTTCAGAGTTTTTTTCTTTGTTTACTCTCATGTACCTTACAACAGCTGGTTTGCTCCTTTTCATAATGGTTCCCAAGCCATTCAGAAGTGTGTAGTGTTTCATGTCTGTATTATCAATAGATTCTTCTTGTACATCATCAACATTAATGGGGCGTCTACTGGTAATAGTGTAGTCTCGGGCAAATACTGCTAAGGACATCTGTTCAAACTCATCAGTGGTTGGTCTTGCAAGATACCGATCTAGAAGACTAGTCATCCAGACATCAGTATCGTCATCGTTCTTTAGGACATGGAGAGGTTTAGTAATCTTAGCGGAACGTCTATCAGCAGGCACAAAGACAACAGTTCGGGAAGACTGCTTCAGATGCATACCAGTGACTCTGTACACAGCTTCCATGATACAAACTTCTCGTGAATGTAAGTAAACATTTCCTAACTGCCTAAGTTGCTGCACAGGTTCCAAATGTCCTTCTTCTGCTTCTTTCTGGGCATTTCTTAACAAATCACCAAGTTCCCTTTCTGCTTTACTAATATAACTTACTATATACATGATACAACTTAGGCGTCTAGGACAGGCTGTATGTCTATGTTTCCATTCCAGGCTCTTAGAAGTGTGGTATTGTATGGATTGACCCAGCATTCATTCATCTTTCTTTCATAGATGACAGTGTTTTTTCTTGCTATAGCACAATGGGCTGCTTCATACTGAGCTTCGGTTATATGAAGAGACTGAAAGAGTTCAGCCTCGGTCATCACTACTTCTTCTTCCTTTTCCTGGCATGTTTTTATGGCATCGGAGAAAGCAGACAACAGGTCAACAGCAGCTTTTTTATATTCTGCTTGCGAAACATTTTCTGGTGGCTCTTTAGGGGTAGCAATAAAAGTATGTAAACATATTGGACGCGGAAAGCCAAACCTACAGTCTCGTTTCCCTTTTTGCATGTCCTTGAATGACCTTTGGAATGCATTTGGACATTTTTGACAATGTCATACAATTCGGGATTGACGTGTTCGTCTGGAAGGCTACAAGTAATGTACTTGTCAATGTATTTAACGAAATCCTCATTGCGTCAGCATCTGCATTGAAAGCTGGTGCATCAGAACACCAAAACAGACAATGAACGTGGGGCCAGCCACGACTCTGGAACTCTGTTCGGTAAAAGAAGTCTTCAACCTGTCCAATTGGATGTGCAGAAGATAGTATAAGGTCTGTTATAAAAGTGAGCACCCGATGTTGGAACATGCGACAGGCAGTTACAGGATTAGAGTTTATTATCTGTGTTAGGAAGACCAATCCAAATCTGTAGGTACAGATTTTCCAAGCTGTGTGCAAATGGCTGTGACTATCTCAGGCCAGCGTCTATCAGCTGCAGAGAAGCTACAGAACCATGTGGGAATTCCTAATTGTTTGACCATAGCGAACATGTCTTTCAAAGTTTTTCCCAGTATGGCGGTGAGCCTCGAGCTGTTGAAAGGAAATGGTAGCCCTTATCTGAAGACAGGTTTGTTGCCGTCTGTGAGGATTTTTGAGTTCTGTTGCTGTAATATGATCCTGATCAAACACTCCACTGGAACCTTTACGCATAGCTATTGACACAGAACTGTTAATTGTATTCAGTTCTGATATGTACTGGCTGTAAAAAATATACTGAGGATCACTTGCAAATCGTAAATCAGCACTAAACAACTGCCTGTTAAAGTATCTATTCAGTCCAAGCTTAACATTTCTCTTTTGGCTGAATGTGTTCTTGCCTGTGGGAAATAAGTAAGGAAATGCCCGAGATTCCATGTCAAACACAGTTCCTGGCCTAGAACCCTGGCCCGGGGCAATACAAAAAACAGAGTCTGGAAGATCTTGGGTGCCAGCAACTTGTGTCAAGTCTTCTGGTTGGAGACAGGAGACCATAGGAGCAGATGTCTCATGCAGGTCTTGATCAGTGTCATCAACATCTGAAATATAGAGTGCGGTATAAGTACATGTACTACAAGAAACTTTGCAAGAAAAGAGCGCATAAAGCCCCAGCTACTAACTATATGGCATGGATGTGTACAGAGTGTTTAAAGACAACATAAGACTTTTTATGGAGAAAGTTTGATAAAAGGATTTTTAGTTTAGATATATCTAATTGTCAGAATACGTGAACAATAATTTCAATAACATTTTATACAAAAAATTACAAATGTATATTAGAAGAAAATTACTGGAATTTTAAGAATTTTATAGTGTGCTTATACAGGTTAAACTGGAACAGGGAGTGATATTACAAGCTATTATATGGCAACTTTTCTAAATGTAATGCAGTGGGGGTCATATTTCTTTCTAGAACTGAGAATTGGTGTTTGAAGATTGGATGATAAGATTATTGAATAGGGATACCTTCACTTGTGCTGGCCAGGTCAGGATGATCAGTGGAAATAGAAGACACAACATCACTTGTGCTGGCTTGGTCCGGTTGATCAGTGGAAATAGCAGACACTCCATCACTTGTGCTGGCCAGGTCAGGATGATCAGTGACAGGACAATGTTGATGAATATTAGGTACAGCCGGAACTACACATGGTTCACGAAAAGCTGAAAAAGTAGAATGAGTATGGGAGAATTAAGTTACTGAAGGCTGAATCAATTGTCTTAGCAGTTCCTTAAAAGTAAGATAAATAGTATAATAAGTATTTTATTATTTGATTGTGTGGTTGGGCTTATGCTTACACCAACACGTTTTTGGATCATACATCGTATATATTCCAGCTGTCGTGGTAGAGAAAGACTCATGGTGCTCCTTCAGACATATTTCATCACGAATTGGTATCTGGGAAGAACCACCAACCTTCCGTAAGTTAGCTGAATAGCTTCCTAACATAATGGCTTCTACAAGTATTATTTTTCTAAATTAAGTGTACAATAAATTCAGAGGGTAATCTGTTTTTCAACTCATTGAGATTGACTAGTGAGCAAAAAAGGTTTCTGTTTAGAATTGTACTACATGTACTAGTATGTTTTGAGAGGAAACAACTATTGTGAAGACAGAGATTATCTGTAATTAAAATTTACTTACAATATTCAGATTTATCTAATATGTTCGTAGGCTGCTCATTAACTGAAAGATTTTCAACAACTGGAAGGGTGTCATCAGATGCAAATATCTGTTCAGTTGTGGAAGTGACATTGTCCAAATTGATATCAATTGCTGAAATGAAGACCAGAAACATATGAAACAAACCAGCAAAAAAACCCCTAAATATAGCCGTTATTATCAAATATTAATTATGACAATTATTGTCTACATATCAAAAAGGTAAAAGTGTTTACATTTTGAAGTTTTGACTAATAAGGCAATTACATACATGAGGCAGAAATACAAGTCTACTGAAGATGGCATTGTTCACTTTTCTCAGTGAAGCGTAGTAAGATAAAAAGTAGATTTGCAAAGGGGACATGATTATAAAATAGTGTTTCTTTTATTATCTGTTCTTTGGAAAAATTTCACTATGCTAACGAATAAGCATAAGATGTTTTAAAGCCATACTTTTGACCGTGTTAATGTTAACGATCATAAACATAAATCTAATTAATATGGTTAAGTCAATGGGTTAAGCAAAAAAGGTCAAGGAATAATTAAGCAAAGTTCACTTTATGACCCAGCAGAAAATAAGTACCTGTGAAATGTGGACTTTTCCTCTTGAGAAACAACAACGCTTCATGGATCTTTTGAAGAGTAACTTGTTGGAAAAGGTGATGACCCCTGTACTGTAACTTGCGTTTCAGCTTCACAGCGATGATTGTTTCACTGTTAAATGATCGAGGCAGTGTTTCAACAGTTGTAGAAATGTTAGCCGGTACACAAACCACAGGTCCATGTATTCCTTTCTGACTACCTTTAGGAAGTGACACTATTTTCATAAACGGAATGACTGGTGACACTAAATGTTTTTCTAGATTATTCAATGTTTTTAAGCAGTCCGGCTGTTCATCAAAGTTTAAATGATTGAGAGAAGCTTGACTTGGGATTTTTTCTTCAAGAGATGTTGGTTACATGTAAAACAAATCCATTTTGGACACAGCTTGCAATCGTCATCACATGTTGTCTCAGGTTTATGCATATTGTTCACTATAATACATCGTAGAATAAGTTCTTTATCTGGGAATTTAAGTAAATTACAATGTTTTACTTGTTTGCGGAAAAGGAGACGATAGCAGACACAACAGGTAAAAACTGGCATCTCTGAACATTTGCTTTTGAACTGCAGGATAGCTTGGTCAGCTGATGTCACTGTTCTTTTTTTCTGTTTGGACGCACTATCTATTACGTTCAGTTGCAGCCGTTTAACAGGATCTGCCCTAGATTTCCGTTTCAATAACTATTGGTTAAGTTTATTTGCAACCGTTTAACAGGATCTGCCCTAGATTTCCGTTTTGATTTACTATCTATTGAGTTCAGTTTCTGATGTTTAACAGGATCTGCCCTAGATTTCTGTTTCGAATCACTATCTAGTAAGTTCAGTTTCTGACGTTTAACAGGATCTGCCCTAGATTTCCGTTTCGAATCACTATCTATTACGTTCAGTTTCTGACGTTTAACAGGATCTGCCCTAGATTTCCGTTTCAATGCACTATTGGTCAAGTTCATTTGCAACCGTTTAACAGGATCTGCCCTAGATTTCCGTTTTGATTCACTATCTATTACCTTCAGTTTCTGACGTTTAACAGGATCTGCCCTAATTTCCGTTTCAATGCACTATTGGTTGAGTTCATTTGCAACCTTTTAACAGGATCTGCCCTAGATTTCCGTTTGGATTCACTATCTAGTAAGTTCAGTTTCTGACGTTTAACAGCATCTGCCCTAGATTTCCGTTTGGATTCACTATCTATTGAGATGAGTCTCTGACGTTTCACAGGATCTGCTCTACACTTTTGTTTCGATTTTCTATATATTAGTTTTTGCTTGTCATATGTATCATTATCAGTTCTAGATATTTGAGATACGTTATTACTAATGTTTGAAAGTTTAACAGCATCTCTATTTTGCTGATCATCCAAGTATGTTTCAATCCAATCAAAGGAATTTGCAGGCTGTTTTGCAGGAAACCGAATTATTTGAGAAGTCGAAAAACAGTTCTTTAAGTGCTGTCTGGCCATTGTTAAATCATAATGAATATTCCTTGGGTCGTCTCCTAAGAAACATGTGAAAGCAAAGGCTATTGCCATTACACCACAGAGTGGTTCACTACCTTGTTGGGTTACACTTGCATATATAACGTGGCTTACAATTTCCTCTGTGAATATATATTTCAGTTGATCTATCACTTCTTGAAGATGTGTATCTGATCGCAAAAGAGTCAAAAACAAAAGAGTTCTTTAGTACTTGTTTTGTAATATGAGCAAACCCAGTGTCTTGTCAATGGATGTATATTTATGATGTCTTTATCAAGATGTGGTTGTGGCAAAACAATAGCTCCAGTGCCTGCAAGATGTAATTCGGCTGGTGTATACTGACCCACAGAACAGTTTTATCACTGGTTGCATGCATCTGCATGAGGATTAATGAAGCAGAGACAATATCATCCGGAATTTCAGTACTGGAGTCACCAATCAAGTTTGTCAATGCTTCTGGACTGAACAGAACTGGGGCAAATCTCTGAAATATTAACACACATGTTACTTAACTGAAAACAGGATATGCTAGTATGACAATAAAGGGATTGAGCATATTAAAAGTCGATAAAGTGACACTTTCTTTGATAAAACCCGCCCAAAAGTATTCTATTTTTCCGTTTTATAAATTTCATACAGACGATATTTCAGCTACGTTACCTAAAAGAACGGTATTTCATTGAAAAATATATGCCAACTTTAAACAAATATTGATGACATTATAAAGCAAATATCATGACGTAATATTGACGTTGCGTACACATATGTACACAGAATTGCGATGTTGTAGTTACTTCACATATTTTGACACCATATTGTTATTATATTATTTGCCCTGATAATAAAAGAAACCGGTCGCCAAAATGATCTCTTGATGTTAATTTTTCCTTTTAATATATATATGTATGTATATTTCTATCATTTAATGTTAATGGAGTATCACCTGTACTTCAACAACTGCAGAGAAGTCAGTGCTCTCAGATGACAGTTGTGATGTGCTGGGCTCTGGAGATACAGGTAGTTTGCTGTTGCATGTTGTGGTAATACCAGTCTCTTGTAGAGTAACACTCTGGTGTGGGTATTGTACCTGTAAATGCAAACAAAAAACTAATAGTGAAGATACACATTACAACATATTACAAGGGGGTAACTAGTTAACCGTCGGTGATGGTACATTTATATAAGTAATAAATAAAATTGCTTATTCATATAATTAATCTAAAAATTGCTTTTACAAACAAAATTTGCCAAAAAAAACAATAAGCCGACAATAGCAGTGAGATGGATGACATAAAAATTTACCTTTTTACGTTTCCTCAACTTGTCTGCAGCCTGCTGTTGTTTAATAGATTTTTCTTCGTTTTTGGCATTTTTACAGCTCATCTACTGCCTGCATATAAATGTTATTTAATCAATGTACATATGCCACAGAGTCAAATAGAATTTATGGTAAGGCTAAGTATAAATGCAGAATAGTTCTTACAATACTATCAGAAACTAGCTGCAAAATGTGTTTAAGACTTTGATGATGATTCTGTTAACAATATGTGAATAAAAATGGCAATAAGTTTTAATGTTTTGTTGTGGAGAGCACATAAGATAATATTAAAATTACATTAAGAAAAAAGTTGTTTATTTTATATCAAAAATGCAGTCAAAGTCTTGTAGAAAACTCGCCTTATATGTGCTTAAGCTCTCCCTTTGTTCTTCTTATGTGTGGCTATATATTTAAATATATCTTCTTGTAACAACCTAAAATGTATTTATTTCCAATATAAATATATACATGTATATATAGCATGATGAGCCCCGCTGAAGAAAATCAACATTTGGCACTGCAACTATTCATGAAATATACTACCATATGCCAAATGATGATTTTCTTACAGCAGGGCTCAGTTGGTAAACAATGAATTTGTAATATTACATTACAAAAATGTTGAACAAACATACATTAAAACAGAGGTTTCATTCCAAAAGAATGTCAATACATTTGGTGATCTGACTAACTGTCCTTGAAGATACAATGTACAAAATCCAAACTATTTGGTTCGTCATCCTAACATAAAAGGAACAAAAAAGCTAATTAAATATTTAACATAAAAGGAATAAAAAGCTGTGTGCAAGCTTTTACACAAGAAGCACAAGTAAAAGTAAGTTAATCTTTAGTTTTAGATTTTAATGTAGCTCATCCTTTTCTGTTTCTTCTTGGTGTTCTTGTTGTTCTGACGCCACACTGGCATCTAGGAGAAATGAGTCTTCCCCTTGTTGCCACTCAGCAAATGCACCTAATTTACTTTCAAGGTCTGTCTTTTCTGTGTCCAGTTTCTCTATTTGGGTTTCCAGGCGCTTCACTTGCTCGTTGTTCCTGTAGATCTCCTTGTGCAGGTCCTTGTTTTTGACTCGCAGATCTCTATTTTCTTGCTCTAACCTAACCCTGTTCTTGTCATAACACATTGCATTACGATCTAAGGCATCTGTTATTGCCATTATTTCAATGTTAGCTTCTTCAATGGTGATTTTTTTGTACAAGTCTTGCAAAAAGGCCAGTTAATTGCAAGGAATTTCTCTTCATTTCAGATACAGCTGATTGCATGTTGGTGCTATAAAAAGAAAAGATTTGTAATACTGCAAAACCATCAAAAGAAGTCAAGTGGAAACTGCTGAATTATAAATATGACACAACAGTTTCAACTTGAGTTCAATGCAAGTTCTAGAATGAACAAGTGTTTGTAATGGAAAAATAAATTGTATGCACTATGAAGAGCCTTGTCATGTGAATACTGATCAGGGTAACACTGTTGACTAATATATAACATGATGTTGCCAGCGATCTAGTAACAGTACAGAGTGATATAAGACAATATAGACGCATATATATATATATATATCAATGCCTAAGACCACATTATCAGTTTTCTCATGACAAGGCTACAATAATAAAGCCAGCCACAATGGCCCAACACCAGCCTTAAAGGCCTTGGGTAAACAACACAAATACAAAAGCCAGCCACAAAAGCCCAACACCAGCCTTGAAGGCCTTGGATAAACAACACAAATATTAAAGCCAGCCATAAAGGCCAAACACCAGCCTTGAAGGCCTTGGATAAACAACACAAATATTAAAGACAGCCACAAAGGCCAAACACCAGCCTTGAAGGCCTGGGTAAACTGGATTATTTGATAACAAGGTTTCATGCAATGAGTTGAACAAACAGGTTCTTTTGCCATCACTATATCTGCTATAAAATGTGGTAATAGCAGCATGTAGCGCTGCAAAATGAAATGGCCCTTTCTGAGGGAAAGGAAAAATATCAAGTAACTTTATTTGAAGGAAAAAGTACATTTATACAATAATGCGCATAAGGTACTGTTAAAAACACACAATTCTACACTATATGAGAGTGAACATGCAGATGTAGTGACGCCCGGCACCACCACTAGGAGGCGAACCTAAGAAGGAATAATGGGAATAGAACTGTAACTTTTATTCCTTCCCTTTTTCAAACCATGTACATGTAAATCACATAACTTATAAGTGAAAGCAGTACATAAAGTAATAGATTTGATGTTGATTATTTAAACCACAATAACTAATAGTCCAATACTGACAGTTTTTAAGTTGTAACGCAATACCAATAAATATGTACATAGTCTGAATGGTGCCATGCATGTATGTATACTATTAGTAATAGTTAACAAGAATAGAAAAGTGATATACTATATACTTACATATGCATGAAAAACTCACTCGCTAGTAGGAATTTGTAGTTATCATCAGCAAAACAAAACAATGCGTGTAATACACCTTGCTGTGACCATGTAGCATTGAACGCGCAGCGGGGAAGAAATGACCGCATAAGGGGTGGAAAGATCAAAAAAGAACAGAGTATATAAAACCAGACAACTGATATATCACTGATATATCAATAATAGTTAAATGTCCTCACTGATAAGAACTCTAGTTATCATCCGGAAATGAGAAAATGACCAATGGTCACTGTGACCTTAACCTTTGACCTACTGACCCCATAAACAAGAGGGATCATCTGCTCAATAAGACCAATCATCCTATGAAGTTTGAGGGTTGTAGGTCTAAAGGAACTCTAGTTATCATCCGGAAAGGAGAAATTAACCAACGGTCGCTGTGACCTTGACCTTTGACCTACTGACCATTAAAACAATATGGATCATTTGATTAATAAGACCAATCATCCTATGAAGTTTGAGGTTGTAGGTCAAAAGGAACTCTAGTTATCATCCGGAAATGAGAAATTGACCAACGGTCACTGTGACCTTGACCTTTGACCTACTGACCCCAAAAACAATAGGGATCATCTGCTCTATAAGACCAATCATCCTATGAAGTTTGAGGGCTGTAGGTCAAAAGGAACTCTAGTTATCATCCGGAAACGAGAAATTGACCAACGGTCACTGTGACCTTGACCTTTGAACTACTGACCCCAAAAACAATAGGGATCATCTGCTCAATAAGACCAATCATCCTATGAAGTTTGAGGTCTTAGGTCTAAAAGGAACTCTAGTTATCATCCGGAAACGAGAAATTGACAAACGGTCAGTATGACCTTGACCTTTGACCTACTGACCCCAAAAACAATAGGGATCATCTGCTCAATAAGACCATTCATCCTATGAAGTTTGAGAGCTGTAGGTCAAAAGGAACTCTAGTTATCGTCCGGAAACGAAGAATGGACGGACGGACTGACGGACTCCCCCCAGTTTGAGGGTTAATAAGACCATTCATCCTATGAAGTTTGAGAGCTGTAGGTCAAAAGGAACTCTAGTTATCGTCCGGAAACGAAGAATGGACGGACGGACTGACGGACTCCCCCCAGTTTGAGGGTTGTAGGTCAAAAGGAACTCTAGTTATCATCCGGAAATGAGAAATTGACCAACGGTCACTGTGACCTTGACCTTTGACCTACTGACCCCAAAAACAATAGGGATCATCTGCTCTATAAGACCAATCATCCTATGAAGTTTGAGGTCTTAGGTCTAAAGGAACTCTAGTTATCATCCGGAAACGAGAAATTGACCAACGGTCAGTGTGACCTTGACCTTTGACCTACTGACCCCAAAAACAATAGGGATCATCAGCTCTATAAGACCAATCATCCTATGAAGTTTGAGGGCTGTAGGTCAAAAGGAACTCTAGTTATCATCCGGAAACGAGAAATTGACCAACGGTCACTGTGACCTTGACCTTTGAACTACTGACCCCAAAAACAATAGGGATCATCTGCTCAATAAGACCATTCATCCTATGAAGTTTGAGAGCTGTAGGTCAAAAGGAACTCTAGTTATCGTCCGGAAACGAAGAATGGACGGACGGACTGACGGACTGACGGACGGACGGACTGACGGACAGGGCAAAAACAATATGTCTCCCCCCGAGGTGGGGGAGACATAATTATTGATACATTTGTTTGTAAATATAGTTCAGACCGAAGCATAATATCAATCAGGTCGATAGCTCAGTTGGTAGCAAGGTTTTTTTATATTACTAATCTGTTCCTCGTGTGTTCGAGTCCTACCAATGAAAGTGAAAGCTCGTTTTTTATTCAGGTTTAGCCCATTAAATGTTTTTAACTTTATATTTTGGGGGTATTTAGATGTGCGTGAAGTTAGCTGCCAGTTGCCAGTTGCCGGTTGCCAATTCAATGCCGATTCAATTGGCAACTGGCAGCCAACTTCACACTCTTGTTGCCAATTTGTCTTCACTTGCAAATATTAATCAAATACCAAGTTGTTAAACCATACGAATCTGCAACTGGCAACTGGCACCCAGATGTCAATTCGAAATCTGAATATAAGTTGAATTGGCAACTGGCAACCAACTTCATATTCCAGATGCCAATTCAAATTTTATTTGCAAATAGCCTATTCTTTCAACCTCACGAATTGGAAACTGGCAGCCAGATGCCAATTCGTTTAACCTCGCGAATTGGCAACTGGCAACCGGCAGCCAGATGCCAATTCGATTTTATGTAAAAATCTGAATAAAAAGTGAATTGGCAACTGGCAACTAACTTCATACTCCAGATGTTAAATCAACCTTCACTTGCAAATAGCCAATTCGTTCAACCTCACGAATTGGCAACTTACAACTGGCAGCCAGATGTCAGTTCTACTTCTGTCTGTAATTATGAATAAAAACTGAATTGGCAACTGGCAGCAAGATGCAAATTCGTTCTACCTCGCGAATTGGTAAGTGGCAACTGGTAGCCAGATGCCAATTCGATTTTTCATGTACAATTTTGATATTAGGTGAATTGGCAACTGGCACCTAGCAACCAACTTCATACTCCAGATGCCAATTTAACTTTCACTTGCAAATAGCCAATTCGTTCAACCACACGAAATGGCAACTGGCAACCGGCAGCCAGACGCTAATTCGACTTCTGTCTTTAATTGTGAATAAAAAATGAATTGGAAACCGGCATCCAGATGCCAATTCGTTCAACCTCGCGAATTGGCAACTCGCAGCCAGATGCCAATTTGTGAGGTTGAACAAATTGGCATCTTGATGTCAGTTGCCATTTCACATTTTATCAACAATTCGTGACCCAAGTCGAATTGGCATCTGGCTGCAAGTTGCCAGTTGCAAATTCATGTGGTTGAACGAATGGGCTATTTGCAAGTGAAAGTTGAATTGGCATCTAAAGTATGAAGTTTGTTGCCAGTTGCCAGTTCCCAATTCACCTTTTGTTCAGACTTTTACATAAAAATCGAATTGGCATCTGGCTGCCAGTTGCCAGTTGCCAATTTCCTTTTTATTCACAATAACAGACAGAAGTCGAATTTGCATCTGGCTGCCAGTTGCCAATTCGTGAGGTTGAATGAATTGGCTATGTGCAAGTGAAAGTTGAATTGGCATCTGGAAAATGAACTATGGTGCTAATTGCCGGTTGCCAATACACCTTTTATTCAGATTTCTACATAAAATTCGAATTGGCCTCTGGCTGCCAGTTGCCAGTTCCCAATTCGAGTAGTTTAACAACTTGGGATTTGGTTAATATGTGCAAGTGAAGACGAATTTGCAACAAGAGTGTGAAGTTGGCTGCGAATTGCCAGTTGCCAATTGAATCGGCATTGAATTGGCAACCGGCAACTGGTAGGTAACGTCCGTTTACATACCATATAAACTCAATAGAATAATACTGATTTAAATGAATCACTTAATGTGATTCGAACACTCGTTTTCCCATGATTTCTTTTCATTAGATTTGCACTTCTACACGCTAACCACTTGCCCACGGCTAACAATACCTCTCTAGTCGTTAATTAACAGTTCACAATCAAACATAAACCGGCGAGAATTTCCGTATTTGGTACGAAAAGAGCCGTAAACAAACGAAATGCTCACGGAAATTGATTAATTCAGCGCATAAAGGTCAGAATTAGGTTAATCTGTCTGGACAATATCAACTTAACACTTTAAATGGCCCAGACAAGCATAATACATAAAGGGAGGTAATTAAAAAAGAGGGCCATGATAGCTCATTATGACCATTTATCGCTCACCAGAGTACCACCCCCTTCATGCTAAAGTCACAACAAGATTTTTAAAGTTTGTCCTATAATTCTACATTGTACATACTGACAGGGAGCGTAATGCCATGTCAAGATTGGTGAAATTTTATAAAATGGTTTATAAAGAGTTGTCGCTTGAAGAAATTATCATCGTCTGTAAAAAAATAACCATCATCGGTATCATCATTATCAGCAGCAGCAGCAGCAGCAGCAGCAGCAGCAGCAGCAGCATTATCTTCAGTAGTATCAGTAGCTATAGATAAAGCTTCTATTCATAATTTAAACAATGAAGAGAATTATATATAACTAGGCACAGGCTGTACTTTATTTGTATAAGTTTGAACTTAACGAATAGATCCAGTTTTTCTACATGCAAATTCTTATACAAATACACCAAAATCTTATAAACCCCATCAAAACATTTTATTTCGGGATTTTGTTGAAAATCTATTCAAATTTACTCTTCTATATCATATGCCAAATGTAAATAGAGATAAACTAAACTGTGGTTAGATATAGAAATACTTAAAATTAGAATCAATTAACATTATGTTATGAGTCACAACTTGACATTGCAGTCTACACCTTTACACGCTGGGAAACATTACCTCTATTCCCACACTTCTACAGGTTTCAGTCAATGTCAGATCCTTCAAATGCCAGCCATAGACCAAATACAGTCGAACTTTCCCATGCGACCACGTGTATTAAGCGACCTTTGTCTTAAGCGACCACTTCTGAATCCTCCCGAGCTTCTTTACACTGTATTGCTATTGCATTAAGCGACTTTTGTCTAACGCGACCAGCGACCAGTAATTAGCGACCCATAATCAGTCTTTTATTTGTATTAGGCGACCATTTATGTGCAAGCAGATCCTTTCTATGAAAACTGACCGCTTTGATGTTGCATTTAACGTCAAAATTAGGCACGGAGGTGTCAAATCTCATAAGGATTATCGTTCTTACTTATGTTCGCAGGTGTTAATTGTAGAGTATTTACCGATTTGATTTTCGGTACTTTCATGTTCAAACTAATTTGCTGCTTTTTGAAAATTACCATGTGCCATAACGATATTCATGGATAACGGTCGCAGTTTCTGGTGATACTTTGTATTAAGAGACCATTTTATTAAGCGACCGGTTTTGGCCTTTCCCTTGCGCGGTCGCTTAATACAAGTTTGACTGTTTGTACTTGCAAAATAGGAAAACATAATTGTACCTTATTACATTGTAAAAGAATATTCATTCAAATCGCAACACAATACGTTTACATTCAAAATAAGCGCAACGACACGTAATTCAAAAGTTTATACAATGTAGATTTGTAAAAGGAAACTTCAAAGGACTGCTTTTGAATAAAATCAAGTTTTAAAATATTTGATACCATCATTCTGCATTTTCAAGAAGAGACCGTTCTATGATATAATCACGAACAGGCTGGTACAACTGACAAAGTTTTCCATAAATATCTTTTCACTGTACGTTGGTGTTTTTGGGGGGTATATCAAAGCTGTCCAGACTTTCATGTTGAAGAAAATTGTCTACAACCTTGTATGCACTTCTTTTTCACATGTGTACTCATTAAAGAGTGGACATTAATTAACAGGGAAGCTTATTTGCTTTGTACTTTTCTAAGAGACCCTAGTACAAATTTCTGTTTGTTCATGGGTGAAACTTTTAAAACTGTGATCACAGCTAACCCAATCACAAGCCGACGTTTGAAAGGCCAGGTACAGGAAATTATTTTTAAATTACCAGCAGACCACTGAAAATAAAGTCATAACCCTTAACATGCTAGTCACAACAGGTTCTGCCCTTCTGATTAATGGAGGTCATGATCAGCTTGCACATCCATGTAGTCTGTTCATGACATACACTGTTCACTTGTGTGCTCTAGACCCTGTGGTTTTGCAATAGAAATTAAAAAAAAAAAATCTATAGATACTGTGACCCTTTGGTTACACCAGGGCATGCATGATTTGAACAATCTTAGTAGAGGTACACTAGACAATTCTACATACCAAATATCTAAGCTCTAGGTCTTGTGGTTTTCGAGAAGATTTTTAAAGTTTTTCCTATTCAAGCCTTTGTAAAAATTTTTTTGCAAGTTGAACAAGAAAGTGTTTTTTGTCGCATTCTATCAACATAATGATTTAAAAGTAGAAACAACCAATGGCATATTCTATATGAAAATGCACCTTCAAAAGGTGCAAATGCAATCAGTTTGGATTTGAAGTAAACGCCTACTTTTCAACAGTATTTAAGTCATATATAGTCAGACAGTTTACGTAACTATCGGTAATAGGAATGGTTAGTACTACATCCCTATCATACGTAGGAAAGTTCTAACGTTCTTACATGAAGAGTCATGGTCGGTAGTAGGGCTCGTACATGTACCCATGACCCCCAATCAATGAAATGTTTGTGATTACACGTCAGCCGCCATAACCACTTAACGACTGCTTGGTCATGACTGCAAAATTGCAAATATGTCGAATTATTACTGTCAGTTACAGCTCTGCTTATGTTGCCACTAGACCACTGACAAGCCACCGTGACACAGTGGTAGCGCACGCGTTCGAATCAGGATTGAAGGGTCCTGGGTCCAATCCCAAGCAGTGCCATGGCGGTAGTGTCCTAAGGCAAGACACATACATTTCCTCATTTGTCTCTCTCTTCTAGGCTGAATACATCTTGATTGAGTCTCAAGAGCGATTGATCTAGTTTGTAAAAACTTGTTTCGAAATCTAGAATTGATAATTCAGTATAGAATAAAAACAAACAAGAGGCCAATAAGCACCAATTACGCTCTACTGGACTGTTCTGAGTAAGTTTCGTGAAACTCTTTTGGAATGTTATCAAGGATTTTTTTAAGCTGACAGAGGTCAATCCGACCTTGACCACTGATCCTAAAATAAAACAGTAGAGATCATCTACTAAGTCAGATCAATCATCATATGAAGATTGACGACTGGTGTTGATATTTTTATCACAAAATATTGAGCGGAAATGATTGAAGATCGGGTGACCGTGACCTTGACCCACTGACTCAAAATACACTAGGGATCATTTACAGGTTGCAGTTGTAGGTAACCTTCTGAGTAAGTTTCATGAAAGTCAAATGAAAATTATGATCTGTAGAGTGTTATCAAGGAAAACCTAACAGAGGTTACTGTGACATTGATCTTTAACCTACTGACCCAAAACCATTAGGGGTCATCTACTGGGTTACCCCAATTATCATATGAAGGTGGTGGCTGTGTGTGATATTAATCTCAGCATATTGAGCGGAAAACGTATTCAAAGTTCTTGACACTGTTACATTGACCTTTAACCCACTGACCCCATCACGAAAACCTCATATCTATCTAAATCTTTATGAAACAAGAATTTTTCTTCTGTTATTAATGTTCTGTTAATTTTTATTTTTGCAATTGACTCCCGGACCTTGCTATGATGCAGCTCGAACACTTCCGAATGATCGATCCCTCTACTCAATTATTGATGTTTTACGGCCGGACATTACGTAACATTTTAATAATGACCGATAATAAAATACTAAGCTAATAAGCTAAATACTAATGTATATATTGGGTTTTGTTTTATACTTTATATACTGATTAGCCTTTTATACATTTGTATGTTAAAAGAAAATCTTTTATTGAAACGTCCGTCCTGTTTTTACATGAAAAGTATTGTATATACAAGTTATAGAGCGAAGATTCGAGATGTTATCGGGTTTTCTTTGTTTTGTTATTAATAAGGTTGAAATAATGGTAAACTAGGCAGTTACATTAACGGGCGCCAATGACAAGCATAATTTAGTATTGATAACCTACGATTCCGAAATCGTCCAGCCGGCGACCAAAACGGGGCCGTAGATGTATTCTACTTATTATATATATAATAAACTATTATATCCGTATAAACGGAAATCGTGCACAGGTGAGAAAAAAAGGCAATTCACATTGCAAACAAGCCAATTTTCAAGTCATTCAGCCAAGCAATTTCATAGTTGAACTAAAAACTGAACACTGATTATTTAAATCTCTTTAAACTCGTAAACGGTGAAACACAATAATTTTCAAGTCACTTCACTGCAAACAACAACAACAATTCTTTAGTTCACCCAGTATACAAAGAAGGCCCTATTTTGTATATTGTATACATAAGCAGTAATTATGTCTCTTAAATTTGTAAACGGTCCCGAAAAACAGCGCTAATTGAAACATTAAGTGTGTCAACGGTTACGGAAAACAGCTGTAATAAACCGATAATTAATCGACAGTCACTTCTCAAATTAAAGCATCCTTTAATTCAATTAGTTTAACTCGTTCATAAAAATGTAGTAAAACAAGATAAACGGTTGAGATTGAGGAAGTAGTTTACTCTTTTTGTACAAGTATACGTAAAATATACTTTAACGAAACCTCTAACATTATGTCACATAGCGACACTATAGCGAATAGCTGAGCTACTTTTTCTCGTACTATCATTTATTTTCATGGAGTACTGGTTTACTTATGCTTTCTAATAATAGACATGTCATGATATACCTACTATAAGTAGGTCAATTACCCGTCAATGTCGTTTGCCATGATTTTATCATGACAATTGACGTAATTCGCTAAGTAAGATTTTTCTTCTTGTCTATAAGCATACAATATACATGTACATGTATATGTTTCACATTTGTCGTAAACTATTATACTGAACATTGTATAGTGAGTTCCTGTGCTTATATACATGTTTTCGGAATTCCTCCGAACATTATTAACAAATCTTCAAATACTAAATATAACTATAACATGCTCACTACTGGTTGCATTACTGTACTTGTTCAATATTATAGAAAATCCCAATATTGAAGGTAAATACTTGTGTGAAATAAAGGTTATATCTGTCTGTCTGTCAATTATGATTAAAAGATTCAGGGTCACAACATTCATACACAGATTATCGGGTGTTAAAACCGCGCACCTGTGCGGTAATAAAGTATTAGATCACCTCGCGTTATAATTGAATATTTGCTCAAGATAAAAGTCATTTATGAACACGTCTTTAATGAAATTGTGCTGTCCACTTAAAACTGTTTTAATTATCATTATTATTATTATTATTATTGAAAATAAAGTGCAAAGTATAGGTAAAATTCGCTATTTGTGTGCGTTTAAGGTTTATATTATGGTTGATTGTTGTGGATTTCACGCATGAATGAATTCGTAACGGGTACCAATGTGACAGGTAAAATGTATGCTACAATACTTTAGCAATTGTTTTCTGCTTTGAAATGTTATAAAGAAGAAAATTAAGGTAACTTGTCCAAAACAAAATGGTCGAGCATCTGGAGGAGACATTGAACTCGTAAATAAGTGCCAGTTGGAATAATTTCATCATTTGACTTTGTCAGGAAACTTGCACAAAAATTGGATATTTTTCATGTAAGTAACCCAAGAACTGAAATGACATGTTTTAACAATATTTGCAACAAAACACACTAAAACAGGTTCTAAAAGCTTATATAACAGTAATATGATTGTGTATTATGTCAGAAGACCACCAGACTTCATTTTAGTAATAGCATCATTTTTTCACTGGTGGCCATTTTGTTTTGGGCAAGTTACCTTAATGATGATCTCATTTGAAACAGTTACGAATATCGAATTGGATCAATACGGTATATAATGGTCAAAAGAAAAACATAATTTCCCGTTTTACCTATAGCAATAATAATTCAACTAAAACAACTCCATTGGGCTGTAAAAGTCTTTGTGATAAAACAATCAATAATTGATGACCCTGGCCGTTTATTTACGAAAACGGTTATCTCCGTTATCATCAATAATTAACGATTAATTGCCTGCTGATATAGCGTTTCTTTACAGACGATAATGTAAGGTAAACTTGAAAACTCAAAAGTGTTCAAAGACTGCCTCATGTTTATATATACTTGAACCCACTCTATCTATCGGGGAAGTCTACAGTTGTATTTGCACATCGCAGGGAGACGTAGAAGACGACCAACTCTCAAATGTCAGCATATTATTTAACTTGTAAATATTGATTAAATCTCTTATCCGTGCACCTAAACAAATTATTTCATCTCAATTACTAGACTTTATGTGCACTCATGTACCCCTCGGACTTTCGTTTTCACTCGAACACTGGTAAAATAACTGATAAGTACCCCTGCTAATTTCGTTTTCACTCGAAATCTTGTTATATAACTGATCAGTACCCCTCCTACTTCCGTTTTCACTCGAAAACTGGTATCATAACTGATCAGTACCCCTCCTACTTTCATCTTCACTCGAAAACTGCTAACATAACAGAGTCTCAAAAAGCTGGCATTACTGACATCCCCTGTTGTCAAGATACCACTTATAAAAGACAAATACTGCATATTTTGTTAGACCTCCAAGTTTTCGGCGACATTATGCGTGCGGCTATTGATTGGCCACACGCTTTGTGAATATAACAGAATAGAATAGAATTAGAATACCATGGAGGGACGATTAAATAACCAAATGATATTCGAGATGTAGTCACACCAAAACATTTTGATTCTGTTTTATAGGCGGACCACACCTGGATCAGCGAATTGAATATAGAGGTAACCTACCTGAAACAAATAAAACATTCAAATAAATATAATATTTCATATCTTAATTTTGTTTCAGCTATGTTATCTAAGGAACGCTATTGCATGGGCATATCTAAGGTGAAATTAAACCATAGTTAATAAAATTATCATTTTTGACGTTTTGGACACATGTATACCCATTTGTACACAGACATTGACGTTGTTTAGTGATTTATATTGTATATGTTGGCAAATAGAAATTGTATCAAAAATAGTATGTCGTTTCTTTTTCTTTATATATATTTTATGTTTTACATTTCAGATTGTTTTTAATCGTAAGATTTACAACTGTAATTTGGTACTTGTTTATACGTTGTCACCTTTGTACAAATAGAAATGTGGTATTTTTAGCTTGAATGTATGAAAAAGTATTGTTGCAAATATCTGTAGTGTTTCTGTTTCATATACTCTGAAGTCGGGTGAAACTAAAACATTTTAACGTGCATGTAAGATACAATTCCCACATAATGTGTGTAAGGGTTCAAACGTCTATCGGTTCGATAAAATCAGTTAGATCTAAAAGTTAGACGGTTTAGAATGAAGCATATTTTCCAAATTATATGAATGTCCTTGCCTTATTCATTGCAATTCGTTATATAACCGTATGCAAACTCTTTTGTTCCTGCACTACAATGTATTTTGAAGCGGCCTTTACGACTGGTTTATTTTTTAATTTGGTAGTTTGAAAAAAAAGTTAAAATCCACTTACGGGTATTGTGTATACCTATACAAAACTTATTTCAAAACACTTTATATACTTTTCAATACGACTGGATCAAATTTCTGTCGTGAATAAAAGATCTGAAATATCGGTATAAAGTCAGTTGAATACGCATAATTTTAGCGTGCCTGTGGTTCAGAAATGAACTATTAAATTATTTAGTTATTTTTACATTTCAGGTGGAATTATATGATAAGATTTACAACTGTAAGTATTTTTTTTAAATATCTCGTGTTTTGTCTTACAGTTTTTTTTATATAATTTAATACACTATGGGTAATTTTCTTTTATCATGTCTTCTTGTTTTACAGTTTCCTTATCGTTGATGACCAAATTGTATATAGGCATTTCGTTTTTCTAAATTTGCAAAATACTTACTATTGTTTGCATTTTCCTCAATACTTATCGCTTTTGATCTTATTAAAAGGCCGCTTAATTTCATGTCAATAAGATTTTCTATTTCCTGTGGTTTTTTTTGTCGAAGTCTTTTTTGGTTAAGTAATCACCATATATCTACTAGTGAATGAGTATATTAACTATATTTCGATTGATAATTCTCTACATTTTTGTGTTTGTCTGTTTTTCCATGCTTTTTATCTTTATTGAAGTCTACTTCTTATTTTTATGCTCCCAAACGGAGGCATATTAAAATCGAACCGTCCGTTCGTTTGTACGTCCGTCAGTCCGGCATTTTGTCGTGTCCGGACTGAAACTTATGGCACAACAGTTCAGCACATGAATACGACGTGTCGCGTGCAAGATCTACGTCCCTACCTCAAAGAGCAAGGTCACACCTATATGTTAAAGATAATGGAATTCTGTATATTAACACATTTGTCAAGAATGTATCTGTATATACCGTAATCCTGTATATACCGTAATTTCCGAACAAAAGGCCGCGACCTTTACGTATAAAAAAGATGAATTTTCGTAAATGCGGCCTATGAGGTGAAGCGGCCTATATATTTGTTTTTTGGCCTGGGGACTGAAAGTCCCCTAGGCCTAAGTTAGCATACCACATTTCAAACACTGCAGACAATTTAACTGTGCTATGTGCGAATAACAACTGTAAACATGCGCTTTGGGGAAGTAGTGCAAGACAGACCAGATCAATCTTTTGTTTGAATGTCGCATACGATAAGAACATATTACAAATAAAAACAATACATACAACTTCAAACGATTGCAGAAAGGTCTGTATTACGGGCTGAATCATATGCATATCAAGGAAAAGTACGGATATTTACGGAAATTTACGGAAACGTACGGAATTCGATATAAGAGTTTGTAGTTTGATTTTCAAATTTATGATGTTATTTCATTGACAACTTTCTTATTTACGAACGATTACATATATATTTACCTAAAAATAAATTTCTTTAGAAAAAAGATACAATTTACGTACATTCCCGAGAAGGAACTCACGTGATCAAAATCACCCGCCATTTATCGAGGACGCTGCATGTCAAGGCCCTATCGGTTTCACCGACTACAACTACAAGGTAACCAAGAATCAGTTTTGGTTTTCCCTGTTATACACATTGTACAGTACTGTATTTATATTTCATTGTTGGTATTGCTTTGTTTATTTCTGTTTCAAGGTCTTGTCCTTGGTACACAATAATTTTCGATCCACATCATCAGATATCGCTTGAAGTTGAACAAAGCGCAGATTGAATTATTTTTATTGTTCTCTCAAACAATTGATATTGTTGACCATATGATTATTTTTCATTTAACGTACGTTTTATGATAAAACAAACTTCCCTGCCACCCATGTATTTGTGAATCATTCATTCTGTGTCATATACTAAATTTCGCCCTATGCACATTTCGACCCGCGCTTTAGGTAAGGTTCAGCGAAAATCACGAAGGTCAAAAGTTGTTTTTAGGGGAGTTAATGTAAAGCCCCCAGGCCTTCAGCGCTCACAGCGCTTTGATTTTTTTTTGCGCAGCCGTATTAATCTCGCTTTTGACCGGAAGTTGGTAACTTTTCAACTGCCAATGAAAATAACAAGTAGAACGTAACATATTTTAGAATTAACTATTTACTTTGTAAGGCACTATTTAATTGGATATTATCGAATGAAAAGGGTTAATAAAATGCTCATGCGTTTTCAGTCTTTCTTGAATGGTTTTATAATTTTAGTACGTAATCTTTCAACATTCAATGTTGTTACCGCTAAACGAATGTTAATTATAAGTACAGTAGGTATACTTTCTTTCTCGACCAGTTAATAACGGTCAATATTTCGGTTACATAATATTTGATAAGGAAAACAAGGATTAAGTTTGTTTTCCTGATGCACATGTCACGGTACGAACTTAACCACAATTGGGAAGATATTATGAAAGCGGCCGGTTAGCTTAGTCGGGAGAGTATTCGCTCTTACGTCCCTGAAAGCGATTGATCCTGGGTTCGTGTCCCGGTAAGGATGCACATTTTTTTTCATCTTGTGCGCCTTCTCACTGCATAAAAATAAACATTAACAGGAATGTTCACTTCTTGTTTTCTTTCGTTGCATTTCAATTTTTTGCTGGTGGCCTGTGTACACTAGTAAATAAATCACTAACACTGCTTAATTCATATATGTTTCTTTTTCTGAGCTGCCATTTTCATTTCCATAGCTTTTCTGTTCCATACTTATTATTAGATAAAAATTCCTGGAACGAAATCCTTACAAGTGACACAATATTTGAACTTAGCGAATCTTGTCCTTCGTTATGCTCTATTCAATATGGCGTCGCTCATGTTGACCTTTTAAAAACACACTATCTACATTGCTTGTTTTATATCTTTTTTACTGATGTACATTTAGTTAAGAGATTTCATCTATGTTTCTTTTTCTGGGCTGCCATTTTCATAGCTTTTCTGTTCCATACTTGTTATTAGCAGTATAGATATAAAAAATCCGGGAACGAAACCCCTACAAGTGACGTAGGTAAATAATTCCACTTTTTAACTATGTCACAGTTATTTCACACCACTAAATTTATATTTTCCTCAGCAGTTAAATGTGTCTGCCTTTCTAACGAAGGACACCCCTCAAAACTAACACGTTACCTAAATTTTACCATAGCAATCAGTAGAACAAACTGGATTTGATTGGACAAAGGTACATGTATATTTGTGAAGTAAGTTATATTCAGTCTTAAGGTAAGGGCAATTATGTATCAAATAGAAAGAGGCGAAACAAGACGAAGCGTATGTTTGCCTTTTATTAATAAACATATTGCCTCAATATATATTTTGCTTAATATATGTTTGACATCTTTGTGAAATCATTCTGGTTAAGTTTGTCGAAATGCATTTGTCTTTTATTGTCAACGAAAATTCTATGAAAAATGTTAGCCTTCCAAAACAGCTTCGTTCTAGGGCATTTCTTAATTCTTAATTGTTTTGTACTAGCAGTATGTAAAAGTTTTAACAGAGACTGTTTTACACGTCATTGGTTGAAAACTTAAAAAGTGTACATATTTAAAACAAAAACTATCTTTAAGAAAGATGGTCGGAACAATTTTTAGTATAATTATTAAAGCCATTGGTAGCTAGATTTTATAGTACAAATGCATTTTAGTCAGTCAGAAGGCGCCACATGTCACAGGGTGAGATAAAAGTGTACCTTGAGCGGGACGCTATCCCAGGGCCCTTCGCTTACAGAGATGTTAGACCGAATGCTCTCCTGACTGAGCTAACTTAGCCATTTGCCCATTTTGTCCCAAATTTCAATTTAAAACGGACTGTAACATGTGCATCAGGAAAACAAACCTAATTCTTGTTTTTCTTATTAAATATTTTACTTGAATTATTGACCGTTTTTCACTGGCCGAGAAAGTATAATTACTCTACACTTAAACTTTTTACGTACTAAAATCATAGACCCAAGAGTATTGTATTGATCTTTCTCAATCGGTATCATCCAATTAAAAGGAGCATTACAGCATAAATTATCGATTAGAAAAAATGTTACATATTCTATTTGTGATTTCATTGACGGTTGAAAATTTCCCAACTTCCGGTTAAAAGCAAGCTTAATACGGCTGCGCCGAAAAAACAGTGTACAGATGAAAATAATCTTGAGTACAGACATTGTACCCTGCCTTGATCTGTGCCTCGCGAAATAAACTATAAGCCGCAAATAAGTTTAACTACGCTCTTACATAATATTATGCCAATATACACTGAAAGGCGGAGGAATATAGTGACTGCATAGCAGCATTCCGTCCGTCCAGAAATTGTGTTGAGCATAGCACGAATAAAAAAATAATGCATTCATTGATAGAAGACATTGAGAAAGAACCGTGACTTTGTTTTAACATTGCCCTTAGTTTTTCTTATTCAGATTATTCAGAATAAAACCCAAAAGTTTTTACGGAAAAAAATTGCTATTTCATGTATTTCATCTCACTTGAAGTAGGTAAGAACTGCACAAAACTCGATTCATCAGTTATTTTTCATTATTTTAAGTGATGACATATTTGAAAAGGGTGTTTGCTTTACAAGTGCATCCTCGGCGTTATGTCTTGAAGCTGGAAATTGCATACTTTTCATTTAAAACGGACCGTAACATGTGCATCAGGAAAACAAACCTAATTCTTGTTTTTCTTATTAAATATTTTACTTGAATTATTGACCGTTTTTCACTGGCCGAGAATACTCTACACTTAAACTTAAACTTTTTACGTACTAAAATCATAGACCCAGGAGTATTGTATTGATCTTTCTGAATCGGTATCATCCAATTAAAAGGAGCATTACAACATAAATTATCGATTAGAAAAATGTTACATATTCTATTTCATCTCACTTGAAGTAGGTAAGAACTGCACAAAACTCGGTTCATCAGTTATTTTTCATTATTTTAACTGATGACACTTTTGAAAAGGGTGTTTGCTTTACAAGTGCATCCTCGGCGTTATGTCTTGAAGCTGGAAATTGCATAATTTTCATTTAAATTTTGTCCAAATATGTAAATTTTGGTGATTGAATCGAACTGAAGGAGTTGACTGATAAAATGTCTATGGATACTTTTCTTTCGACTTTTATGCTGTGATTCCACAATGTCAAAATTTACTTTATATTTCATATAAAACAGTTCTTCTGAATTCAATGAAAAACCACGGTTATCAAATTTTGAAAATAATCAATGAAATATCAAAATTTTCTTTTCTTTTCTCAGAATAGTTTTATGCTTTTAATTTCAAAAGCTGTCATTATTTAAACATGGATGAATATATTTGCAAGTCTATAGCCATATATCTCGGTCGTTTTGCATTTGTAAGCATCGATCGCTGCAAACAATGTTCACATAAACATGCTAAGTATGGCACCTACGAAGCTAAAAAAAAACGATAGATGATTATATATTTCTTCACCTGTTGAAAGTACTCAAAGATTTAAAAATATGCGGTCAGTCTACTTACACGTCAAAATGTTGCACTACTATCAGTTTTAGCAAGCTTTGTCCGCCATTTTTCCTCCGCAGTACATGTCCGTCGCTTAACCCTCTGAAGAAATGGGGCTACGTTCCACCCCCTGTGTGAGAGGCTTCTAAACAAAGTAGACCTTTCCACACTTCATTTGAACAGGTTAAAAACAACTGCCATAGAAACCTTTAAATGCTTAAACAAAATCTCAACAAAATATAGTTAAGATCTTGTCCAGTTTAAAAACTCTGTGTTCAGTTGCAGGTATGATCATATGTTTGAAGTGCTTTTAGTTGCTTCTATGTGATTGTGTTGCTTTACACGCTTATTTATTTTATTTTTGCTGCCACGTTTTTTGTTTGTTTTTCTTACTATCAAATCATTAAATCCTCTGTCTTGTATGTTATCTGAAGGATATTGAGACTCTTCTCCCCTAAAATGTTCAGTGAACATTTCTGGCTTATATTGCAACACCCTTACGAAGTTTTTCGTTTCGCTAGGGGTTGTATCATTATTACAATCTGAATGATATTAACATTATTGACAGCTACTTTTATCCAAATAAGTTTACCGGTTAATATTTTCATTTTTAACCCATACACCTGCATGCTTTTGTTGCAGTTTCTTGCTTTTATTTGTGCTTATGATTGACTGTGTACTTGAAATGTTATCGTCTTGTGTAGACGCTTCTAATCAGTTCTCTTCAAAACGATTTAGGGGGATAAACGTCTTTAACTCATGTTTATTGGTTGCACGTTTGTGTTTTGTTTTTCCAATTTGGAGTTTTAGTGTCCTTTTTATGACAGTTTTCAGATCTACATTTAGATCAAGATCAATACTTTCCCACAGTGGTATTTGTGCTTATGATTGACTGTGTACTTGAAATGTTATCGTCTTGTGTGGACGCTTCTAATCAATTCTCTTCAAACCTGATTTAGGGGGGATAAATGTCTTTAACTCATTTTTATTGGTTGTACGTTTGTGTTTTGTTTTTCCAATTTAGAGTTTTAGTGTCCTTTTTATGACAGTTTTCAGATCTACATTTAGATCAAGATCAATACTTTCCCACAGTTTTTATCTGAATATTACCTTCATTACTTTAGAGGGAGACAATTTATTTTTCATCTATTTTTTATAGTACTGAGTTGTTCCCCCTGGCAAACATAATCTTTTTCTAAATCGACCTTAGCGGTTTTTTTTTGCCCTCTTTAATGGCTATAATTTCGGCTAGTACAGGGTTTAAAAATGGATGTTATTCCATTACTCGTGTTATATAGCTTACATTTAATTGTCGGGAAAATAGCTTTAAGCTAATGTTGTATTGCTAAATTGCGTCCGACGTAAATTAAATTTCTTGTATCTTGTATCTAGCAGAAAAACGTCTTGATTCCAAGCGTGAGTCGGGTGGCCTAGCTTCCCTTACTAGACATTATTCTTATTCTCCGACGAAAATATATTGTTTACGTAGTCCTTCCGTCCGTCTGCGTGTTAGTCTGCACAAGTTCTGTTCGTACTAGCGGGTTAGGGCTGGTGTTCAGATTTGTAATCTGAGATTTGCCTACTTTCATTTCATCAGATATTGGCTAAGCATGTGTTGTGAGGGTAAAATTGTACTGTTGGAATAATTGAAGAAGTCTAAGAAAGAATACAACGTCCGCTTCGTGTGTATATCATCGATGGGTGAAACACTTCATTAGTCTATAGCAAAGGTCACGCGTACAAGTTAAACGTCAACAATGGGCATAAAACACCGTGTTACTTGTTTCTTAAACCTTATGGATTTACCTTTAGTAATAATACTCGATATTCCATAATGACGTTGCCAGTCTATGCGTTTGGACCCGTCCCCGAGCTATTTCCGTTTCGGGAGCAGCCAACAGAACTATGTGATGGTTTTAAGTGACTTCACACAAGTGATCAGCATTATCGAAGGATGAAACACGCTCAATAACAGATCTTTACTTTGAGATCAAGGTCATAGTTTAAACATATTAGTCTTTATTTGGAACCAAATACACATTTTGGGATACATATCCAAAACCTTAAGAATGATTTTCAGTTTGCAACGCTAATATGTTCAACGTCATGATACAACTCGATTTGGGCTTCACTCAGGTCCTTTGTTCTGAACTAAGAACAAGTTTGCCCTTAAAAGTGAGAGATCTAAACTAATTCCTAACTTCACAAAAGATCATAAGATATATTGATGCATGCAATACAATAGGCGGGTGCGATTTGGTGCTTCTAGATTGCCATGTGATAGAACTGATTCTGAATCAAACGATGCTCTCTTTTTTCGGAATAACCAAAGGTCTCTACTAAGGAGATAATCAAACCGGCCAAAACTGTTTTTAAAGACTACGACACTATTGCTGGGTCTTAATATAAGGACCCATAAAGAAAAAAAAAATATGTAATTGATTTTCTTTCCACATGCTTGGATCACGCATTCAGATCACGCGACTACAACAATTCTGCTTGAAATCCGGAATAAAAGGAATTATTTCGAGATGTATAAAGTCTTAATCGAACGCTTTAGAAGCACTTCTATGAATCAATTCCCAATTCAGAAATACCAAATCGTGCCCGTCTTCCGAAATTGAAGGAAATAAGATTCAGAAGTGCTTCTATGAACCAATTCCCAATTAAAAACCACCAAATCGCACCCGTCTGATAGGTCTTTAACGTTAAGGTCAAGTTTATGCCTGGAGATCAATGTTCAGAAAGTGGGTTAAAGGTATGATGGATAGGCAAAAGGATAATACAAATATTACAACTTACTAAGAGGACACCTTAGCAACAGAAAATGCAAACACCACAACACTAACTATTCTTGCTTCAGGTCTTTAAAATTTCCAAAATTGTTAGGAAATGGATAGTTTTATAGAAATGGTCAAATTCTACTCATATCTGTTTGGTCTTCACCGATGAAATAATATTCATCTCTTAATAAAAAAAAAACATTTATTGTCATTGTTTAGTTTAAAATATACAAAAGTGTGAAAATATTATTTTTAACTACATGTATAATGTTTTCTAGTCACAATTACCATGAACCTCCTTCTTTAACATATCTTCTTTATCATATACAACCCCTCTCTAACATTTGCATATTTTCAGCCGTGCCATATTTATTTAGACCGGTTGGTTATATTGCAATGTTTGTACATTGCGTTGTATCCCTGTTACACACATTACACTGTGAGTCAGAAGAACAGTTTATCCAGAGGATCTATAAAAAAGTCAACCCGCCTTCGATTACTTAAATGTATGATCTCACATTGACACAATTTCAGCACGACAACGATTTTAAAATGTGACTGCTCCCATATAGAACTTTGGAGCTTCAATGGTCGTTGAATGTCAGTCGTCCGTGAGTCGTCTACAATTATTTCAAACAACTTCTTTCCATCAAGATGGAATTTCAATTAACTAGACCGAACCCCCCTTGACTAATTTGGTCAAATGTTTAAACTGACTGAACACCATGGTCGTCATATGACTTAAAATAAAGTGTGTTGAATTGTCAGGTGGTCTTCTATTCAGTTTGTTCAAATCATATCTGGTCCCACTTTACAAACACCTTTGAACAGCTCGCCAAAAGCCGCAATCCTAACATTTTCTAGTGGTTATCTACCAAGGTTACTTACTTTGTTCAAATCAAAACCCATAAAGATTAGCCCTGTCAGGGTTTACTTGTTGTACATACGCTTATATACAACATTATTAAAATTCTAAAAGTCAATGCTGAATGACATTTCGAAGGGAAATACCACTAAAATCTAATCGTAAAAGCGATTTGAACTGCTCAAACAATTTTGCATATTTTGATGATCACAGAGAAAAGAATGAGATATATACGATACAGACAAATCTGTGTAATTGTTTATGTTGATGAGGCAGCGACCTTTCCCAAATTTTGGTGTATATTAAACAGTAATCTTAAAGCTATATTATATGTCTGTATTTTGAGACTTGCTAATTAACATGGGTCTCGTATAATCGATTTTTGTTCTCAGGAATTCTGTAACTTTTTCAGTTAAGGGCCATCTCCATTTGAAAGTCACGACAAACGGAAACACAGTAGTATGGCAATGACGGACAGAAATCCGAGACAGTTGAAACAGGTAAAGGCAAAAATTAGGAAAGCGCAAACTGACTTGTTACCTCTAATTCCACTGTATTAACATACTATGTTTTCTTGATAATTGGTAGATCTTCGTCATTCCTAAGAATATTATGTTCATTCTTTACTATTTGATGCGCCTCACATTTCATGTACATTTGTAAAACAACAGTGCATTTAACAAGCCTTTCGAGCCTATCTTACATTAGTGCACCGTTTGAATTTTGCGCCATTCAACCATTAATGGTGAAATTTCATCATATATGACGTCACGTCTCGCACGCACTACGAGAGGTAAACACAGCAATGGCGGACAAACGCTGGAGTTAAATAAAGTCTTTAGACATTCAATGCTTTCCCGTCTCACATCTTTATCTATTCAGTCTCTTAAAAAACTAGACGAGGAAGCGGACCAGTACGTTATTCAAACAGATCCGTTTTACACTGTGTCATATCTTATCCAACATTACACACAACACGTTCTCCGTCCACATATTGACACTCAATCTGATCATGATAGACATTTTCTTAAAATTCATTTCATTAATAAAGGTATTGACTTCATCGATATACCCAGTATATTTCGTGATAGACGTGTCATTGATTCTGTGCCTAAGTATTTCCGAAACTCCGAAGTTCCTATTATCTGTTATAAATATAAAACACCTGTTAGAAATGTTATATTCAATTACAATAAAATTGTTTCCGACCTAGATGTTCAAACAAATACCCCTTCTTACTGCGAATGTAAAAACTCGAAATTTTGCTATTCAGATGCCGGTCATGTCATCACTGGTAATTTTGATATTATTAAAGACAAGCGTATTCGTAATTTATTCTTTAAAGGACCAAAATACAGAATTCCTTCTACTATTGATTTTCATGCTTGTCGTGGTCATATTGCGGAATCCATCGAAACTTTTTGTGTTAAATGGTGTCGTCGTGAGAATGCTGATCCAAATGCATTAACGTCTTGGAAACGAAGTATTTTTAACATTGTCGATTCTCGTATAAAATTTTACCAAACAAATGAACACCTACTTCCATCAAAACCCAAGTTTACTTTAAGACATCTGAAAAAGGAAATCCAAGAATTTCATTCTAAGTATGTCTTAGTTCCAGCAGACAGGGCGGCCAACAATATTATCATCATTTGACGCCTACATTATATTAATGTTTTACAAAACGAACTAAATAGCACTAAAGCGTATATATTGAGTCCTTCCGTTGAACAAAATGTGGTCACTGATCACATCAGTGAAGTTTCTAATTTGAAAGTTCGTATAGATGATCAACATATTAAACTTCCTACTATGTACTGGATTCCTAAATTACATAAACAGCCATATAAAGCTCGTTTCATCGCTAATTCAAGCTCTTGTACCACTACAAATATTTCAAAACTATTAACATCTTGCCTAAATGCTATAAAAGCCCACGTGAAAAGATATTGTGATAAAGTATACGAAAACTCTGGTAAACATTTATTTTGGTCGATCAAAAATTCTGGCGAAATCCTGGACAAGTTTAAAGTTAATAATTACAAAGTCACTTCTGTCAGTACATACGATTTTTCTACACTGTATACCACTTTACCACATAATTTGATAAATGACAAGCTAACTGCCCTAATTCAAAAGACTTTTGCCAGGGAGAATGTTACATTTCTCGCCTGCAATTTCGATAAAGCTTTTTTTACTAGCTGTATTGTTAAACATTATACTATGTGGACCTGTGACGAAGTTTGTAAAGCCCTTTCCTTTTTATTGAACAACATTTATATAAGGTTTGGGAATGCAGTTTTCAGACAAGTAATCGGTATTCCCATGGGAACAAATTGTGCACCCCTTGTCGCAGATTTGTTTTTATATTGTTATGAAAGAGACTTTATGTTGAGTCTTTCTCCAGACACGCAGGCAGACATTATCACTGCTTTTAATAATACATCACGCTATCTGGATGATATTCTTAATATGGATAACCCGTTTTTTGGTCAATTGGTGGACACTATTTATCCCCGGGAACTCCAGTTAATTAAAACTAACAATTTGGATACTGGTGCTTCATTTTTAGATTTACATCTCTCTATTTATAACAATATTATACATACCAAAATTTATGACAAGAGGGATGATTTTAATTTTAGTATTGTAAATTTCCCCCATTTGGATGGGGATGTACCTCATGCTACATCTTATGGGGTATACATTTCTCAGTTAATTCGGTTTGCCAGAGCGTGTAGTTATGTTGAGGATTTCAATGAACGTAATCAATATATTACAAATAAACTTCTTCAACAGGGCTACCGTTATTACAAATTGCGTAAATATTTTGCTAAATTTTACTATCGTAATTCTGATTTGGTTTTGAAATTCAATAGTAATCTAAAGACTCTTCTGCGAGAAGGTATTTCAAACCCGATTTTTATGGGGATGTGGTTTACAAACTTCGTAAGATTTTGGGTCATGGCAATTTTCCAACTGTATTTGCTAAAATTATAAAACGTTTTGTTAAAAGAGGTTACGACCCAACTGTTTTGAGACACACCGCATGTTTGGTGTTCAACCCGTTTACAGTTGGACGCTACGCTTCCCTCTTTGATTGTGTCTGACGGAAGAGGGGGAGGACTCTGTGATGGGCAGTTTTTAAATCCCACTGGGACGAAACTGTTTTGATTTCTGTCCTCTGGCCTGTTTCGTCGGGCCCTTAAGGGTGTTTCTCTTGGTGCTCTGCCTTCTGCAAAGGCATTGAGTACATACGTTTTTTGGTTCTCAAGGTTTGCTTTTTATATATTTATACACGAGCATTTTTGTGTTTTACATACCATGCCTTTTGTTTCCATTGCGTGTGTTAGAGATTCACCTAGCAGGGATTACTTTTATTTACACTGTCCTGTGACTTTGGAACATGGTGGGGGTAAGAGTGAGGTTGGGTGCGCACCATAAACCGGTTTAAGCTCCCCAGTGGTGTTTTTGCCACTGACCGTTCCAAGGCGGTGCCCCACTGTGTTCCTTTAATTGTTCGTTTTGTCCTCGTGTGTTTGCTTTGTATGCTAGTGTGTGTTGGTAGTGTATATGTGTGTGTGTACATGATTGTGTGTGTGTGTCGTGTGTGTGCGTGTGTGTGTGTGTTGGTGATGTGCACTTCTGGGTGCTGTGGGGTTCGTTTTGGGGAGGCTGCGTTTTTGGTACGTGGCGTTCCCTGTTTGATATTATTTTTGTTTTAATTACTTGCGAGTACGGAAGTTGATGTTTGATGTCAGCATGTATAGGTATTGAATGTATTGAACAGTTATTATTGATTTTGATCGACTTCAATATAGACTATATAAGCGAAAATAAATGTAAAATGGCCGGTAATAACATTGACAAATTCAAGCAGAAAGGTACGGTGAATAATTGAGTCCAGTTTGAGGATGCAAAGCCGTTAATAATTCTGAAATACAGAAACCATTTATAATATGCACTAATATATAGATTATGCATTTATAATCCATAATACAGTAGCGAAAATTCATTTATTAAAGTACTTTGAAAACAAAGTGGGTGGGTGAAATAAACCCTGTACAACA